>OZ010579.1:66746739-66989239 GCA_963932145.1 Acanthosepion lycidas
ATATATATATCGATATATATATATATATATATATATATATATATATATATATATCGGTATATATATATACATATATATATATATATATATATATCGATATATATATATATATATATTATATATATATATATATATATATATATAATATATATATATAATTATTTATTTAAAAATATGAGTCCAACTCGCTACATAAGAGGTCTCATGTTTCAAAACAAGAGCCAAAAACTTCAAAATAATATTTGAATTAACTTGAGTTAAAGTAGGCTCTGTTCCATCTTCAAGCGAAATTTTTTTGGGATAAAATTTCGCTTGAAGATGGAACAGAGCCTACTTTAACTCAAGTTAATTCAAATATTATTTTGAAGTTTTCGGCTCTTGTTTTGAAACATGAGACCTCTTATGTAGCGAGTTGGAATCATATTTTTAAATAAATAATTATATTTATGCTCTACTTTCGTATCGAGCACTATTTTTTAAAAATAATAACAAAAATACTAAGGAACTTTGGATTATTTACCAAACCAGTTTCTTTCCTATTTTCTACAATATTTTCACACTAATATATATATATATATAGGTATATATATATATATATATATATATATATATATATATATATATATATATATATATATATATATATATCGGTATATATATATACATATATATATCGGTATATATATATATATATATATATACATATATATATATATATATATATATATATATATATATATATATCGGTATATATATATATATATATCGGTATATATATATATATATATATATATATATATATATATCGGTATATATATATATATATCGGTATATATATATATATATATATATATATATATATATATATATATATATATATATATATATATATATATATCGATATATATATATATATATATATATATATATATATATATATCGGTGTATAGGTACCCACAAAGATTTACAAAAAATTAAAGCATACATGATAAAAAAAATGCCCGAAACTTAATGAAGGAAATTATTTTAAAACTGTTTCTTTTCTAGAAAATCTTAGTAAAAACATTTTTTTACATATGAACACACACACTTATTTCATTTTATGAAATTTCTAGAAAATCAATTTTGTACCGCTTAATGCTTATATTAGTTCTAAGCAGAACTCCTTGGAGAATATAAATCTTCAACTTTTTTGTAAAACAGGACCACCCCCAATTGTCGAAAATTTGCTCAAAATCATAAAATAAAAATTGCAATAAAACTAAAACATCATTTAATTGAAAGCTTTTAATTGCTTTTACGAATAAAACATGACGGACACTGTTTTCTTTAAAAATTTCAATGATTAATGAATTTTTACAAGAATTGTTTTCAATTTTTATTAAATTTTAATTAGAATAATTTATAAAATTTAATATCTTTTCAATTTCTGTATTAATTTGTACGGGTTAGGTGATATTGTTATTAAGTAAAAACTATATTTACTAATCATTCATTGTAACGCTTCCGACAATTCAGAGAGCCACGGAATTTTAAAAAGAATTCTGATTTTTCTTATGTATGTATAAACGTGCCGATTTTCGTAAATACAGACGTCGATAAACGACATTATCATAAAATAAGAGGTGCATCTATAGTAAATTTAAAGACAAAGTACCTCAAATTAATAAAACATTAGATCACGGAAAATATTTTCCTCAATTTTTAAGCTTATCGGGTAGATAAAAATTATATAAAAAGGCGCCCACGTTATATTCCTTAAGTAATTGTTGCAGATACGTCCCTTGTAGGAAAAAATTAGATACATTTCCGGCTGTCAATCTGTCAACACCTATTAAATACATCTACATCTATGTTAAAAAATGCATTTCTGTGATATTTAAAATTAAAAGTATGTAATATTTGTTTCAAATCAGATTAATTAAACTTTAAATCAGCCATTTTCCTCAACTAAAATTAAAAAATTAATTCCAAGTAATTTTCTTATTGTAAATATTAAATTTAATCTGTTAGCTTGAAATTCAAATTCAGGTTTAAAATGAATTTTTAAAAATTAAAGCCATTATATTAATAAACGCTTTAATTTTTAAAAATTCATTTTAAACCTTATGTATCGCGTTTCTTTGGACGTATTGATGGCTTGGTTCTGAATATATATCTATATATATATATCTATATATATCTATATATATATATATATATATATATATATATATATATATATATGTCTGTCTGTCTGTGTGTATGTGCGTGTGAGTTTGTACTCGTGTGTGTGTGCATGTATCTAAATCTACATATAAATATATTACCGAAAATTTGACGATCTCACACGAAGTCCTTTCAAAAATGAATTGTATTTTAATCAGCTTTTTGGAACTGTGTTAGGTCAGTAACTTTTCGGAAAATCATTTTATGCATATATATATATATATATATATATATATATATATATATATATATATATATAATATAAATATACTTGTTTATATATTATATCATTCATTCATTTTGCTCCGCTGTGGAAGCATGCCACTTCATCAGTCTAATTGTGGTTCAGAGTAACATTCAAGGCAAAATAGAGCAATTGTTTGCCTGTTCCTTTTGCACCGAAGATCTTGAGATTAACCCACCCCTCCTCACAGAATTTAAAGTGCCATGACTTACAAGCCAGCAGATGGTTTGCATTTAGTTTTCATTTTTCTAGACTTGTGATGGTACACAAACCAGACATGTCCCCACTTTCGGCCGTATCGACAAGTTCGAGAGAAATACAAGACATTACATTTGTGTAAGGGCTTGACTGCAGGAGTTGCCGGGACGTTGTTAAGTGGCTATACTCTAGGTTTTCTGTCTGGATTTACTTCTATAGTTTTTCTGTGTTTGGATATGAACGTAATTTAAAAGGAGGTTTAAAATCGATGTTTTTCCTTCCCCAACATGAACTGCTTTCCTGGTCTGTCGAGCTCCATCTACCAGAAGCAGCTGGTTATGAGGCGCCAGTTTTCCGTTTTGTACCATTCTTCAACATTGAGCTGGACATAGTTGCAATTAGCAGTTGAAGCATTTTATAGCCAGTGGGAGCTTGTTTTCACAATCACTCAGTCTATGAAAACCCTTGGAATATAATGTAAGTATATAAACAGTTCCATATATTATGTGTTTTAAAAGTTAAAAAAATGACGATTTTTATTTAATATATAAAACGTTAGGTAAAAAAAAAACCTAGAAGGCAAGACAAATTACAAAATAGTACATAAATAAACAAACGCAAATATCGAAAAGTTTATTAATTAGAGAAAGCAGAAAAAGTGAAAATATATATAATCGGGATTTAAGCTTAAAATACTCGGAGATTATGAAGTCATTATTTAACAAACAACAAAATCATTTATACTGGCTTTTTGACATTTTACTAACACCTAAAAAATATCAATTAATAAAAATAATGAATGATAGTAGAAAGTGTAAAGTTGATAAATATAACTTTAGATAAAAGCAAAAACAGAAAGTAAATATAAGACAAACGGTCTTCAAGTTGCAGAACAAATAATTGACTAATACAGAAAAATTCGATAACTGGAAAAACTTGAAAGAAATAATAATAATAATAAATACATATATAACTTAAAATAAATATGATAATCGTAATATGAAATAAAATATTAATTTCAAATTATGATAAATTATTATATAATTTTTTTAAAATCCCAATGTTTACATTTTCCCGTTAAACTTAAAATCCGTTAATTTTTTCGGCCTTCGATCAAACGCGTCATCATCCTAGTTTAGAACGCGTATACATATACACACACACACAAATATATATATATATATATATATATATATATATATATATGTGTGTGTGTGTGTGTGTGTGTGTGTGTGTGTGTGTGCGCGTGTGTGTGTGTGTACGTAAATAATTATAATTAGTTTTATTTATTAATTCGACATATCTTATTAATTAAACGTTATTTTTAATGGGTTCCTATATTTGTGTAGATGTTCCGTTTATTTTAAACAGTATTTTATTTCATATGCCTGCCTGGATATTCAAGAAATCATATTAAAGAAGAAGATACTGCCGGGGGTAAAAAACAAAAACAAAAAACGATAGCAATGTTTTCTCATGTTTTTGTTTTTTTTTTATAAAAAATATCAAACTCATCAATATCATACTTAAATATTTACGATTGCAAAATAACAGCTGTAAGTAGTTTTGTTGAAACTTTCATTAAATATGGCCTATTTTTTAGTAGAAACTTTTCACTCTTTCCTGACAAACTTTTGTAACTGTTAATTAATTTCCACAGCAATTTTTCGCTATAATGATTCATCAATAAAACTTTTTTAGTTCATTCAGTACAAGTTATTTTTGGAAAAACTGAATTAAGATGAACAAACAGTCTTTAATATCTTAATATTTGGTTGGTGCAAAAGTAATGTCGGTTTTTGACGTTAAAAATACATTAAAAACCGACATTATTTTCATGTCGTGGTATGCAAAAACTGTATTCATATTTAAATTCCTTCCAGAATGGACAGAGATTTTTAGTCCAAATCTTAAAACTGCAATAAAAGCCATTGTAAGATTAAGAAAACTTTTTAATCTTTAAAAATTATTATATAAGTATTAAAATATCCTTTATCAAAACGTGCAAATGAAAAAATTAACTTTTCAACTTTTAAAATATTTTAGCAATATTCACATAAATAAAAAGAAAAAAAGAAAACTTTTAATTATGGAGAACTTTCAATGGAAGAAAACGTCACCTATCTTTTCGGTTATTAACAATGCGAATCAAAGTACCGATAATCCCAAAATGTAATTTAATGACTAAATTGTTAAATCCTCAAACGAGGGTCAGATGGAGTAGAAAACTACTTTTACTGAGAAATACAATTAGAATCATTGTTTACAAATATTAGAATATCTTTTTAATAGGTACCCCCCTCTCACTGTAATCTCGAATAATAACGGTAACAACAGCTTCACGGAAATTTCAGAGGATAAATTAAAGGGATTATAAATGACATGACAAAAATATGCTTGCGAATGAGAAATCTAAAAGAGTAAACCGAATCACACCATATGTACCAATTATATAAAATCAAGACATATGAGACTAACAAATGCAGACAAGTTAGTTTGGAAAGCATGAATGGATAGGAGAAGCCATCCAATGTAAATGATTCCAATTAGATCGTATAAATCACAAGTATATGTACAATCGAAACATGAATGTGACAGTTGTTATGCCTTTTCTTTAGGTACGATTTCGAAGAGCCTACAGTTGTTATGCCTTTTCTTTAGGTACGATTTCGAATAGTCTACAGTTGTTATGCCTTTTCTTTAGGTACGATTTCGAATAGTCTACAGTTGTTAAGCCTTTTCTTTAGGTACGATTTCGAAGAGTCTACAGTTGTTATGCCTTTTCTTTAGGTACGATTTCGAAGAGTCTACAGTTGTTATACCTTTTCATTAGGTACGATTTCGAAGAGTCTACTGAAAAGGCTTAAGGAGCAGAAAATCCAAGTAAGAATCGAAATAATCCACACAGTGACATTACTGAAAACAGCGAGAATACAAAGTTTGCATGAATATTGAGAAGACTGTGTACTTGTGTTTGTGTGTACTTTTGTGTGGGTGTGTTTGCATTTTCGTGCCCCTATATGCGTTTTCATTTTTTATTTAGTTTCCTATTTTCTCTTTATATATATATATATATATATATATATATATATATATATATATATATATATACGTCATTCGCAGACAGTACTGTTTCACTGTATCACAGTTCCTCAGTTCGAAACCCAACCGATTTGGTGTCAGTCACAGCTTCTACCACTGAGTCATCTTCACTCGACAGAACGAATCCCGCCAAATCAAATCAAATTGTTTTTACAAACGTAAACAAACACCAAGCAGCCAAAGTTGTTTGTGTATTTTTGCGTTTTGTAAAGAGTGCACTTGTGGTAATTTATTTGTGTTTTGTGTGGTTGGGTATTATTTTGTCGGTTATTATTTTGTTGATGTCTTGGGTGTTGTGAAGAGTGTTTGTGGTTTTTGCGTTTTATAAGGGTGTAGTTGTGGGGATTTTATGTTGGGTTTTGTGTGTGTGTTGTATGGGTGGGTATTATTTTGTTGGTTATTATTTGTTGTTATTTTGGTTATTCTTTTCTGGATGTATTGTGACTGGAACTAGTATGGATAGGTGTACCTACGGTGGTTTGTGCTTGCGTTTGGTGTTGTATTTCTTTCTTTTCTTTTTATATTAGTGTTTAGGTAGCAAAATAGATGCTATTTAAACTTTTATTATTTCCCCATTATTTAATATCTCTTGTTCAATAAGTTTTTTTGATCCTTGAAGGTGATGACTGTTAATTTTTGCTCCATATACAATTTACAGTTTCTGCTGTTGCTACTGTGTGGGACTGCTTTTTAATAATTTCCCATTTAATCTTGGTAATGAGGTTATTTTGTTACTGGCTCCATATATATTTTGATAGTGTTATGTTGTTTTTGTATTTTTCTGTTTTAAATGAGGTTTGACGATTATTAAATCTTTCTTTAAAAATTGTTTCTGTAGCTCCTATATAGGTTTCTTTTCTTCCGCGTTCGCGGTGTTTTTTTATGGTGGGTTTATATATTATACTGTTGGTTAGTCATGTGTTGTTAAGTGAGCAATTGTTTTTATTTCAACAATTGCATATGTTGTTGTTGTTTTCCCGATTTGTGTTGTTGTGATCATTATTATTTTTGTTGAGTATTTTTTTATTGTGATTGTTTATTATTTTCCCCATGTTATCCATGCAGGTGTAACTGATATTCACTCTTTTTGTCGATGATTTTTGATAGTTTGTTTTTCAATTATTTTGAAGAATAATTTTCCTATTTTTGTCTTTATTATATATATATATATATATATATATATATATATATATATATATATATATATATAGTACGAGGCGAAAAAATGGACACACCCATAGAAAGTCGATTACCAAGACAAGTGAGTAATAAAATTCATTAATTAATACAGGGTGTTCATACAGGTGTACATATGAACATTATACAAGTCAAAAAATGATTTAGTATTTTGTTGGATAAGCTTTTGCTTAATTCTTCGTGACATGCTATAGACTAAATTATTTAGTAAGGTGCTAGATTTTTCCAGCATTCCTTTAATTCGCGAAAAAACTAAACTTCTGAGTTAATTTTCCTATTACGGGCACACTTGTCCATTATCGTCTAAAAGTTTTCACTTGGGTTTCTGACTCGTCCACTGGCAGAATTGCAATTTACTCTCGTCGCGCTTTTTCTCTAGATAACGTTTATACTTTAAGGCAGTATGATTAGGATTGTTATTGTGTTGGAACGTGAAGCAAGAAGTTTTCTAGCAGAAAGCCACATTGATTAACTAGAATGTTGTAGTATTGATTCTGTACAAATTACCAACTCCTGATGCTATTCATCACTTGTCTTGGTAAAAATACAAAAATCCACTTTCTATGGGTGAGTCCATTTTTTTGCCCTATACTATATATATATATATATATATATATATATATATGTGTGTGTGTGTGTGTGTCTGTGTGTCTGTGTGTGTGAGCGTGTGTTTGTGTGTGTTTGCATTTGTGTTTGTCTGTAAAAATTCAGATATAACCAAAAATATATCTGTAAAATGATAATATGAATAAAGACAGTCGGATAACTTTACTTTTCACCGACACTAACAACTATCTACGCTTTAAGTCTTCCGACTTTGAACACCTCAAGGAGAACCTTCCCTATTCACTAGCACTTAGACTCAGAAGGATATGTTCCAACAATGAAGAACTAAATAAACACACTCAAAATCTGGAGCATCAATTCATAACACGTAACTATAAACAACACCTAATCAGGGAACAAATAAATAAAGCAAATTCCACACCCAGAGAAGACACCCTAATGAACAAGACTAAAAATAAACCCAGCCGCATCCCTTTCAACCCCATTCTTTCTCCACTATCCAAAATAATCAAAAGTTGCTGGGAAATACTACATCTCAAACCGGACCTAAAAAAAATTGTCTCAGGAACCCGGTCTTCTAGCATATCGTAGGCCTAAGAACCTAAAGGAAATTATAGGTAGTAACCACATTTCAGGGGATAAGGTAATCCATAATAAACCAAAAACAAAAACAACAGGATTTTTCCAACCATGTAACAACAAAAGGAGCTTATGCTGAAACCACATTAGACACACCGATTCATTCACTAGCTCATTCAGTAAATCTACTTTCCAAATCTACCACGGCTCTAACTGTAGAAGTCATAACATAAGTTACCTCCTAGAATGCACACTATGCCAGAAACAATATATAGAAAAATCTGAATGGCCCTTTCACTACAGAATTAATAATTATCGCAATCAAATTAAGTCGGCTCCCCATGAAAGATTATTACCTCTAGAACAACATTTCCGCCTACAAAAACACGATTTTAAAACCCATGCCAAATTCACTATAGTTGGGAAAATAGAAAAGTTTAGAGCAGATGACATTAGAAAAATTTTAGGGCATGAAGATAAGTGGAAAAAAAAACGCTCCATCCAGACGGGTTTAATCACAAATTTAACAACATAGATAGAATTAATATAACCCCACAAATCAGGCCCTACCCACATTTCTCACCCACACAAGACAAGACCTCACACTTATACACACAACCATACTAATATACACACTTAAACACATCATACTCACTCACTCCCTAATGAGCTAAATGATAGCACACACCCATATTAATATACACACTTATACACATCATACTCACTCCCTCCCTAAGAACCAAATAACACGCACACTTAACAGAGACACATCCCCTTTCCAAGAGCCCATAAAACTGTCAAAATTAAATACGAAAATTCAGAGCAGTATGAATCCATCCAGCCCTTATCTTAAATAACAACTTAAAAGATACTGTTTGACCGACACAAGGACTGACCAAAATTTATGATAAAAAAAAGTTCATTTTCTCCATGTCATTCATTTCTGTAGTTCAATGCTACTAACAAGCAGATTTTTTTTCTCCTGAAGATGTCCATGCTGGCCGAAACTAGCCGAGGAATCTAACTGAAATAAAAAACACGAACGAATATTAATATACAACCCAGTGTGTCTGAAGATTTTAATTTTTTAGTATTTTTATTGTCCAAAACACACACACACACACGCACACGCACACGCATACACACACACACACACATATATATATATATATATATATATATATATATATATATATATATATATATATATATGTATGTATATATGTATATATATATATATATATATATATATATATATATATATATATATATATATATAAGCGCATTGAAATATTGTTAACGGTAAAAAGAATAATGAAACGATGAATGATAATGATCAATACAGAACAGAAAGCAAATCAGATGAGAGAGAACAAGAAAGAAAATAAAAGTAAAAAGAAGAAGAAAAAGAAAAAGAAGAAGAAAAGGAGGAGCAAAATACAGTTGTTATAATTCTACAAAATTATTTTCCATCCTCAAGACTGTCTTATATGATTTATCTTGTGTGTATTTAAATAAGGCTTCCAAACAATTAAATTTTAATTGTTTAGACTGAACATTATTTGACAAATGTTATAAAATTGAGAACTTTATCCACAGTCAAATGTTTCATTTTTCACATTCGGGGAAATGATGAGACGCTTCACCAATATAACTATTTTGCAGTTAGCGCATTGAAAATTATATACAATTCGTAATAATATCATCTACAGAATATTAGGAATTTGTATTTGTTGACTAATTATATAACTATGCAAAAATCAGAAAATAAATAACAAAATTATTATATTTTTTTTTTTGCTTGAAGTTTTATTAATTATTATTACTGTAACTTGTTGACTAATAATTTATTCTTAATTTTTTTTAGGTTTAATTAATATTGACAGAATAATAGGGACTAATCATTTTTTAATTTGAAAATCATTTTTATCATTTATTATTCCATTACATGTTTTACAGCAATAATAAAATAACAAAACGAAAAATTGAAAAATAATGGTAAATTCAGTGAAGTCAAGAGAAAATTGTCGTGAAATAGGAAACGCAATTTAATATAAAAGAAATATTATTAAAGAATTCTATTCTTCCTCCTCCTCCTCTTCTTCTTCTTTTTCTTCTTCTTATTATTATTATCATTATTATTATTATTATTAATGATAATTGTTAAAGAAAATGAAAGGTGTTAAATTTTGAAAAGAGAAGGAACTCTTAAGTCAATCAGTATGACCTCTAATTCAATGGGTATCTACAAAATCAAATCCCTAAGATTCAGAATCAAGTTCAATGATAAGACTGTCGCTTAAGACCCAAAATTGTTTATACTGCAAGACAAAGTATCAGTATAATTACATATAGAATTTCGCCTCTCATCACTTTCACTTGACAATTTTATTAAGAAATATTTTATTAAAACAAAAATTAAGCAAAGCTTTACTACTTATTTAATTTACTACTTTAAAAATGACACGCCAACATTTCTTATTCGTCTAAAAGTTTCAAAAGAAATAATAATGATATTTTCTTTAAATAGAAAAAATAAAGTTTCGATAGAACTGACACTTTAAGTACAAAAACAGCACATTTCTTTATCAAACATTCAGTAAATCGAAAATATATTATAACATTTCTTAACTATATTCAAAAAATAATCATTCATACTTCAAAGATTATTTGCTAAAGAGAAAATTGTCAGAAATAAATTCTTTACTTCTAAAGTTATTAACGCCAAACTAATGGCGAATTAAAGTAATACGAAAGGGTTCGCTTTGTCGCTGTTGCGTCATATTTGTCATTAACTATACATGTGGAGAATTACATAAAAATGATTTTAAGCGATATCATTTGTTTTTCCTTTAGGCAAGTTTGCGATTAACTTCACTAGGTAAAATTACTGATTACTGATTCACTTGACTCTTTGATAATATCACTACAGAAAACAAAAAGAAAAAAAATGTATGAAACACTGAAACCGGAGGAGAGAGTTTGGGAAACACACACACGTATATATATTTTTATTTAATTGAAATTGGAGTGAATCTGAGTAGCGAAATTAGATAAGAGCAATTTTGTTTACCGATGGGAAAAGTCATCTAGCCCATTTGGAATTGGTTCATTTGTGTTAGACATTTCACATAAAATATAATTAAATTTGAATAATGGCATACGATGACATAATTTCGAGAACAAAAGCGTTAACACTTTAAATAATATCAAAATAATATTACAGTCTGTTAAATTACTAGAAATTCATCACTCACGCTCGCACATATATAATATTATATTGATTAACATTTGTTATATTTATAGAAAGAAGAGTTCTCTGTAGTGGATATAGAACTTTTGAGATATAGAGATAATGTGGAAAGTCAATAGTAAATGATTCCTGTCAGTTTCATGTCTTAAGCAGTCATTGAATTATGTTTCACCATTCCTAATGCGGACTTCATATATAGATGAAGGCAGAAAACTGGAGCCTCATAACCAGCTGCTTCGTGTAGATGGAGTTCGACATCCCAGGAAAGTAGTCTATGTAGGGGAAGGAAAACAGTGACTTTAAACCTCTGCTGCCTTGTGGTCATATCCATTGGTGCCTCGAAGGTGACTGGCTGTCAGCATTGAAAACTTTCTGGTAACGCCTTCAGACAGCCGTCCCGAAATGCAATGCCCTGTATTTCTTTGGAACTTGTTGGTACGGCTGCGAGGTAGGCCTGTAATCCCGGTCGTAGTCTGGTTCTGCGCCCTGGAGATGTTTCACCACCAAAGAACTGTATTTTGACCAAACATAGTGTTATTTTTATCTCGCAAGAAAATCAGATGACTAAAACTATACGAGGGAAATTACAACCAATATATACAGGGAAAACAATAAGACCAGATTCTGTTACAAAAGACTATTTCCCTTCATAGTCACAACATTTGGTTATACATATTTGAGGGTTGTCTTCATTTCGTTGGTTGACAGCTGAAGCGCTTTACTCTAAATGCGCTCACATTCGTTGTTTGCTTTCTGTGATGGCTCAGCAAGTGTTGAAGAAAGTCAGTGGGTGAATTTGAAAAAAAATCAGTGGCACACATTTGCTGCGTTTGCATTTTCATGTCAGGCACCAAATTTTCTACCGTGGCTGCTATCTGTAAAAAGGACAAAAAATATAGTTTATTAGCGGAAAGTTCCAACCTCTACTGGTATGCTATCGACATCTGTATCTGATAACAATATAATGAAATAAAAGGCATTCATTTTGGAGCAACCTTCATGCTTCTGTTTCAATAAAGGAGGCGGAAACTTGTCTCATTTGTTGCTGAAAAGGGGCTTAGCAGAAAAAAGTATTGGTGACGAACGCAAAGACATAATTTTTGTTTAGTGTTTCAGGAGAGTGCAAAGCTTACTCTATTGTTCATAGCTGAAACGCCACAATGTAAAGTTGTCTGCTGCAAGTGCAGTTGGTTAATGTGACTCACTAAAAAGGCAAGAGTTTCACTTACGTTAAACGGGCATTTCTTCCACTTAGACATCTCATCACATTAATCACAGCAGCACGCTGTTCGATGGCAGTCTTCCAAATTGTTCCATAAAGATTGAACGTCACCACTGCTGTTTATCAATCAACTTTGGCTATATATTCAGTGTCCAGGACATGTTATTCAAGACGATGTTTTCTACAAATAAAAAATGAATACGTACAAAAGATGGAAGATAAAATGGAGATTGAAAATAAGAGCTGACAAAGAAAAAGAGAGCGAGGCATAATGATGATAGTAGAAGGAAAACGGGACAAGAGAGAAATAGATTTTGACATTATCCATGATGAATATAATAAAATAAATCAGTTTGCAACCATAGAGATTTATTGTTTGTGGTTACATATATTTGTTGGTATGCACATAAAGTCAGCAAATTAAATGGAAAGAGCAAGAAAACGTAAATGAAAACTGAAGTTCGAAAATTAGCATCTTATTTCTATTTTATGTTTTCTCCATTAGAAATTTAAACCCTTTAAAATGTGAAAAACTAATCGACCATTTAGCAATATTGGAGAGTAGAATCTCCATAATTCATTAACTATAAAACTGTAATACTGAAGCTATAAGTATTAGAAGGACAATCTGACATCACTTATAAATGGGTAATTCATTGAGTAAAAGAGAATTAAATGGACTTGCACATTTAAAAGTAACTAATGTCAAATTTAATAAAAACAAAGTTGGTTGATAAAGATGGTTTAGAATTTAATGCTATGCAAAGCATTGAAACATATTTATAACAATTTCTTTTTATTTTGAAAACAGTAAAATGAAATACTGTCGCTAGTGCTTTTGCGCATGCGCATACAAATTTTTTTATCTTACCTATCAGCACTCAATTTAAAAGAAAAACACATTACTCAAAGGCACCGACACAATTAATGTTTCCGAAAAATGAAAATTATATGATAATTACTCAATTCTATTCTTCTAAATCAGATTTTATTATGCAAATTATTTGACAGTGTTTGGTATTAATCAACTGAGGTTGGTAAAACTTTCAGGATATGCTTATATTCGTGTGAGCAATGTAAGATTCAGTTAATAATGTTGATTCTTATTAAAAATATTGATAATAATTGGGTTCGAGTGTGTGAGCGTTTATTCAACAAAACATACGCTTTTTTATTTTTAAAGAAATCGAAAAAAATATAAACTGCAGAAACATATATGATTATCAGAATCACAAATAAAATGATAACATTATATATTATTTCATGATTTTACATGAATCGATGGTCATTCTATAACAGTATTTTATTAATTGATATTGTTAACCTTTCTACTGTTTTTATTTTAACATTATATACAGTAGTTTTTATTGTTTCCCGTGGGAATTTTCTTGAATATCAATTTTCACTCATACAATGTTTTAGAGTTTCTCTCTTGATACAAAACACATACTAGGGAGACAAAGTCCTCAAATTGCTCTTATCAGACCTGCATTCGAGTCGTTCATGATTTTTGACAATACTTCTTCCCGTTGCGATGGTATCTACCGATCGTTTTTCGTTTCCAGCATTGTTTTAACCATGTGCAATTTCTGAATTTATTTCTTTTTATACGTCGAATCATTCTTATTACTCGTGAGGATGATTCTCTGATCACTACAATCGTATCCTATGTACCTCCATAAAATACACCTCTTCGTCCTCCCTGATAACTATCCTATTCAGTAACCCTTCCTGAAAGGCAGTCGGTCTTTGTATTCGGTGAACAATAGTAAAAAAGAAATTAAATCTTTAAACTCTCAACGTAGCTCGAGACTTTGAAATCAGAATATCTCACGTAAATGGCTGCTGCTGTTTTATCAGCGGACAACGATGCGGTTTTCATTCTACTTCGCATATAGATATTGACATCATTCAGCCAATAAACCTTTTTGGTTCAAATAGGTAAGATTCACTTTATATATCGATAAAAATATAACGTGGGTAATAATATGAGGTAGATATTCTTTGCATTTATCATGACACCAACATCAAAATTGAAAGGTCATATTACCATCTGTACAAGCATCAACCCCTTATTTGAATTGGTTGATTATTTCCATGAAGAACCAAGCCTCAGTCCATCCATCAGTTCCATCAAATGTAGATCTCTCAACATCTGAGGGTAACATTCATCATTAAAAATTACTTCCGAGAAGTTAATTTTCAAGTACGAAGAAGAACATTACACGTTCCCTTGGGTAATGTTTACTTAACGGTTGCTTTCATGTCTTTAGCTAATGTTCTTAATATTTCTATCTGTTTACATTCAGGCACCAACTTCTTTTTTCAATTTCTTGCTTGTCAATCCACTTTTCTTGCTTATTAAACGTTAGACTTTTAGTTTTTCTCAAACCTCAAATTTGTACCAGTTTTTCTGGTTTTTCTCTTGACAGTTTTACAGTTTCACTTAATATTTTCTTTTTACGGCACATGACAATCTCTTTATATCTGAGATTAAAAAATAAATATCAATAACTATTCTATTATAGATATTTATTTACAATATGATGAACAACTGTCAAGTTGCACAAGAGTGGCTACTGAAAGACAGAATGATATAAAACAAAATATCTTTTACAAACACATGATTACCTTGAGGTAATAAAGTTTGAACCATTAGAAACTCGACATTAAAATGTTTTCATCTTTCACGGGGAATAGAAAGACTCAATGAGTTTTTACTCGTTGCTGGACATAATACGTAGCCATTTTAATTTTCAAGGGATGCTCCCTGTAATCTGCAAAAAAGGAAAATAAGAAAAGATTGCAAACGAAGAAGTTATAACTTTTTTAAACCATTCAGTTTTTTAGTGGCTATCCTATAGAATCTCACAACACCAAATAAGTTATTGTAAATATTTCTAATCAAAACATTATAATCTGGCGTATGCGAATAACGCTACGGTTATCGCTGCCAAAACTGGAATTCGCCAGCCAACTTCTGGCCTTATCTGGTGCATTTACTTCGCACTAATAAATATTTTATTTCTCCTCTCTCAGCTATAGGTTAAATAACAGTGTAGACTGGACTCCCGAGAAACAAGTCTAATAGTGTGTGTTAAAAAAACATGGAAACGGTAACAGTTTTCATCTCCAATATCTTTCCCAAGAAGTCATGGCCATTCACAGATAATAAAGAAAAGGAATCTATGAATGTCCATGATCGCTTACGTAAATAGGCACGGTATAAAAATTTAAGTTGAAATTAATATGCAGAAGCATATATTGAAAAATTTACTACGATAGGTTTGTTAACATAAGTTTTATTGTGAAAACAATAAAATCAAATACAGAGTAAGTGTGAATCTTAGAATAAACACTAAGCTTAAGACACACTGAAAAAAACTCTTTGCCTAGGGTACTAGGCATCTAAATGCTTTTTTCTTATAGATATAGAAGTTGTAGCAGCATTTTCATTTCGTGTAATGACATTATTTATTAATTATTATGAATTTGCTGATATTATGAAATATCAAAAAATATAAGAAAAACAAATAGTTGAGAGGTATTCGTGTCAGGGTAGTTCAAACAAAAAGAGATGACTTCGCACAAAAGAAACTTTAGTTAATTTATTAAAATAATAGATAAGAAAATACGAAAACGAACTGATTGGGCAAAATAAAGCCATATTCTAACTAATATACAAAGGGAAATAAAGAAAAACAATGTGCACAAAAAGGAAACATTATGTAACAATGTGGCTGGGAGATGAGAAAAAGAGAGCTAAAGGTTAAAGTATATTTCCATCTTATTTTGGGGTGGTAATGACTGTTTTGTTGATTTTTGCTTTCTCCTCCTTGTTCTTTTTTCTTTCAACGCTATTTCCATCAACAAATTTTGTTCAACCAGTATACAATCACTTGACACCTAACTCAAGTATTCGAACCTCCTTCTATTTCCAGTCTCCCGCCATTTCTCACTGTTTCACTAGCATATGTCACCAAAGGTGGAGATGCAAACAGTAACAATAAAGATTTGTCCTCCAAACCATCTGAAGATTGTTTGTAAACACCATCTCTACTAAACTCACATTCAATTCCTTCTTATGCTTCTTTTTCATCTCACATTGAATGCATGTAATTTGAGTTCTTTCTTGATTGATGGGCAATCGAAATCATTAGCTTCCTTGGGGTTTTTTTGTTTTTTTTTTTTCGTTGTTTTTTTTTTTTTGTTTTTTTTTGTTGTTTTTTTTTTTTGCTTTTCCACTTTCAAATAATGCTATTTAGTTTTTCTTGGCTTCAAGTTGCTTCAAAGATTTGAGGCAAAATGTTTTTCGTTAGATGCACTATTAAAAGACATGTTAGAAATATTCTTACTGAATAATATTTGTCAAGAAAAAGTAAAGGAGCGTGTTTTATTTGGTTGCCAAGAAACCAGCATTACAATGGAGGTGAGGTGATATATATATTTTTTCTCACACTGAAAACATTTTTGGTCATTTCGATGAAAACTGGAAATATTCACGCGACATAGTTGATTTGCAAAGGTTTGTGCAATTTCCGCTTGTGGACCAGAAAGCACATCTCATTTTAAAAATTTGGATTTGTATCAAAGAGTTATTGGCAGAGCATTTTTTCACTGCCACCATATTTATACTTATATACAAGTCCTTAACAACATTTATTATATACAATCTTTATAAGGCATCTTGTTCTTTCCATTTTCACTTTTTAATATCATTTTTTGTTGCTTCGGATTCGTTTTTAAAATTTGGCGTATTCTCACATCATTAAATCTATATAAAATAACACACATCCATTAGCATATATATATATATATATATATAGATATATATAGATAATATTAGTGGTAAATATACATATATATGCAAAATCCACAAAATCCATATATATATATATATATATATATATATATATATATATGCATCTACACATATGCGCATACTTACAAGAAACTAGAATATATTTCAAGAAGAGAGTCGCGATCATACACCCACAGAGACAGACGCACCCACCCTCATAAGACATCTGCAACGGTACATAAAGAGAATGAATATATTATTACATTGTTATGCACTGTAACCTACACCTATGCACTCAGTTATATTTAAAAAAAAAAAAAAAAAAAAGGCTCGTAAGATGTGGAAATTTACTCTGACACTGTTATAACATTCAAACAGAGATTTTGTGTCAATACGCATGAATACACAAAAAAACATTGAGATACACTGTGTACCGTGTACAGATATCTAATCATTCGAGCACACACGCAGGCCGGTGTAGGTGGGCATCCTCTTAAGACTCGCATATATTTTCAAAGATATGTCAGTAATGATTACCCCAACAAGTGCTAATACATGACGTATCAGACGCGCGCGCATACGCATACCCATACACACATATATACATACATACATACATACATACACCCACACACGCGTACATACAGCATCATAAATAAATGTAAGAGCATATATACTGGTGAGCACATGGTCATAGTTGCTTCACTGTGAGAGACGAAAGAAATATGTACGTAAGGATGAGTGTAGGGTGTGAAGGGAGGGCAGAAAACGAGTTACAATCGTGAAATGGGGAGGAAAAGGTGGAGAAAGCTCGTTGCTTATGATTCACCGGGCCATTCACCATTCATTCGAATGAGTCGTCATCACTGATGTCTAGTCGCTAGTTACAAATCGGTTTCGCTCTCTCTCTCTCTCTTTCTCTCTCTCTCTCTATTTATCTATCTATCTATCTCTATCTCGCTCTCCTCGTTACCTCAGCCACCTCCTATTTTTCGTTTTACGTCTCTCTTTTATTATTACTACCCTCCTTCTCCGCCTTCACCTCCTCTTCGTCTTCTCTCGCTTCCTCTATCGCTCTCTTTATTGTACTTATTCTCATTTTCGTTTTTCAGTATGCTCAGCGTATCTAAGTATATTTAGTAGTTGCAGAGAGATTGGCATGTGAATAAATTTCCCTTTACACTTTTGTTTAAAAAATAAAACACTTGCATTAGGTTCAAATTATGGACAGTGAACTTTCGAATTTCCTATTTCATAAAACTATGGGACACTGGTTTCTTGATAATTTTTATGTTGGTCCTCAAGTTATCGGAATCACCTTATATAATTATGCATTATGACTTGAAAGCTGACCTTTAAACTTCCATTTTTTGCTTGCTACAGGGTGACTAAGATAGCCGTGACTCATTCAAAAATGATGGCTAACATGAACTGCACTTTCTATTCGAAGGTATTAGAAATAGAAATTTGAATCTGATATTGTCTTTCATTTTTATTTTTCTGAAATGTTTTCATCGCAATAAAAAGTAAGACATTTATCCTACTCTAAAAATGATATCTTATCGAATGGAATAAAAAAGTGATTAATTTGGTAGATATTGATAGGTACATTGAAGACAACAAGAAAACAATATTCTTCCTATTTTTTAATATTTTATTGTTCTTGTAAAATCATAAAGCACAAATAATCACCGTGTATCAGAATCAGTTTCCAATACCAGAGATTTCTATTTTTTAATCATTTTAAGGAAAGGGTTACAGAGAATGAGAAGACTTGAGGAGAAGATGTGAGGAGATGTGAGGAGAAGTGAGGAGATGTGAGGAGAAGTGAAAAGAAGTTATAATAAAAGGACATGATCAGGAAGACAGGAGATAGCGATTAGCGTTGCATTTAAATTTTGAAGATTGTAGGTGGCAGGGGAGCAAAAAATCGAAAGGAAGTTTCACAGGCAAGAAAAGAAACTATTAGAATAGAACATATAGTTGCACCTAGATAATGCAACAATAAAACGGTGAGACCTAATTGCCAGTCTAGCAATACGCTTAAATTCATGCAGTCGAAGCACATAAATACTTTGCTTTTTAAACGTGTAGATGAGAGTGTTAAAATTTAGAATCTAATGAACGAATCAAAATCTAATTTTACGTTTTGGTTTACGGAAATTCATACAACTTGTGTAAAAGCTCAAAAGCAAACGAAAGATATGCAATAATAATAAGGCAAGAAGAATTGTTATACTTTCTACAGCTCAAGACGAAATTGAGAAGTTAATTTTATTCTCCGAATACACTGGCTAGAGCTTCATCTCAAGAAGTGATGGCATAATGACAGAGTAGAAGACTAATAGCCAGAAAGTGTCAATTGAAGCCTAAATCATCCGTTAGGTTTCAAATATGACACATTATATTTCAAATTAAACATTTCTAAGACTGAAATTTTATAATATTAGTGAAATATAAAATTCTTCATTATTTAAGTGCGTAGTTAACTGAGCAAAACACCTTAAAAACGAATAAATATATATTAATTCCATAAATATAATTTATTCAATAATTACAGAATGATTTCCATGTGGATACACATACTCAAATGCACACAGGCAGACGCACAGTAATTGTGTATGTAATTTAAACAAATTTAATAGAAAGACAAACAAAAATTCATTAGAAAAAAAATCAGTATATTTTTAAATATGTTAAAAACGACTACACGTCCGAATCATGAGGTTATCGTTCATGTCGACTATCACGTCTGCGGCGGCGGACATCAACATGTCTTTGATATTGTTGGATCGTTAGTTGGTCTCCCTATCGAGGACAGCCCAGACTTAGTTATTCATGTGATTCAAATCATATTAGGGATGATATTATCGTAAAAACTCCCAGTTAGCCGCCCTTGGGCTAGGTACGGTCATTCTCCCGATACTATACTTGGCCCCTGTACGCAGGAGACGGCATTGCGCCTGATACTCTACAAAAAGAAGTGGACCTGACATAACCCTTACTTCTTACGGATTAGGTGGTCTCTACAGGAAGAGGGATCATTATTTTAACTTAGAGCTAAAGATAAATTAGAAAAGATCCAACTCAATCCATAAGACGTTTGGCTTGTGAGAGAGGAGTTTCAGCTATGACAGTCCCAAGAGCAGTGAAAAAAAACTTGAAAAATGAAATTGTACGTGAAACGTGTGAGGCACTTTGTTATTCAAGGACAGAAAGTTAAAAGATTAAAGAGGACGAAGATCATCTTGAAAATGATCCTGGAATAATATATATATATATATATATATATATATATATATATATTTGAAATTCATTTCAATCCTTCATGAGCTTCCGATTCTTAGCTATGATTAATTAATGATGAATATATCATTTTCGTTTATGATCGATTTCAACATGATTATTATGTCTAGCTTGGAGAATAATTATACATTCTTATTGCTAAAAGTTGAGTCCAGTAGTGTTATAACAACCTCGGAGAATATCAGTAAGATATCCGAAATCATTTCTAAGATACAATGGTTCAAAGCTTAATCTAACAAATGGACGATTTTGCTGTCACACGATTTGGACAATTTTGCTGTTACACCTGAATATATATATATATATATATATATATATATATATATATATATATATATATATATATATATGTATGTATGTGTGTGTGTGTGTGTGTGTGTGTGTGTAGTTTTCACCCTGATTTCAAAGATGTTTAATTTATAAATTAAATTTATATTGGCCTTCTAACGTGATGTTAATCTTGACAACATACAACTAGTGTAAGAATAACTCAAATTTAGTTGCTGTGATGGCCCAAATTTACTCCTTATTTTATTTTTTCACTTGGGGTCGAATACTTAAAACCTATTAATGCAAATATGGATTTATGACTTTACTATTCATTGTAAGTGAAATTCATTATTATATTTTTTTTCTTATAGTTATGTACATCACACATATGTGATTAGCACTGATCTTTCTCTTTCTGATCACATCGTTAGCTAAGTTTTAAAAAAATACAAAAATTCAAGCCTTACATACAAACATACCCACATGCTTGCCCATACACATTTTCTGAGTTTCATGTGAAAAACTGCATGCATTCAAATATTTTCATATTCTAATTGACAAATAAGGAATCGGTAGTATTTGGGTTAAGCACTTGTAAACATCGGCCGGTTAATATAGCAGCATATTGCCATTATTCAGTTCAAACTTGCTTTTAACTTATTCATTTGTTTTAAGCATAAGCAGGATAAAAACGCCCTTTTTATCATATCTGATATCAATATAAATTGTAATTCAGAGATATTTTTCTGGAAATGTTTAATGATTTCCTTCTATTGAAATAAAATACACTTTCGTGAATGACCGAATCATGCAACTAAAATAAAACTATTCAACTTCTCAGTCACACCCAAACTTAAATCTAAAAAAACGAAAAATCTTTCAACTCCACTCATTGGTTGTTGTCTCAGCAGAATACAGAAGCTAGACTAAAAGTGAAGTCGAATTCATTTCGTAAAGAATGCTATCTTGATTTTCTTACAAGTCTTTCTTTGTAACAATCGTTTGTGCAAAATAGACTTTTTGAAAGCAGCTCTGAATTTGTTGTATGAAATAAAACGTTTCCAATCAAAGAATGTTAGTAAGTCCAAATATATCATTTAATCTGCGCGAAATTCCAAATATTAAAGCATATTTTTCTTAAACTTTATTCTAATTAGCACTGTAAGCAAATCTGAAATCTATATGAAATATAGAACATATATTCAAGGGGACAAAAAAATGAAACAAAAATTTGAAGAAAAATAACTGAAAGTGATTTTCCAAATTCTTTATGTTGAAGTAAAATATTTTGAAAAATGATATGTAGTCTCAGATATTTTATGATAGAGATTTAAAAATGATATGTGATTTTATGATACAGATTTTTGAGAAACTAAATCTCTAAAAAATCTATTATACAAATAATTATCATAGAATTCTTACAAGCTAAATGCTAACAACCTGTTGTAAATCAAAATGTTTCCTTTCCCTAAGCATCGTCACCAACACAAAAAGGTGTCATAGTCGATGTACTTTTGATTCTTTCGAAAGTTTCAGTGAAACTCAACTTTAAAACTCAACTTTAGAACGATAAATGAAATATATAAATGTACTTATTTTGTAACCGACATAAGAATTCAGTCTGTCAACATGGTCAAATGTGATCATTGACCATGTTCTTATGAATTCGATAAGGTTTGCGGATAGCAGTTGAAAGAAGACAAATTGAATATTTGCAGTTGCACAGGTCTGGTACTGAATTTTATCAAAGATTGATGACCTTTGTTTTAAAGGTTTATTTAAAAATATATATAAATACGTATTGTTTTATCTGCATTGAGCCCAGTCGCATCACTCTCACACATACGCACATATTTCACGCGCAAATAACATGCACAAACTTGTAGATAGTTGCAAATATATCTTTGTCGAGATCGATATTATAAAGCCTTCAGAGAAAAAAGATTATTTTTCTAGATAATCTCTGTACTTTTTATTTGTGACTCGTAGTAATATGGATTTAGTGCATTTTTATTATCATCCCCCTTTCTTTTTCTTTCTAAAGCAGCTGGCGTAATGAATAAATTATATAACTCCGACTAGAAATAATTGTTTTACTCGTAAATTAATTCAGTAACTAACTTTGGCTTGCTCACAGAAAAAAAAATCTATTTGTCGTGCGCGTGAAAGCACTCACGTGATGCATGAAATAAGGTTTGTTTTCGTCGTTACTTGAGAAAAAACAACTGATTTCGGTCTAAGTTTAATTTTTTAGTCGGTGAAACTGCTTTATTAAAAAAAAAGTTTTAAATTGTTTGGAAAACTGAAATTTTGGCGAGAATATCAATTTAAATCTACAGTAAATCCTGCCTGTGTGGCATGCTGCAGAATCCTGTTGTCAGATATAGGGTCTTGCACAGCCACCCTCGAGGAGAAAAATAAATTTTCAGTATTTTATATTCGATTAAATTTTCCAAAGAATATTTTAATAAAACTTCTCTTCAATGAAAACAACTTGTTTATTTAGACTGTTGCATTTAATAAAAGCGAAATAAAATAAATCCACAGTATCAAATAATTATTCCGGAGAATGAAATGAATGGCTAGGAAGACGCGAAACAGAACTTAACTAGATCTCACTTGAGAAAAGGTATGAATCCTCTTCTTCAAAGCTGTGGGTAAATAGAAAGACAGACTGGGTTCTATAGCTGCCAAGGAGACAGAAAACTTTGGGTTGGGCCCCGTCAGGCTATCTTGCCCAAGAAACACCACTTTTACTGCGGATGCAATACATGGGGTGCCTCTGCGACACAACGGGTCACGGGATAAAAAAAAATTGAAAAAAATGTGCCTTTTTACTTTTATTTTTTGTTCAAAATCTTTCTTAATAAAAGTTTTGTTTGTTATGAAATTTATTTCATGATAAAATAATGAAATGAAATCTGTTTTTGCTAACTGGGCTTTTCATTGAAAATCAACATCACTAACTTTCTGGACCATATCTGTTGACTGGAGTTTCTAAAAAACACTTGAAATATCAGTTATATTTACACTAAATATTTAATCATTAATGAACAAGTAAAAAATGAAATGAAATACTATTCACGATAAGAAATATTGGGATTAATTTATGCCAGAATTTTCAGACAGTACATCTCATTTATATTTATATTTTGTGTCGTCATATGTGTCTGTACGTACGGAAAACTGTACTTGTTTCCATTTACCACATTTTGTACAAAAGCTTACAATGAATCATAGTTTCAACATCACACAGTATTGCTAATGATAGTTGTACAATGGTGTTTTTATGTATATGAAAGACACGGGTTATTTTTAGAAAGCTGCTAGTCCTAGTGTGAGTAGTTATGATGTACCGTCGTAAGCTCAATGAACAACGTCACGTAGAAAATATGCGTTCTCCAACAGGAATCGAATCCGTGTTCTATACGGAACCGTCATTTGATCTGACGTGCTATACCACTTAGCTATAGAGAAGCGTCTTGTTAGCATATTTTCTACGAAATTTCTCGAACATTCATGCCGGTAAATGAAATTAATACCGTTTAATTAAAAAAAAACAGGGCATTTACTAAAAAAAATTGTATCTATTAAATAACGTATAAACAGAACATATATATATATATATATATATATATATATATATATATATATATATATATATATATATATATATTCAAACATATATTGTTAAATATAACAGACAACAAATGTCTATTATGTTTGACCCTGAGCCGTTTTAAACTCCGTATATTTGCTTTAATATCGGGAGAAAATAAACAAAAATTGCCCAACATTTTTATATTTTTTATTATGCCTTGATCTAAGCTTTCGGCTCACACGAGCCATCTTCAGAGTGGTTATATGAACATTTAAACTAAGATATTCACCATCAAAGATGATATTCTGCTATGTTGACATAGAAGATTGCTATGCGACTATAACGGTCGCAGAACAGCAGACGCAGGTCGTAAATTCATGAGGCGCTTCTATGACGTCGTACCACGCGGGAAACAGTAATATTAACAACAGAACCATATGTCAAGATGCAACGTAATATATATATATATATATATATATATATATATATATATATATATATATATATATTACTACGTAATATATATATATTACGTAATATATATATATATATATATATATATATATATGAAAATATATAGAAAATAGGAAAGAACTCGTTAGGTAAATAATCCAAAGTTCTTTAGTATTTTTGTTATTATTTTTAAAAAGCAGTGCTCGATACAAAAGTAGAGCCTAAATATAATTATGTATTTAAAAATATGATTCCATCGCTACATAAGAGTTCTCATGTTTCAAAACAAGAGCCAAAAACTTCTATATAATTATTTAAATTAAATTGAATTAAAGTACAAAAAAAAAATTCGCTTGAAGATGGAACAACGTTTGGTACTTTAATTCAATTTAATTCAAATAATTATATTGAAGTTTTCGGCTCTTGTTTTGAAACATCAGAACTCTTATGTAGCAATGGAATCATATTTTAAATACATAATTATATATATATATATATATATATATATATATATATATATATATACATATATATATATATATATATATATATATATATATATATATATATATATATATATATAAATTGTTAGATTTTTTTAAGATGAGGAATTCTCATACATTAATATCTTTGGACTGTAGTTCTCATCTTGGATGTTCTAAATATTATTAAAATGCTTTAGCTCTGTTACCTCTAGCTATCATCAGAGTGCCCCTTTTTGTTTATAAGGAATATCTTGTATTAGTCGATTGATGTATTTCTTATCATTGCTATATTGCTCATGTTTCTGTTGATCATATATATGTTCATGGCATGGTGCAGTAATTGAACCCACGAAAACATTGTGACGAAAGCTTTTATCCAGTAAATAATAATAACGAGTGGCCTATATTTAGATTCTTTTTTCAGTTCAATGTCAGGTTTGACAATCGTAATTCAGTAGGAATGCGCAAGAAACGATGTCATAACGAGAAAATATCGAGATAATCGCCTAATACAAAATGGACACCTTAAAATGACTGTGACTATTACTAATTGTTGTGTCTATAATAACATCACTGCCAACCAATATGAGAACAATAGTTCGAATAAATCAATATACGAAGAGGTGCTGAAAAGTCTGGTTAAGAAGATCTTCAAAAAAATCTAATGTTTGGTCATTTGGCTATAATTTGAAAAGTGTGTGAAACCGGGAGCTTTGCAATGAAATAGAAAGACTGATCATTCACAAGAGTCGAAATGGAAATGAGCTGCTGGTTACTTTTGACTATAGGATTAAACACTAAGCCATGTTTACGTCAAGTAAAAGTGTTTTTAGGAAATGTCACAATAAGGATTTGGCAAGTAGTCAAATAATAATAAATGAATAAATGTAAAAGTGAAATACAACATTTAATTTAAACATTTAATGTAAACAATCTGTTCGAAAACGTTTCCAATATAATAACAAGATCATGGAAATGTAACTTCGTAATTGTTTATGTGAAGGTCACCTGATTTGTAAACCTCTTTTCAATGGTTTTTTTTTTCTTTTTTTGGGGGGATGAATGAAACAGTCTACAGTTGTTCTTTATGATAAGGTAAATTTTAGTTCATATTTTCTCACCTGTTCTCTTTTGGTCTCTTTTTGGTTCTCTTTTTTTTTACAGACATATTGGAAATGATCCTTACCTAAGCTTACACACACATGCAATCATAGCCACATACACTCACACACACATATACACACACACGTGCGAGCACACACACATATGGTGATATGTAACGGTAAGCATGTAGTTAAAATGCGTAAATCTAAAGGGATAAATGTAAAAGAATGATATAATCAAGTGATTATGCTATATTTTACAGTTATCATATAACAGAGGTATGCTATTTAGTAAACGTATTGTTTTAACATGTTCTTCTGCAAAGTTACACCAAATGAAATGTATAAGATATCTAATATATTTACTACATTATCAGGAAAAATTAAGATGTAAGTTACAATTAAGGAAACAAGCATGAATGGCGAAACATTTTGCTTTCATAATTTCTCTTTTTACTCTGTCAAGCATAGGGTTCAGTTCTCTCTCTCTCTCTCTCTCTCTCTCTCTCTCTCTCTCTCTCTCTCTCTCTCTCTCTCTCTCTCTCTCTCTCTTGCCTTTTAATTTTACTCTTTCATATTTTCCACTTCGGTATCTTTGTCTATATCCCCCATACCCCCTATTTATTAATAATCGACTAAACACACCCTCTCGTTTGCAGCAGGTTTCTTCTTTCTTAATAGATCTGATTTCACTTTTCATGTTCAAAAGGTGTCTCTTAAATTCTGCCTACGCTCTGTATTTCTTTGTCTAATACTCTTAATACTGACATTTTCTTTCTTTCTTTCTTTCTTTCTTTCTTTCTTTTACCACAGCCAGTCACTTTGCAGTGTTTTGAAAACATATACTTTTCTCATCACCTCGCCAAAATTGATCAAAGATCTGAACATTTGTGACTCCTCTTCTCGGTTAAATTATGCCTGTAACCTTGGTTTGTTCTGTTATAAGAGTAACTATTAACAAAAAATAAGGAATATATTTAATTGCGATCCATCAACAGGCTATGTATCAAGTACGCCTGTTTTGAAGGTACTTAATTTAGAATACAGGAAGCACGCCGAAATGTATGTTTCGCCTAAGCCAATGACGCCGACCAAGATTCTGATTTCATTGTTTTCAGATCTTGACAACTGGAAACAACTACATTCATATGGTTGCAGCCAAAATCTCGGTTTAATAGTTGTCCATATTTTATGTATTGATATAGCACATATTCTTTACTTCCATTTCTAAATCGAGCGTCATTGGACCCACTAATATATGGTACTCACAAAACGAAGCCTAAACTATTCTTTATGTGATCGCGCACACGCACATAAACACACGTTGATGTGACATAATTATACAAAAGATGTATATTTAATGCATTCATGCATGTATGCACATACTCTCACAGAGGATATATGCATTTCTGTGAGATCTTCATTAGGACCTGGTTATAACCAAGGCTAATTTGCTTATCGAAACAGGCTTCTAGGTTTCATCTCCAGTCGAATTTAATTGAAAGGTAACAAAACGTATGACTGGATGAGTAGATTCATGTGTCAAAATTATGATGGAAACTGAAAAAGCAAAGAGCAACATCAAATACTGACAATTATAACCTCTGTTGAGGCTTTTCTTTTTAAAGCCATCATACACAAGGGTAAAGTTAAAAAAAACTCATTGTCTATTGCAATCGTGCGTTTGTTTACTGCTAAAATCTATTGTAAATGAATTAGAGAGCATAATATATACGTCGCTAAATAATTTTGGTAATACAGTTGGAATTGTTATTCAAAAATTTAGTAAAAACGATTCTTCTAAAAAGAACTTTCTACAAATTCAGTTTGATACTATTTGTATATTCCATTCATTTTGCTACCTAGATAGAATTGCAAATTCGTATATAAATGGGCACTTGTTTATAAAAATATACAAAAAAATAATTATTCAGTTTTTTAATAAAACAAATTTGGTTTGACATATACCCTCCATGCTCGTGTATGTGTGTCTGAGAAAGAGAGAGAGACACACAGAGACAAAGAGACAAAGAGAAATAGACGTTGAGTGAGGGAGAGAGAAAGCGAGGGAGACAAAAGAATCATTTGTTTTACAGTGTATTTTTGAATAAAGATAAAAGGACCATGTCTTGCTGATAAAGGGTTGCAAGTCGTGATTTAATCAACTAGGTCAACTGGGCGATGTGTCTGAAATCCGAAAGTTATGATAACTACAGGAACATCAGTGATGATGTATACCAATGCTGCACTCACCGAGCTGTGCCTTGCAATTTCTATACTGGTATATTTGTTGCAGAACCTATAAAACATTTTCATTTTTCGTAGTGACGTACGTTTTAGACGGACAAGTTGTTATTTTTTTTTTAGCTTTTTGTTCTCTGTAAAGATCCAAATTGAAAATCTGGGCCGCGAAAGTTTGTCTGCCCTTCCAACTTCACCTCTGAACACTAATCTAATTAATTTGTGAATTAAGAGAAAGAAAAATATCAATTGGAGTTAATGAGACAGATTTTTTAAATCGAAATTTCATTCTGAATCCACTGCTGACTTCTGTAAGAAAATATGTTTTACCAAGCGGAAAATATGAAAGCCTATTGAATAATGCGAAAATAATGGTATCATTATTTGGAAGTACATATGCCTGTGAACTACTTTTTTCGAATATGAAATATACTAAAAGTCGTTCTTAAGTTCTTAAGAACAAGGTTGGGCGATGACGTTTCTAACTTTATTTAGTTTGCACTAAGGGTATTTTTTTTTTGTTGTTGCGTTAGTTGTATTACTTCTGTGGTAAAATGCATAAAACTTCTTTAAATAATATAACATTAATTTCATTGTTTTTTCTTTAAACCTCCAGGGCAACCTTTTGAACAGAGCGGTCTGAAGTTGAGACAATTTTTTATAGTACCTTCGATATGATGTCCCTCCTTTGAGACGTTACATACGTTTCTGGCCCGCTCTCTCCAAAAGGTTACCGACCCCTAGTCTAAAGGATCCCATATCAGTTTCACACGAAAATCATAAATTACAAGAGTAACTTTCCGAATTTGCGAGTATTGGTTAAAAACATAAGTAAATTTTCATTTTGTTTCATAGTTTATGAATATAATGTAAATTTTCTAAATGAACAAACTAAGACAACATTGAAATACGTATTAGGAAAGAAAGCTAGCTTTACTGAACATAATTCAAACAATGTCACATTGAAAAATAGTTGTTATTCTCTAGTACGAAACTAAATATATAACTCTGTTCATTAATTTCGCTTTTCTTCAAGTTATTTTGAAATGAGTAGAAAAACCTGATCGAGATCTGATTTATTGTTCTCATAATTATCTTGTCATACGTCATCACACATATGCGCTTTTGTTATTTTTCATCGTTAATGTAAAAAAACGTTTTGATCGAAAAGTGCATTGTAATATTTCAGAAATTTTCTTTTCTTTCAGAAAATAAAACCTGCTGCAACAGTATTTTCACTATTGCCCGAATTAAGAACGTAAAAGAAAGAAAAAGAAAATGCAAATCAGATTCAATTATAAAGAAAAAATATTTATTTTTTTCTAACCAGCTAAATAAGGGTTCTTGCAAAAATTCGTCCCTTTTTGCTGAGAATAAGATAACCTATTTTCTGATTAACAAAAAGTAAAATATATATCAGAAAAACAAAACTTAAAAAATTACAATGTACAAAAACAAAAACAAAAAAAATAATTGCGCCCACCTGCTGTGTCAATGATAATAATAAAAAAGGGTGGAAGAGACATAGCTTTTCAGTACAATTTCAGTCCTTTCAAGGTCCAAAAGTTTTTATCTTTTTTCTTTTCTCTCTTGTCTATACAAAGTTCTCTTCTTGGTGACCAAACTCCCTTCTTTCTTCACTTATTTTCCTCCCGTCTGCCGGGAAATTACGCCTTTCCTTTACGGCCGCTAGAAGGTGAAAATTTACTTAACCACGCGCTAAAACACTTTTTGAAAACGCACGTGTTTGCTCCTTCTCAAACGGCTTTAGCTCGAAACTCCACTTATGGACTTCTTTTCAAATTTATTTTCTGGGGCTTCTTCGAGAGGACTTTCTCTGAAGGGGAAACTTGCACTCAGCAACTTTGTTACCCATGTGCCCTTCACTTATTGGCAAACGACGCCTGCCTTTTCAGCAGGGAGAGAGAAAACGAACCTCTTCTTTCTAAGCTGTCTCGTTTCCAACTTCTACTAAGGTCCAGTCCCAGTTCTTCTTCTCTTTTACATTTGAACCGTCCAATCACAGTCCATTAAAAAAAATATCAGCAGGTTCTTAGGGTCAGTAATACAATTAGTGTCTTTTGTTCTCCCTTCACCTTAAAAATTTTCAAAAATACAGCATTTTGCTTTGTTTCTTAACCTCATATAATTTCCGGGGGGTCAAAAAATCCATTCTTTCTATAAAAGGGATCCTATTGTATTTTGAACATATATTGACCTCATTCAAATTTAGTTTTTCCGTGGAAGAACCATTAAACAGCTCTGTTAATTAAACAAGAAAATTAAACTGATCACATTTCTATTTTGATTTGTATTATGTAACTTCGATATTCAAACGAATGGGGAAACATTTTTCGTGTCAATAAGAATTTTAACAATTTTTTCAACATTTTATCTATAAAAATGTTTATTAAAATTTTCAGGAAATATTCTTGTATATGTTGTTCGTATTTTGCAGAAAGTTTTCGCCATTTTCAGCGCAATGCTGTCATAATAAAGAAGCATCTGTTCATTTTTCAATCTATTCTTGCAATGATTTTGATTTGTTCCTCTCGAAATGTCAGCTGTAACACAGCAATTAAAAGCAAAAACATAATCAACGAAATAGATACATTCATATTGAACCTGTTCTGATATTTACTCTAAAAATACCTGTGCTTTTTATGAACATTAGAAAGTCTTCTTATAGCTAAATTTGAATGAGATCGGCATATTTTAAAATTTAATGGGATCTCTTTTCATAGAAAGTATAGATTTTTTTGCCCATACCGAAATTACATGTCATTAAGAAAGAAAGCAAAATGCAGTATCATTACAATGCATTGTTAATTTAACTCCTCCATTTTAACATGCTCCAATTAACAAAAAGTTTTTAGATCAGCTGCAAATTTGACATCAGGAAGGCTGTTTATGAAAATTGGAATCAACGTAAGTCCAAGGATAGAACCCTGAATAATATCTGCATTAATTTAAAAAAAAAACGATCTAGAAGTGTGACCGCTCAAGACAACTTTGGTTTCGCGATTTGATAAGATTGAATCAGATCCGTACAGAAATACCATAACCTTTCAACTATCAAATACAAGCATGCCAAACCCAGTGAAATACTTTCGAGAAATCCAATGCAACATCCAGAGCTTCACCATCCTTATCTAAAGCTTGATAGACTCTTTCAGCAATAAATGTTAAATTCATCAAATCCTTTTTCATATCAAATATGAAAAAGGATTTGATGAATTTTACGAAGACGACGAATCTGTGATAATTTAATATTTCAATTTATATATTTTACATATTGCTGACCTAGGGAAGATTCCTGTTTAATAGAATACTCAAAAGAAATATCAACAAATATAGCATGTTCCCAATTGTCAAGAGGACAGAATTACGATTCTTGGCAAGAGGAGGTAAGAAATGATTCAAGTAAAGAAGATTGATACAACTGAAAAAATTGAAAATACTGAATACCGGCAACACCAGTAACATTAGAATGTTTAAGCCACTTAACATGAGGAGCATTAAAAACATTAAACATATAAATGTTCGCTGATGAATGTAGAGAGAGAGAGAGAGAGAGATTTCTATATTGTCCGATATTTAGCCTAAAATGTCATGAGAAGTAGGGAGCGATAAAGGAAAATGTGATAGTTAATAGAGTGTAATAAAGAAAGTCGAAAGCACATGAAAGAATCATCCTGGAACTCAAGAGACAATTTCCTTGCCACTTGAAGATTTCCTCGGATATAAACACCAAAGCCATGAATATGTATCCTAGAATCATTTCGGCTAAGCGGAAGCCTGAAAGCCTGAAAGCCTGAAACAAAGAACTTATTAGTAACGATAGAAGAATTTAAAGTAGTTTCGCAAACTGCTAAGTTATCAGGAAGATGATTTAGAGAAAAGATTTTACACTACAAAAATACGACGAATATTGAAGAAAGAAAGTTTTTTTTTTTTTTACTGATTTACTAGTATTTCTTTTAATCTTAACTGTTATAAGAAGATTAATTTTTAAGCAGAAAAAAGCCAAAATAATTATCCCTGTCCATCTTTTCTGGCAATACAAACTGTTCAGAAGGTGGCTATGGTGGCATAATGTGGTCTCAAGTTTTTGACACTACAATTAACTCGATATTATGCGACAGGTGACCATAGCAGTTCTCTCCGAGCGCTACCGGTCGAACTGCTGCATCCAGAAAACTGCCAACCTGATACACTAATAATGAAAAGTCAAAGTCAATGAATCACTAAAAATTTAAGACAGTTAAATCATTAAGGTCATTGAAGAAAGGAACCGGTAAACCACGTCCTAAACAGGAATCAAATGATAAAACCTCTACTCTTGTTCAATAAACATGGAAGGAATGCTGGCGAACCTATTTATTTCTATTAATATATTCACAGTACAGGAAGAGGGGCGCGATTATCGAGACACCATCTCTAGCGAGGTTGGCGAATAAAGCTTTAGACCCCTTCAGGTCAAGGAGGATAACTAACTTATTAAAGCCTCTCTGAAAGTTACCCCAGGAGTAGTAATCTAAGGAATAAAGTTACATTACTTGACTTCAATTACAAGATTTAAGTTATGGTTGAATAAAATTTAAAGATTAAATATACCCACGCACGCACATGCATATTTATTTTACACTGGATATCGGAGTAAAGAGTTCCTCGTCAAATGGACTTATTAATTGTTTTTAAATGAGACATAATAGAAATCAATTTATTTAACATTTATCATGAAATTAGTGTTTCAAAAAAGCTCCAGTATATTCTCTGAATTACTAATATTTTAATAACTTTAGGCAGAAAGAACTTTGAAAATTAGTAAAGAGAATTTTATTTAATCTGAATAAATATGTCAATTTCGGAAATATATTCATTTCTTGCACCAGATTTTCACATTTTAAAGTTAAGCGACATCAAATCCAGTCACTACTTAGATGGGAGATAGTTTAGGAACACTGGGTAGAGTGAGCCACTTCCAACAATCCGAAACGTATTTCGGCTTTGAATAATCCACATAAGTATTGATAAAAAAAAAAATCAATTAAACAATTTTCCCATATTCATTGAACGTTCACACAACTACTAAATGTAATGATTTACATTGGAGTTCAAAAGAGAACAAGAACATTTTTTTAAGTGCTCAAATGACGATGGACACAACTACCACCATCATATTCTACAAGTTTTCTGTTCATTTGTATTATTATTATTATTATTATTATTATTAGAAGAAGAAGAAGAAGAAGAAGAAGAAGAAGAAGAAGAAGAAGAAGAAGAAGAAGAAGAAGAAGAAGAAGAAGAAGAAGAAGAAGAAAAATAAAAAGAAGACGCAATGGTAGTAATAGTATTCTAATTATCATTTGTTTCTGTTTTTTGACCTTATATTAGGAATGATACTTACTATGTAGAGATCTCTAGGTTTCTAAGGTTACCAAAGTAGGGGTTTACTTGTTTACAGGTGGTTATATTCGGATAACGTCCTTAATCCAAATATACAACAATTTATGGCTTTTAAAATTGCATGCAAAGATAATTAATACAAAGATATATATTGCATGTACTGATAAAAATAAATCTCTTAAAATAAAATATACAATATTCAAAGAAAGTTCTTGTGTTAAAAGTACAGTATAGTATATAATAAAGTGAGAGAGAGGAGAGTCCTTGTAAAATGTATATGTATGTAAGTATTTCTTGATAGCAGTAATCCTTTCTACTCTCTCTGTGGGATTTTTAGGTGTCCGAAGCTTTAGGGAATTAAATTCTTTCAGTGGCTGGTTCTTTTGCTTGCTCGTTACTAGCTGTTTATATTTTTCTTCAGACAAAGGAATTCATTCTCCTATTGTTTGATTTTGATTGGTTCACAGAAATGACAACCCCTTTTTCTTCACCTACATTTAGGAATGATAACCTTTTGATCACTTTTATTTATTTATTTTTTCCTTATCTTTTTGTTTCTATTTCTTTATGGCAAATCAAAATGGTTCGCTAACTTTTAGCTTTCTATTTTATTATTTTTGAAATAGTGAACTTTTTATTTTTCTACGGCATTTACACTTAAATTATACTTTTGTACGCAGGCTCACCGTATCGTATTAAAGCAGTGGTTTATAAAATTTCTTTAAAGTGTGTCACCTGAATCTAATGTAGCTTTGTACTGTGCTCTTATGATAGATTATTTGCCAGAGCTGAAATGACAACCGTGTTTGACCTAAATCCCCGCCTTTTTGTTGACACTGCATTCTGTTGTTTTTTAATGATCAATTCACGTAAACTTTCACTTTCTCGAGAAGTTGACCTAAATTATAAGAGAGTTGCTCTGAAAGACTTTGGCTTAAATAATTTCGTCATTGTAAAGTTACTGCCTAATTTTCTTTGTTCACCTGTAAATAAATTGCAAAAACCATTCAAACATTTCACATTGGAATGACATAAAAATGATCATTTTAAATTTATGAAATTTGTTAAAAGAAACGCAAAAACAAAAATTTACAAAAGGCGATATTGATCAGAGAAGGAAACTAATCAATTAATCAATCTCTCGGTGGGATAATTTACCTTCACTGAAAAGGTTAACAGCTGTGGCTCTGTATCTGGTAAGAAATGCTTTATTAGAAAAGGTGTTAAATCCAATACACTGATAGTCGATGCAATGAATAACGATGTGACCGGTAAGAAATGAAGACAGGAAATAAATTACACTTTTATATGCGATATATAATTATAATTTTGCTTTTTACCATCTATCCTCCTCGAACTCTCTACAGGGGAATCATATATTTTATATAAATTAGACGGTCTTCAATTGATAAAGATCTTTTGCTTAATTAGAAATCAAATGTTTATTTTTTTCTAAGATAGTCGACTTCAACAATTAAAAGGAATCAAGCAAGTTGACTCCTTTTACATGAGTCAACTTCCCGCTTCCCCCCCCCCATACATCTTTGCACACGTGGTAGATGAATAGGTTGGGTAGACTTATTGAAAACTAAAAAAGTCTTTATAAAGATTGAAGCTAACAGCTAATTAGTTTTGAAGTTACAGAATACAACAATAAGATTTATGATACAGATGAAGAGTTTAACTTACAAAAAATTCCGCTTCGGCAGGAATAAGAATGAAAATAAATAATCGATACGGATCTTCATGTTTATTACACCAAACATAATTTTGGTAAAAATTCACATTCTTTAAAAGAAAGGAAACAAATATTTTCACTTAAAATTAATGCTTTATAAGTAAGTCCCCCATGTTGTTAGGAAACCTTATTGCAGAGAGCAGAAAATAGCCTTGACAAACAAGCATCAAAACAAACATCGATTTTATTTGATGCACGCTCCGTAAATGTTTCGGAAAAGAAATGGTTAATTACTTAGATCCTGGTACGGGGAACGTTTGTACCGGCTTTCTCGCATCAAAGGGTTTAGGTTAAAAAATTGCGACAAAACTCGAGTAAAAAACAGCAAGATTAGAGCGGACAAACTCTCTCTTTTAGGGGCGGACGAATAAAGAAAAAAACTCCTGTTCGGTGTGTAACAATAAAGAAAGATAGTGTTTATTTACATATACAGAAAAAAGGGTAAAGAGATCAGGACAATTAAGAGTGAATGAAAGGAAAAAGAGAAAATGTCCTTTAAAGGAAGAGAAAATGTTCATAACAGTATGTTCATAAACATATTTCATTTCATTTCAAAATGTTCATAACAGGCTTGCTAAAAATATTTCCCTGAGCGCCTAAAAAGTTCTTTAAGCGAGAAGAATTTGTTTATGGTTTAGATAAAACTCACAGTTCTTGCAGAGTAGGAAAATGTTGGTATATATAGAAATCTTGCAGTTGAGTGAGTTCGTAGGTCGACGACAGAAGTGGTTTAGAGATGCAGCTTTCAATTGGTTTTTAGTAGTGGGCTAACGGTCTGTATCTCCAGCCCGGCAGGAATTTCTTCTTTGGTTGAAAGTGGTTCTGAAGTTGACTTGAGCTCACTATCGTCGACCTTACAGGCGGTGGGCTGAAGTCTAACTGTCAAATAGGCGTAGATTCTTCAAATCTATGGAGATTTGGTAGGCTCAGAAATTCGGGGACCTTTCCCTCCAAAATTGTTTAACAAATTCCCTGGCCCCTTCATTGGTCAGAAAATATATTATCTCTGATAAGAATCAGGGCTCTGGGAGCCGGTTTTGAAAGTAATAAAAACAGGCTGCAGGGAACAAGCTGTGAGGTTTCCCCCAGACTTTTTGGCACCATGGAAAGAATAACGGTGGTAGAATTCCTTTTTATATTTTCCAGCTCTCTCGTTAGTCAGAAAATATATTCTTATCTCTGATAAGAATCAAGGCTTTGGGAGCCGGTTTTGAAAGTAAAAAGAGGTTGGAGTGAGGATAGAAAAAATAGCGAGAATGTGAACTTGTAAAATATTGTTCACAAATTAAATTCCAACACTGATAAAGAAAACACTTCATGTAAAATAAAGGCTTTGTAGTTGATTAGCCAATCTGTATCGATGAGAAAATACAAATTAAACTGACCCTCTACTATTTTTACTAAATCAAATGCAACAAAGACAACAACAAGAGAAATAATCAAATAGGCAGATATTTGTTTTAACAGAAAATATTATTATATAACAAGTACACACGGTATAATAAAGTTGTTTAAAACACTAAAGAGTTCTTGGTTGTAATATAAAGGTTATGCTATAGATCTGGTAAGGAATTAAACAGTTTACGTTGATGGTGAAATTGAATGAAATAGATTGCTTGACTTACTGTAGAGTTGTCTCGCTTCGACTGATATAGTTACGATTTCCTTTATATTGTTAAGATATTGAGTGATTTGGTTTCTGAATCTCGTCTTGCTTGAATTCGTCACTAGATGAATTGATGTTGAAAAGAAATTGAATTCCACAAGCCGGGTTGATGTTAATAAAAATTAACTTTTAGCGAGGATGTTTGGTTTCATGGATTCGTATGATGAGTTGATTATTTTAAGGACTCACTAAGTCACGTTGAAGTTTCATATTTATGAATTTTCTTGATCACGTAGGAGGCTCGAAAGAATGTTTATCAATTTTTGGCGCGTTGTACTCTGAACAGATCAACTCGAGGTCAACTGTGCGGAAGTAGGCAGAAACATGACATTATTATTTATGGCCCAATCAGCAAACATTGTTTCGTACTGAACTCTGGAGCCCATTGTAATGGGTTTAACACAAAGTGAGAATACTTAGCAGTGATCCCCTTTTAACAGGTTTAAAACAGAGAATGTAGAAATCGCATACTACAGCTTAAAACGGCTTTTCACTTACTAAAAACAAAGATATGAGAGAAATAAGTTGATTGGTGCTTACACATAAATTATACTTTTTACGCATAAACCTCAAAGTGGCAATGTATAAAATTGTGCTTCGTTGATGCCACATGTAAAATTATCTTTTTTTTTAGCTATTCCTTTTTTCTTTCTCTTCCTTTTGTTTTCTTTTTCTTTCTATCAGTTTGTCATAGCAAAAGAATAAATAGTAGAGGATGTAGATTATGTTGCACCCATCCTCCAAGTGAGGAGAGTCTACTTAATTCGAATTTTGCATTTCATGGAAAAATCTGTCTAGTTTATGTTCGCGAAGGCTGCAATTGCACATTCCTTACGCCTCATTCCGTTGCAAAGATGCATCTGTAATACACCAGCAAAGATATACAAAAAAAAGGTAGTTACTCTCGGACACTGAACTTAGAATTCCCATTAAATAGTAAAAAGTAAATAGAAAAAAGTAAATAGTAAATAGTAAAAGTAAAGTTGTAAAACGCTAACATCGTATAGCTTTTCGTATTTCTTTGGGTAACATTTAAAGAAAGGATATGCTGAAAAGTTCTCAGTCTAACCAACTTGTTCTTGTGTTTTGTCATTGAAAATACTCATCTACGTCATCTTATTTGGAATTCTTTTTGTTTGTCTCTTGAAATGCCGATACAGTTGTTTTGATCTAATTTTGGAATTATATAGATAAAACAATTGTTCTTCGGTCAGTTCTGCTGAAAATTTTGCCTATCATAATTTCTCATTACTCATCCTATGAATCAAGAAACCTGATAATAGAACCAGCATAATCCTTAACGCTGAGGATTCCTCTTTCTTTCAATTTTCTTTTCAGGTATGCCTGTTGATTCCTAGGCTGCAATGCTTTATGCACAGGCATCGGTACCCTTTTTAGTGGACCTAAACTTTTAAATTCCTCTCTTGTTCAAATTTGGAAAATCCCATAAAATCAATTTCCAATGTTTGTATGATTTGTTTGAATTTCAAAGTGTCATAGAAATTTAAATTTTTAGAACAGTTTCTGGTTTTCTTTTTTGTTTGTTTCATATTTCATTTGTTTTCTCGACAAATTCTAGGTATTTTCACAATTTTCGTTGGATCACTATTACTAACCAGTAATGTTTATTTTCGTACTTCTCTTCTCTTCTCTTCTCTTCTTCTTCTTCTTCTTCTTCTTCTTCTTATTATTATTATTATTATTATTATTATTATTATTATTATTATTATTATTATAATTATTATTTCAGTTTTAATTTTACGGGTTCACATTATTTTTCCGAATAATTTTCTTTTCATCGTATGAAATTTTCTGAATAATTTTCTTTTCATTATATAAATGCTGACATAAATGTTAATAATTGATCATACGGGATTTTTCAAAGGTTTCGACTTACTAAGACTTTCTTATTCTATGTTATATGGTAAATAACCAATAAATAAATAATCAATTTTTTGTGACAATTTCCGTTCATTTGTATATATATATATATATATATATATATATATATATATATATATATATATGTATGTGTCTGTGTAAATGGTTATGCGTATATTAATGATTCAGTATTAATTTTTGAATATTTTTCTTCAACGGCATCAATTAATTTCTTTTATGACTTATAAAAAGCTGGAAGATTATATTAATTATGCATTTATGCATAACTTACTTTAAAAGTATAATTTAAATGAACTAATAAACTTGTCAGTACAACTGTAAAATGGACATGAGTTTCGAGAAAAAATTAGTTATTTAATTTTTAGTTGCTAAGTGATATTTACGTTAAATTTGACAGAATTTCTAATGAATTAAAACTTTGCTCGTCAATTGTTTGGAACTTCCGAAAGCTAATTCCCCGGAAAAATACAATTTTAAATAATTATTCAATAACACATATTTGTGAGAAAAATAAATATGAGTTACTTTCATGTATATATACGTTTTGGATTATTTATACACATGTGTCATCTAAATATTAAAAACCTGAAAGCGTTATTTTGCTTAATTTGAAGAACAAATATTTGTATATCGCAAACTACTAAGTATCTTTATCAAGGATAATTTGTAAGTTTGAAACAGTGTTCCTTAGAAGCTGATGCCTTCAACAAAAAGTAGTATACAATTATTGTTAGTTTGTATTTATACTTCTTTTATTGCCCTTATCGATCAAGACTTTTATTTGCTGTTAGACTTTTTCATTAAGAAAAAATTGAGTTTCGGAATGCCTTTCTATTTGAACAATATTAATGTGTAGAGCCTATTAATAAATAATTTTCCGTGTGTATTTAAATTGAATTTCAGCAGTTGTGTATCTTTTCATGACGCCCACAACTGCATGATAATCATACGCCAAAATGGCCACTGGTTTCCATAATCAACACGTAGAAATCGTTAGTAGCAGACATCGAAACTAGTACATCATATGAAGGAATTTTGATAAATCCCGGTTCTTTTCATTTAAATATTACTAAGTATGTAATAAAGGTACAAATTGAAAAAAATATGAAAGAAAACTATTCAAAAGTTAATTCTTCTCAACAATATAGAAATATCATAGAAGGAAATTGTCTACGATTATCACGTTTTGTTGAATTGAGTGAGATGTAAAATTGAACAAACATTTCATACAAAGTCAAAGAGAAAATATATTCTCCCTTTTGTAAGCCTCAAGCAGAAACTTGATTGCACTACCCGTGCTAAACTTACCCATCCAATTGTAATCAACTAGAAGTGAATATTTATTTTTTCAATGTTCCTAGTCCATGCCTGAAAAATAATCTCTTACAATACTGACAAATGCAATGACTATATGAGTGAGGCATGCTCGCCGACAATAGTCCAATGGCTTATCTTCAGCTACGTATATAATATTTTTGTGTACATAATCACATGTACCCATACACTCTTGGATATACAGTAACACCTATTACGTATGAAACAAAATTTTCAGTTATTTAAGTGTGCTATGGAATAATATACCTACACTAATATTTTAAATAAAAAGTACTGAATATCAGAAAATTGTTTGTTATTATTAACAGAGTCCGTCTGTATTTGATATTTTGTGCAGTAGCAAATCTTTTTGAATAAATAGAATTTAAAATATTAGTAATGTTAATCCAGTTACGTATCAATACAGGGACGTTTGGTACTTGTTAAAAAACTGAAATCACGAAAAAGGTTTTGTTATAAATTAGATGTAAAATAATTGACGTCAAAGTATTGAAGGTTACAAGAACCAATGAATTTCCTAAAGACATATAAAGAAACGTACACATTACATTACACATTTTAAGTTATCATTAGTTTTAGAATTTCTTTCAAGTGCTACTTCTGCTACTACGACGACGATTCCTACTACTATCCGTAGACTCGACTAAAATATTAAGCCAACAAAATCAATGAAAATATTAGTAATAATAAAATTACTTAATTTCAGAATCTCGATATGACTTCAAGTTTTAATTGTTACTTAATAGTCAACAGCTACAACATGGGATAAGTCGAAAGAGACAACGACAGAAAGACAAGTTACTGTTGTTAGCCTAACTGATAACCTGAATGACAATTTTTTTTCAATTCGTTTTCCCGCAGAGTGGCTAGGGTTATAATATAAATTTGACAACAACAAAAGAAGTTATTAAAAAATAGTGTAATAATTTAAGAATCATCTCAGATTTTCATATTCAAGGTTTATTCGTATATTTGTATTCATTTTTACTGCGGAGGGGGAGATTTTATTTCATTAAAATCACTTCTGACGTACAACACTAAATTTTCTTTCTACTTTTATTTATAGAAGTGAGTGAAAGTATTATTATCACTGGTAACAAAAAAGTTGAAGGCTTTGTTGAACCGTCATGGTTAAGACGATAGACTACATCCAACAGCAAGGCTTCTGATCAGGATGTTTTGAGGAGCATGGGACCACCTCTTAATTGCTGGTGTTCCTAGGTTCACCCTGACCTGGAGTGGTAGCACCTGTTAGGGTCCCAACTATGGACAAATAGTTAACTCACAAACTGGGGTCAAAACGTGTAAAAATAGGTTTTAATACTAGCAATACATTTGTGTAAAAATATATTACCAGCAATGAATTTTTGAAGAAAAAATTTATTACCAGCTATACATAATTACCAGCAATACATTTTGGAAAAAATATTACCAGCAATAAAAATTATGTCGGCATTAATCCATTGAGGTTGATATACCGTAAAACAAATGAAGCCAAACTAATCTTCGTTGAAAAACTACCAATAAACTGGTTTTAAATTGAACGTGGCTTCTCCTTCCATTATGATTAAACCAATAAAAGAAATATGATATCAGTAAGAAAAAAAAAAAAAGAAAAACGCCGGTTAAGTCTTAATGTACGTGTCATCAGTGGAAACATTTTTATCTTTTTAGTGTTGAGCATGACTTATGGAAAGTGATACAATTATATTCAATAGGTTAATAGATAAGATAATGAAAGCGTTCGATTGCACGCTCTCTCTCTCTCTCTCTCTCTCTCTCTCTCTCTCTCTCTCTCTCTCTCTCTCTCTCTCTCTCTCTCTCTCTCTCACGCACACATTGTGTTTTGGATATATGTTGGACAGTAAATCATACACCCCGAAGCACGCTAATAGCTTGTTAGTGAAATTTAGGATTTTTCGGTTTTCTCTGAATTGATTTTGATAAAACTTTTCCCATTTTACATAATATAGCAACACCATTGTTAGGTTTTCATTATTCTGTGTAAGTTCCTTTATTTTTTTTATTTCAGATTCGACAGTTTTGGGGTGAACCGTGCTAATAGCGTCTTTCTTCTCTAAGAACAATAGGACGTGGAAAAGGCCTCAACGATAAAGAAAAGTCTGTCATCATCAAGGAAAGTGCTAAAGTCTCCTCTGTTCATGCCACTGCGGAGAAGTTAGGTTGTCATGTGGTCACGGTTAGACGATTCCTGAGGGATCCTTCGCCAATGAAGAAACGATCTGATTGTCTTTAAAGTGATCGCAACCGTCTACTGAAATCTCCTAAAGGAAATTTTGGTCCATGGCTATCTGACATACCGCTGTCACTTCTAAGGACTCTAGTATTCGTGCATGACAACACTCTCTCACACTCTGCCAGGGTCACCAAAGCATTCCTAGGCTCTTACGGCATATAAAGTAAAAGGTTGACAGTGTGGCCGCCTGCCTCTACGCAATTCAACCCTATCGAAAATCTTTGGTCCATCATTAAACAAAATGTTTATGCCGATAGACGCCAATTTACGTCAAAAGATATCTTATGGTGACTATCAACGCTGCAGCAGCGTCAGTCCAACCAGCTACAATAAAAATTTGATAGATTCCATGAATAATAGGGTTTTTGAAGTTATCCGTTGAAATGTCGCTCATGTGACCAAATAATTCATTATGTCAATAACTCTTGTAACATTAATATGGTTTTCTGTTAAATATATACACAAGGTATGTATCATCATCCTTCATTTTATCAAAAAAGTGTATAGATGGGCTATTTTCATTCAAAAGCTGCTAGCGTGGTTCACCCAAAACTGCCGAATTTGAAATAGATAATAAAGGACCTTACACAGAATAATGAAAACCTAACACTGGTGCTGCCATATTGTGCAAACCAGGTGGGAAAAGTTTGATGAAAATCAATTCACAGAAAACCGAGAAATCCTAAATTTCACTACCATGTTATTAGTGTGGTTCGGGGTATACGAAGGTTAATGGACGTTGATTTTTTTTCCTCTTCGAATAAATGCAAGCATTTGTATCAAGACATTCTTTCAGATAATATGTAATATCACCGTTTGAACCCAAGTTTAAAAAATGTCAGTTTTTAAATGTTTCAATTATTACAAGCATTATATTCTACAGGTATGATTTGTAATACGTAATTTGTGCAGTCAAGTTGCTGTCTTGCAAATATAACCTAAAACTTTACTTAGATTACAGAAATTATAAGGAAAAGGTACATGAAATATATCAAAACCCGTTTTTTATTTTGTTACAACACCAAATATGTGTCATTTAAATAAAATAAGTTATTGAGTTATTTTTTAAAATTGAATATTTTGATATCTTCGTGTTGAGTCTGTATTTTGTTTTTCTTCACTAAACATATTCTACAGATTCATTTTATATAAAAATGGCGGATGGAATATTTTTGCTCTGGACAGTTTACACCAACAAAAGTTGTTACTTTCACGTGTTTTATTAAACTGATTTTATGAGGTTCGGGAATTTAAATAACTTGCTAAGAAATGTAATCAATCAGAATAATCAAAAAATGATACAACGACAAATTACAGTTTATTCGATGAATTAACTGCGATTTCATTTCTGTTGTTTTTGCCCTACTACTACTACTACTACTACTACTACTACTACTACTACTAATAATAATAATAATAATAATAATAATAATAATAATAAGAAGAAGAAGAAGAAGAAGAAGAAGAAGAAGAAGAAGAAGAAAAATATGAAGATAAAGAAGTATAATTTCCATTCCTATTTCTAATTTGTCAATGATTGTCATACAATCCGTAGCAAATGCTTTACTTTGTGGCTTGAAAACTACTTTTGCTTCCGGAAACAAACAGTTATTTTTCAATTTTTTTTATTTTGAGCTTAAATAAGAAAAAGGTATTTCGCGTCATTTTAGGAATATTCAAAGAAAAACGTTATTTTGATCAAACATCGGATACTTTTTCTTTTATCGTGGATGCTATTAGGTTGGTGCAAAAATAATGTCGTTTTCTCACATAGTAACATATGTGAGAAAACGACATTATTTTTGCACCAACCTAATAAATCACCAATAAACTCTACATCATTAGTTTACGTGTTATTACGAAAGCCATGTTTACTTGAGTACAACTGCACACACAGACAAACGTAAATACTCTCACTGATTACATAATTATTTATATAGTTTACATACCTTGATTTATTCTTGCGTTCTTATATGTTAGCTCTTATATATATCCATTTATAAATATATATATATATGTATGTGCATGATGTATATATATATATATATATATATATATATATATATATATATATATATATGTGTGTGTGTGTGTGTGTGTGCGTGTGTGTGTTGAAGACAAAAAGATTATTCAAAATTTCAATTTACACAAATAATATTGTTTTATTTATTTTTTTCATTTGAATCTTTTCATATTATATTCTTTCATGAACTTGTTATTCTTTAGTTAATCTTTTTCATTCTCGTTATTGGTTTGTACCAACTGAACATTCATTTATGAATGCAACCATGAAATCACAATGAATTAAGAACCGTGGAGCTTTGTGCTATTCCGAGACGCTTTAGAATGAACGATAAAAGCTTATCAAAGAGGAAATCCTTATAAATACTCCAGATTTCCCAAACTTTATTTTTTTTAATAAATACACAAACACGTTGTCAAAACATTTTCTTATTAACTTCATAATTATCATTAAAATATTTTTGATCAAGCAATTTTATAAATTGAGTGAATTATAATCGAAATCCGTTAACTAATGTTTGTCGGTTGTGTTAGTAAAGTTATGAATCCAATCTTTCCTGTGACTTGTACAATAATATCTTTTAAAAAGTAAACTTAACTGAACACATGCATTTATTATCCTATAGCATAATTGATAGACGCTTCCCTTACCATTCGTGTAATGCAATGCCAATTGAAGCATTAACATTGTACTTGAAAATAATATAAATAGTAATAATAAATAAATAAATAAATAAAAGCAATAAATAAGGTTTCAACTAATCTGATGTTCTTTTTATTTATAAACTATATACAAGTGTGTGCCGCGTTGCACTATTGAAGCAATAAAATTCTACCACAATTAGTTTTATGTATTTTTCTTTGATTTTGTCCTACTATATTGCTATAACTCTTGTTATAACTCTTTATTAAAATAAAATAAATTCATAAAAACAATTAATAAAAATCGTATTTTCTAAAAAAAACGCTTAAATCATATGAAACTTGGCACAGTATTTCTTTCAATAAAGAAATGTCAATATTTTTTTATCTGAACCCTAAGATTTGTTCTCCTAAGATCCAAAGTTCAAGTTGTTTCCTAAAAAATATAATGGTATCTGTAATGAAATCAATTACATGCTAACACCATATGGGATTTGTTTGTAAATTAATTTTTCAAATATTTCTTGTCAACCTTCTGGTACTTTGGTACGAAGTAAAAGAAAAAGAAAGATCGATTTAACAAAGCAAATAGGACTTTAGTCACATGTAGATTCGTCAATTATGAATTGGTCTTGTGTCATTCTACTGGTCTCTCTCTCTGGCGCAATTCCATTGATTCAGTTTGATCACTAGAAGCAATCAAATTTGTTATTTTCTTTCTTAATACTTTTACGCTTTGTTCTCTTTTTTTATATAACTATTACTGTTCTGATTAAATAGGTGAAGGACGCCCCCACACATACACAACCGTGTGTAAAATGTCTGGGGGCTCGTATCCCAACATGCCAGTTTGCTAGGACGGCTAGCCAGTCCCCGTTGCAAACGCTTTCTCAGGCACATTTGTGTTTGTCCAACACTCATAAAGGCCACCTGTGATTTATACACCAATGTTAAGCGGGCCGTACTTACATTTCCTGGCGCAATAAACTTAGAACAAAGTTTAGATATTTTCTGGGTGTGTGGCTGAATTGTTAGAATGTTCACTTTCCGAGCATGAGGTTTGGGTTCGTATTTCACACTGGTTGATTTGTCAGGAATTATCGATCCCAGCATGCAGTACTTTTGGAAAATGCCCGAAAACCATACCAAAAATTGTGAGTGAAATTGGATAGACAGAACTGGTCGTCGATGCTTGTGCTAGCACTCAGTCACAAGTTGTCGTTATCGAGAGTTTCAGCCTAATGGGATTGATCACGTACACATATAGACACACACACACGCATATATATATATATATATATATATATATATATATATATATTAGATTGGTGCAAAAATAATATCGTTTTCTCACATATGTTACTGTGTGAGAAAACGACATTACCAACCTAATATATATATATATATATATATATATATATATATATATATATATATATATATATATTGGCGCTTATACATATAGTTTAGATTTATCGAAAAACAATCTTACGAAGAATCATATTTTCATGTATACCAGTGATACATAAAATTTCTTTTGCCTCAAAACAAGTTTTACATTTCAACCCGAAATAAATTCAGCTACTTCCTTGTCTATTTTTTAACTCTTTGATTTCCATTTGACATGAAGAATCACTATGTTCATGTGTGCATATATCAAGATATATTTATATGTATATAAACCCCAATATTTTCAAAATAATAATCATTTTAGGCTATGTTAATCGTTCTTGGCATATTAAATGAACTTTTATGAACTGAAATAATTACCAAGCTCTTTAGGAATTCAAATTAGCAACAAATTAATCATGAATTAATTCTTGATTAAATACTGTTGTTCAAGGGCACAACATTTGACTACACTGCTTTAAAATTACGACTAATAGTCAAGTAGACACCCTCGTTAAGCATTAGTCCACCCGAGGCGTCTCGCATGAGCAGATGCACTTGGATCTAATCGAATTTTCTAAAGAGAATAAAGAGAAATGTTGTAAAGACTTATTTCACTATCATTATACTCTAAGATATTCTTCGAGTTTAATTTAATACAAGTTCTCGAGGGATTGTAATGATTGAGTGAGCTTTGATTAGGACATTATTGTCTGTTACGTTTCTGCTTCTGCTGCTACTTTCATTTCGTTGTCGAAAATGGCGGGTCATGTACGCATTAATGTTTCAAGTAATGCCCAGAAAAGCGAAGTCGGTACTCTTGAGGATGCTGGAGTGGTTGTTAGAAATAAGAATACTTTACCACTGCTCCAAGACAACGGATGTAACATTAATTGTCTCGTCGAAACGCAGATTTCTGATTCATTTTTTTTCCTATTTGGAAGAAATGGTTCCACCCTTTGTCCGACAACCGTCTTTTGCGGAATACAGAACTCTCCGCCCAAGTCGGTTTCTATAAGAGAAAAGCAATGCCGATAAATTAAAGAAACTGAATGTAGAAAGAGATAATGAGAAAGAGAGAGAGAGAAAGAGAGTATGTGGAAAGAGAAAAGAGAAATAGAAAAAGATAAAAAAAGGAAAAAGGCGGAAGGAAAAAATTAAGATGTAACTTTAGCGTTATGAAAGCTCAATTTGTAGGCTGGGATTTTGTAAATATAAGAAAAACGCTAGTTGCAGAGTGTGGGTGTGTGAAAATGCGGTGATATGATGAAGTAATCGATAAGCGCAGTGTACTATGTTTAGCAAAAATCTATTTCAAGGAAATTTGTCGCAATGAATAGTTTTGCTTGGACGTTCTCTGCATCTATTTTTATAAACGACTTTTGGACAAATTTCTTGTATCATGAATAGCCAAAGACATTTTCATTTTTTTTTTTTTTTGTCTTACATCGGCATTATGAATTTTACTTCCAGATAGGGATTTTTAACCAGGTTGGACGGTGAAATGTTCTTTATCGGTTGTAAATGATATGTGAAACTATTAATAGGAATAAAACCTCCAATCTTATGACCTCTAGTATCATTTTTCTATATTAGAGCTAAAAATACAATTGTTTTAATCTAATTCGCTTTCCAGTGGATTTTTTGTTTCTGTATCTTCAGACTCTGATCATATAGTGATGTGCTTTTTAGTTCTTTCTTCAATGAATTTTGGAAGCAAAATATCTAATTAACTCATTAGGAGATCGATAATAGTGACAATTATCATAAAAATGTGTTATTAAATGTAAAGTTACATTTACTTAGAGAATCAAACAAAATAAAATAAATAGTTATAGAAAATTCTCGAAAATAAATCTAGTCCCCGGTAAGAAAAAGCGAAAAACATTACAAACACACACACACACATAAATACGCAAACACGCACACAAACATACATACATACACACACACGCATATATATATATATATATATATATATATATATATATATATATATATATATATATACTGAACTATTTTAAGTATTATTTTATGTACTTCATGCATTATGAATATCCTGAATCTTTCATAAGAAATCATATAATAATCATTAGTTTCTTCATGTGAAGTTTTTCATTACCTGTAATTATTAGATATTCAGTTGATATTACAGGTGTATGTAGTCGACGAATTTAGGGATATGTTTTCGATGTTAACCATAAATTAAAAACTTTTTCCCATTGAGTTGATATCGTGCAAGTGTACAGCATTTGTAGAAAGCGGAGGAATTATTAACGACTAATATCGATATTTTCTTCTCTCTCTCTCTCTCTCTCTCTCTCTCTCTCTCTCTCTCTCTCTCTCTCTCTCTCTCTCTCTCTCTCTCAGACACACACTATCTATATTTATCTCTCCATCTATAACTAAATTTAAAATCATATAATTAAAAAATGACGATATTCATGAGGTTATGCTCGAAGTAGAAATTATCACAAACCTCACATGTTGACGTGAAATAATATACTGCGAATTAAATTGTACCTAATAGGAAAGAGCAACCCCGCTTATAAGGAGTGACATATCCAGACTAGAAAGTAATCGAAGGCGTTTCATTGAGGTGAGTTCTGTATCAGACATACCGAATTATAAATGGCATCACTTTTGCCTGTAGAGAATTATACGAAACTCTATGCTGCCAATGTTCTGTTTTCTGTTCAGTTTCTTTTCGTGCTGTATACGCATTAATTTCCTCTATTTAGGAAATGTCACATTTTTATTACCAAAAAAGTTTGAGCCACTCTTTGACAGGAGGTAAAGCCAGAAAAAATGACGCCACTTAATTGTATAATAAAAACAAGATCATTTTATTAATTGACTTCTTCATTTATTCAGAGTAATTATACGAAATCAATTACTAATTTATATATAAGTTATTTTCAAGCAATTATTAATTACTTTAATAAGTCCTAAATATTTATTTTTGCTTTCTCCAATGCTATCTGTTAAAGCAATTAATTTAGTCAATTATAAATGACGCATTCTGAAATCTCTTGGATGCAATTTATTGTTAGGCAAGTAAAAAGAGCGAACTCACGAAATTATTGATACGAGAACCAAATGAAATATCTAATTTTGTAATGGATGACATTATCCTTGGATACTAGTTGACAAAAATGCACTATGAATCTTTTGATAGTCTTTTCTTTAATTTAAATTACTAATTTACTGGTGTTGGATCATCTGTCAAGCAACTTAACAAGACCCCCATATTCGTTATCTTTATATTTTGGTTTACATAATAAATTCTTTTAGCCATTTTGAACGATCATAACAATATAGAATATTTATGAAATTTTTAAAACTTTTTAATTCTTCTACACAGTTTTCGTTATTGTTAAAATAAAGGAATTATTTCAAATTAACGAAACCCAGCAAGATATATTTTCAAGTTCTTAATAGAATTCATACAAATCCTAATTCGTCCTTTTGTTTATATCCTTAGGAATATAATAATTGTATTAATTAATGTTTTCACCGATTTCATAGATTCATCAAGAAAGTAAGAATGCCAAACCATTGCCAATTCCACTTCATATTGAATAACTATTATGACTAATAAAATGGTACTTAAACAAAAGTATATATGCTCCTTTCTACAAAATTTTAATTAAACTCATTTGAATATATTTTAGTCGGTATACTAATTTATATGCCAATATCAATTGGAAATGGAAATCTTTATTAACGTTATGCATTGTTATCACATTGACAACTTGAAACACTTATTTTTTGAGGGGATTTTTGTTCTGGTATAGTAAAAATATAAAAGAACAAAGATGAATCTATATTAAAGTAGAATGAAATAAAATGGAGTGACAGTGAATAAAGAAACAATATTTACATTATTTATACTCGGACTATAAGCAATTTGTTGTTATCATCACAAAGTTTCGTCCATTGTGTTTTCCTGTCTTCTTCAGGTTTTCTCTTTGTCGATCCGAGTAATCTACAGAGAATTTCAATCTGGATCCTTTATTTAATCTACGGGCGTTGATTGTTCCTCTCTGTGCATGTCTGGGAATGTGTCGTCTTGTTCTTTATTGAGTATTGTTCAGTTATTGCTTGTCCTGTTTCCAATAAGTCAGTACTGCGTGGCTTAGGGATTAAAATGTCAATTACTAGGTAACCAAATTCTGGAACCAACTCTACACTAGGCTGTTGTTTAATCCTGAGTTTAGATCTTGGAGCATTAAATCTAATCTGTTTGCAAATATAACATCATTCTCTACAGACCGAAATAGAAGTGACAAAAAGGGACACCAGGGAACTACCACATTTTGTCTCCCTTACATCAAGTGTTTATCGGAAGAAAATTCAGACGTTCATACATCAGGACAAAATTCAGAAGCAGCTCAGATTTGCAAAGAAATCTCCTCTGAATCAAGCCTATCACGGAGTAGAACATGAATTAAAATTCTGCTTATTCTATCCTCTGCAGTTGTGGCAAAGAATACAGAGATGAATCCAGCCACCCACTAAGGATAAAGCTCGAGGAACATCGAGAAGCCATAATTAATGATAGAAAATGTAATCGGGCATTGTCTGATTATGTATGGAGGAACAGGGTAGTCCCCAGCTGCGTGAAATGAAATAAAAATAGAGAGGAGAACATAGAAAAGCCAGACTCCTGAATGGATTAGCAAATATGCTAGGCTATGAGTAACTTCTTAGTAGTTCCTAGCTTAGAAATAAATATAATATGGGAACCATTAATAAATAAAGAGAAATGACAGCAACTTTTAGCAGCGGCAGCTGTCGTAAGAAAGTGAAACCTCCATGAATGCAGTCAAGCGTGACAAGAATCAGCAGCAACAATGTCAGAAGCAGTTAGATTAGGTTTTCAATATCTAGAATCAAGATTATCCCATGTAATAATAGTATATTAAAGTGTTAATGTTGTGGATTCCGTGAATGGAATCCTGCACAAATAAATAAACAACGCCAGTAATTGAGATAGAAAAATAAGTGTATTAAACGTAAGAATAGAGACTTGAAGTGAAGATTAGTAGTCCAGAAATGCGGGTTAGTAGAAAGTATATGTACAAGTCTCTGTAAGTAATCATCTTTCTCTCTGGACTCTTGTATAACTCTCTGAGAACACCCTGTGTCTGTCTCAACGTATCTCAACATATCTCCACGTATTTCAACGTATCTCGATGTTTAACAGTCCACTCACGAGGATTTCTCCGAGCTCAGCCAAAAAATATCCCGCATAAGCGGGTTCGAGAACTGTCTACTTCCCCGGACGAAACTTTGCACTTCGGCAAAGCCTCGTCCGGGTTCCTCTCTACCAAAGCAGAGAGTTCGACAGATGTCGAACACAGTCTCAACGTATCTCAGTATTTAATATTCCACCCACGAGGAATATATGTGGCACAAGGCCGAGTTTAAAGTGGGTTTCTCCGAGCCCGTAGGCTCGGCCAAATATATACCCTTTGAACCCGCCTAGACAGGTTCAGGGTCTGTCTACCTCCCCGGACGAAACCTTGCCCCTCGGTAAAGCTTCGTCCCGGTTCCTGTTTCTTTTTCACCTTGGATCGTGTATAGAACATTCCCCAGTCTGTTTATTATCGTACCTGGTTCTCAGTATGCCATATTATTCTTGAACATTCTGAAATAGACCCGTTCGGCTGGTTTGAATGATCTTTTAGGCATTATCGGTGTATTCCAGGTTTTATTTTTGCTGGGTAATAGTTTATCAAAGACAGGCCGTATTTTGCGGGCAAACATCACTTCAACTGGCGAAAGGCCAGATGGTGTGTTTCCGTTCGGGGTGATTCTGTAGACTCGTAGGAACTGTTGTATGGCTCTTTCTGTTGGTACGCCCTCTGCTTTTTTCAAGGCTCTCTTAAGCGTATCCACAAACTTTTCGGCTTGCCCGTTAAATCGTGGATGGTATGGTGCTATTTTATTTATGTTTGACTTGATAAGTTGCACAGAATTCTTGAAAGTCGCTCGAGGTAAATTGGGTACCATTATCCGTTACAAGGCAATCTACAACGCCGAATCTTACGAATAACTCGTGAAAACAATTAAAAGTGTTTTCCGTCGTAGGGTTTTTGTATCTGAAAACTTCTGTCAACTTGCTAATGCTATCTACCGTTATCAAGAGGTAATATCTATCTATGGGTCCTGCATAGTCCGCATGGATTCTAGACCAAGGTCTGTCCACCTTAGGCCATGGTTTTTGTATAATAGGTGGTGCCTTTGCTGCCGCAGCACAGCCTCTACATTTTTCTACCATTTGAGTAATGTTGTTATCCATATTAGGCCAATACACGAAACTTCTCATTAACGCTTTCATACGATTTTTCCCTGGGTGTCCTATATGAAAGTCATTCAGAATTCGTCTTTGTAAAGATTTGGGTATGACCACTCTTTCATTATAAAGTAATACGTGATTACAAATTGAAAAACACTCCGCTAGATTTCTTTCTTTTTCTTCTATTTTTCTCTTTGTACTTTGTATAAATTCATCCATTTCAGTTTCTCTTCTGATTTATAACAAGGTCACTGGTAATTCCCTTACTGTATTGTTTAGCGCTTTAATAATTTCGTCTTCGGCTCGCAAAGCCGCTATTACCGAGAATTCCAGAGGTTCGCATTTCGCAGGTACCAATCTAGATAATCCATCCGCATGACCAATTTTCTTCGACGGTAGGAACTCTAATTTGAAATTATAATTCAATAATATAGTTCCCCATCTCAGAAGTCTGTTGGCTGTGTAAATTGGTAGTCCTTTTTTCGATCCGAATATAGTGAGAAGAGGTTTATGGTTAGTTTGAAGAGTAAGCTGTCTTCCACATATATATCTGTGGAAGAGAGTTATGGCGAATATTATGCCTAACGCTTCTTTCTCAATTTGCGAATAATTTCTCTCTGCTGGTAACAACGATCTAGATGCGTGAGCTATAGGTTTCCTTGTGCCATCCTGCATCTTGTGTAATATACAAGCTCCCACGGAGTGGGAGCTTGCATCACTAGCCATGATAATTTCCAGTTCGGGATCAAAATGCGTCAGTGCTAGATCAGACGTAAATTTCTTTATGATCTCCTTAAAAGCTTTCTGACAATCTTCAGTCCAGTTCCATTTGTTACCTTTTTTCAATAATTCATTGAGGAGAGCCATCAATTTGTGCATGTTTTCAATGAATTCACCGTAATAGTTCACTAGACCAAGAAAGCTTTGCAACTCTGCGACATTTGCAACTTTGCAACTCTGCGACATTTTTCGGTTCAGACATATTTTTTATTGCAGATGCCCTATCTGGATCTGGTTTTCTGCCACTTTCATTGATTATATGGCCTAGATACTTGATTTCTTTTAGAAAAAAAATCGCATTTTTTTCTCCTTCACTTTAAAACCAAAATTATGAATTCTTTTAAAGACTTCTTTAATATGCGTTGCGTGTTCTTCTACATTATCGCTTTTGATTAAAATGTCGTCTAAGTAAGCAGTAGCAAAGTTCTGTCCCATGAGCATAGTATCCATAGTCTGTTGAAAGATTGACGGTGCTACTTTTATCCCAAATGGCAACCTGTTAAATTTGTAAAGTCCTTTGTGAGTATTGATGCATAAAATTTTTGTACTTTCTTCTTCTACTGGAATCTGAAGATAAGCTTCGCTTAAATCAATCTTAGAAAATACCTTACCACCGTTAAGCTTGGTAAATATTTCCTCCGGGCTTGGCAATGGGTAGTGATAATCCTTGATAGTCTTATTTAACCTAGTCAAGAAATCTGCTCAAACACGTGTTTCTCCGGATTTTTTCTTTACGTAGGTGCCGCCCATTCACTGAATTCGATTTTTGAAAGGATTGCAGTTTGTACTAATCTATCTAATTCCTTGTCAATTTTTCTATGGTTGCGAAAGGCAAGTTTCGCTTTTTCTTGAATAGTGGCTGAACATTTTCCTTTAGTTCAATTTTAGCTGCAAACTTATTACATCGTCCCAAACCGCTCGAGAATACTTCGGAAAATAGCCTGTGAAGTTCTTCTTTTAATTTTCTAGTTTCTGACGGCTCGCACTCTATTTTCTTACAAAATGAGCTAATGTGTAAATCCCATACATCAAATTGTTGCATCCAATCTGTGCCCACCAAATTTTCTGTGTCTTTCATTACAAATATCTTCATTTTTTTCGTTTTACCATGGAATTTTACGTTTAGAATTATTTCTCCTTCAAAATCGATACGCCTCCCTGTAACAGACTTGGCGATTTTCTGTGTATGCATCATGGTCGGTCTATTTAGCTTCATCCGTGTCTGAATCTAACTGTAATTTTAACTTCTTATTTAAGATCTCGAGTTCCACGTATTTTCTTGTGTTTAGTTTGTCTTCGTAGTCCATTCTAGCAGTTCTTACCCGACTAGTGTGTTTTTTGCTTCTGCATTGAGATGTCTTATGTCCCATTTTTTCACAAGCTAAACAGTTCTTGTGTTTAAATCGACAGTCTTTATTCCAGTGGAATCCACCACATCTGTAACATGCAGATGGGGTGTGTGCTTATATTTGCTTTGATCTCTGTCATTAATCGCCTTATACCTTGTAATTTTTTCTTTATCATAAATTTTTTGTTTTTCTTTCGGTGGTGGGGTGAAAAACGTAACTTTTTGTTCAACTTACGTATGTGTGCTACTCCCGATTCCTCGATATCCTTAGAGTCTTTTTTTTTTATACTCAAGCATTTTTGGCAGTCTTCTGACAATTTTTGTAGCGTTAATCCAGGCTCGTTTTGAAGCTTCGTGAGCATTCTTTTTCGCATTTCACTGTCCTTGGCTGAGACTAATCCCTGTACGAAAATAAGACACTTAAATTTGTCCGGAGTCAATTCTGCAAATTTAAAGTCATCGCAATGTTTGTCCACAATTGCGGCGAACGTGGAGTAGTCCTCATTTTCGCTTTTTACGAGGTTGAAACATTTCCACCTTTTGTGAAAAAGTGAAGTCTTTGGACTGAAGAGCTCCGTAAGGCATGTAACTGCCTCGTCAAACGTCAAATCGTTTGTCTTTTTAGGTAGAATATAGTGCACAAATTGTGTGTACTCCTCTGCTCCCAATTCCCTGAGTAATAAACGTAGCTTCTTAGCTTCCGTCCAATTTTGGCAATCAATGTTGAAAATGTCTTCATGACGTCTGTAATAGTCCTCGAAGTGTTTATCATCTTCTAGAGAGTATTTAAATGTTTCTATTGTGTTCCAAACTGCGTCTTGAGAAAATGTCGCCTCTTTTTCGATATTCTTCTGGTGTGCGTTAACCGTTACTTTTAATATTAATCCCTGGAGTTGCATTTGTCTTTCTTCATTTATTATCTGTCTTTCCTCACTTCTTCTTATAAACTCAAACATTGCTTTTGAAAATCTTCCATTTTTTAGGTAGTGACGAAATTTTTCTTCCATCTCTTGTGTACGTTCTTTTATGTTCGTCGTTAATTTGTTGTTCTCTGTATGAGTTCCTTCGAGTCTTGTCGGCAAGTTGTTGTGGTCGACGTGACTCTCGAATTTCCGTCGCCAAGTTATTGTGTTGGCGAGCGAAAAAAATCTTATTCTTTGGGTTTTTTCCGTACGTGTCCGTACTCTTCGTCGTCAAGTTGTTGTGTTGACGAGAGAGAATTTTTTTTTTCGTGAGGGTCCGAAGTCTTCGTCGCCAAGTTGTTGTGGACGCTGGCAACGGCAATTATTTATTTATTTTTTTTTTTTGTAAGTCCCCGTGGAGTGCGAACTTATTATTTTTCATGGATATTATGCTAATCGGTGCTGGAACATCTGAAATAGTTTCGTAGAGTCTGCTAGAAATCCGTGAAAAGGCGAAATTATCCAGACTAAAATCAGATAAAATAAAGAGGAAAATGTTAGAGTACTGATGAGACTTAGTGTTACTAAATCACCAATAAAAGTCCACCAAATACTACTTACGCGAAAGCTCAATGGCTATAATTTCATAATATTACGTAATATGCTTTTCATTATTCCTATGCATCGATAAATGATTTTAATGTTCTTTCCATACAGTTCTTCTTTATTTAGAAGTGTCATGAGGATGAAGTATTAAGTAATTAATCATTTATTAAGTCAACAGCTTTCTTCATTCTTTGCTGGTTTTAAAAACAACTACACAATGTCCCCTACTATTACCGAGCTCATAAACTCTAATCTATACGACTGAAATGGAGTAGATACAATATTTTTCTTTATTACTAATTTGTTAAACTGATGTAGAAATGATCTTAAGGTTAAAAACGGTAGAAGTGTGCATTATGACACATCAGAATAAGCAAGATCACTATGAAAAAACGTTGCTGAAATGACTACTCCGAACAAGTATGTGATTTTTTAATTTTTTTTTTTTTTAAATCGGAATCACCTCAAACAAGACACTAATGCTACTAAATACAAGGGGTTACGGCTACATCTAGTCAGCTCGACTGTAAATTGATGAGATTTCGACGCCTGTCTAGCACTGCGTTTAAATTCTAAAACTCTAGGTACCATAGTGAAGAGTTCATTCGAACAATTATCATAAAAGTATTTATAGAAAAGACATAGGGAGGTAACCTTACAGCAGTAGGAAAGTGACTGGAGGTGAATTTGGAGTTTCTATTAAACTCCAAAGTTCTTCAAATACAAAATATTGCAGTGATATAAAGAATTTTTTTGTTTGTTTGGGTTTTATGGCATATCAACCACTGTGGGTTATTTAATGCCAAATCCAGTTTCTATGAATTTTAAATGCCTATTTTGTATGGAATAAAAAATATATAGCTGGCAACATTATTGTTTCAAAAACGTATAGCTGGCAACATTATCTTTTACAAAAAACGTATAGCTGGCAACATTATTTCTTACAAAAACGTATAGCTGGCAACATTATTTCTTACAAAAACGTATAGCTGGCAACATTATTCTTTACAAAAAACGTATAGCTGGCAACATTATTTTCTACAAAAAACGTATAGCTGGCAACATTATTTCTTACGAAAAACTTATAGCTGGCAACATTATTGTTTCAAAAACTTATAGCTGGCAACATTATTGTTTCAAAAACTTACAGCTGGCAACATTATTGTTTCAAAAAACGCATAGCTGGCAACATTATGGTTCCAAAAACGGATAGCTGGCAACATTGTTTCAAAAACATATAGCTGGCAACATTATTTTTTAAAAAAAACGTATAGGTGACATTATTTTTAACAAAAAACGTATACCTGGCAACATTATTGTTTCCAAAACGTATAGCTGGCAACATTATTGTTACAAAAATGCTTAGCTGGCAACATTATTTTTCTGAAAACATTATCTTTGGCCTTGCTGTTGGATGTAGTTCATCGCCGTACCCAGGACGCGGATGTAGTTTATCGCTATACCCAGGACGCGGATCTAGTTTATCGTCATACCCATGACGTTCAAAAACGTATAGCTGGCAACATTATTGTTTCCAAAACGTATAGGTGGCAACATTATTGTTTCAAAAACGCATAGCTGGCAACATTATTTTTTCGAAAACATTATCTGAGGCCTTGCTGTTGGATGTAGTTTATCGCCGTACCCAGGACGCGGATGTAGTTTATCGCCGTACCCAGAACGCAGATGTAGTTTATCGCCATACCCAGGACGCGGATGTAGTTTACCGTCATACCCAGGACGTGTGTAAGACTTGGAAAAACTAAGAGTTCACTATTTGCCCATAGCTGGGACCCTAACAGGTGCTACCACCCCGGGTCAAGGTGGACCTGGGAACACCAGCAATTAAGAGGTGGTTCCACGCTCCTCAAAACCTCCTGATCAGAGGCCTTGCTGTTGGATGCAGTTTAACGTCATACCCAGGACGCCTCATTGGGGGGGGGTCTTACCCCTCTACAGAGGTGCAGTCGGCGTATTCTAAAGCCCCAGCCGACAGGGGCGGATATAAAGAAAGTGATACTCAAAAATAAAAGAATTATTAAACCAAAAGATAATATTTTGAATTCAGAAAAAGAAGATAATTATCAGTATTCTAAGAAATATAATTCATTATTTACACAAATATAAAAATGCTGATATCTGTCCATATTCGCCAACAACCTTCACTGAACCCTTGATATGTTTCACTTTTTACAGTTCATATTTTTGATTGTTGGTTCAAATAATAATTACAGTTTTGTAATTCCTTTGTCACACTCTCGAAATGTTGAATGAATTGTATATAGAATGTTTTTGGTCGATAAAGTTTGATTTAACTAATTACATCAATAAATGAAACCATTTCAAACCATTTTCAAACGCAGGGTGCTTAATGATGCTGCTATATGTGGTCGCTAAAAGTCTGCATTTGAACCGTTTTTGCAATCTAGAATTTATCGCTAAAAAGGAAACAAAAATTATTTTAGCTTTAAGTCATTAAAATTGGTAATTCCAAATCAGATTGCTCTAACATTCAAGAATACGTTTGACGCAAAGGTTTTATTTGCTCTCAAAGGTGACATTTCATGAGGCTCGCTTGATGCGTAAATATCATGCGTCCTACCAAAATATGAATCATGAAACATGACTTCTCTCATTTATCTAAACAGATCTCATTGAATCGGTTTAGATGCACTTTAGGGTAACCACTGAGTCAGACATTCTCAATAACACCGACGATAATAATTGTTTTGTTTGAAAAAATGAGAAAAAGAACCTGATCATCGTTGCGGCAAAAACTTTTATTGAGTTACAATGTGAAAAACAGTTACATCGAATCAGAATCTTATTTTTCTTTAGTGAAAAGACATGTCTTTTATTTCCGCTGCAATTGATCTCAGATTACGTTACAATTTCCAAATATTTCAGTTGAGAGATATTTTAAAAGTAAAACTGAGAACAGCGCAAGGATATGTTCATATAAAATACAATAAGTATTTTTCTTCTAATGAATTCCTAAATCATACTGTTAGAAACGCTTATGCGCATATAAGTAAGATAACTGACCAAATGACCAAACATAAGATTTTTTTTATTGAATGGCTTCTTGATCGAACCGGAAAATTTCAACATCCATTTCTTATATATGCAAAATGCCCAGCTTTACCCAATTTGAAAAGCGTCTATAAATTGCCCAGAAATGTTGTTAATGAAGGCCTGTTGATGTAATACAACAATATCAGATTTACTTATCATGTCATAGAGGAAATGATCTTCCACTACATTTAAAGTAGTCCGTTGTTTAATACCTTACACAAGTAAATTATGAAAAATATTTTTCATATTGACCGCACTACTCTTAGGTCCACACTTCAGCATAGAAAATATTTTTATCTTTCCGGTAGGAGCCGAAATAAAGAGACGTTAGTGCTTTCAACTTATCTGATTCCTTCTTTTTACTTTATGTCTCAACTATAATTTTGGAAAATGAAAATTTCACTGAATGGTGCTGGAAATTTCCCAGTTTTCATCTGAAATCAAAATTGTCACAATATGTGTTATTTTAAACTGACGCCAGAAGGATATGGATTAAGCATTCTACACGAAAATGTTCATAAGCAAAGTAGTATTCCTCAAGATAAAGTAATGGATTTTCTTAGGATTTCACGAGAGACATCAAATGTAATGGAAAATGGGATCTCTTAAATCGAAGTTGTTTATCTTTTACTGCAGAATTCCAAATATAATTGCATCCTGAGCTCCTTAACCATCAGTCTTTTGCTATAGTATAGTCATGGCTGATTCAAATTACAAGTAGGATTATTGCCGAATTACCATTGAGCTCCATTCTGTGTGAAGGGCCCAAGAAATATTAAAATTATACAAGATAATAAATTATTTCTTCTTGATTGCCAACATTGTCTATTAACATGATTAGGAATATCTGCAACACTTTCCAGTCGATATGATGAACATAATGCTTTTGAATGGAAGTATTACCTACTCGCACAACCACTTGAGTGCAAGGATGTTGCAGATTATGGGATACTTTTGATATCAATTCATCTGCTTTCTTAAGTACATTGCTTATAGGATCTAAACGGATATGGAAACAAATGAAATAACCGTTTATTAGGAGAAAAATAGAAAAAACCTCGAGCTTTAATTTTTTAAACATATTCTAATAATTGAAATAACTTCTTTAAACTTTTGATTTTGATTTTAATTATAGAAAATGTGCGATTTTTCATGAAAAGAATGAACGAAAAATTACTTTTTGTTTAGTTAAAACCGATTTTAAAAATCAATGCGAATATATTATTTTACATATCGGAAAATTACAACAGTTTTTAACAATTAAAAATAAAATCTATTGAAAGCAGTAATTAAGTTTATATTGAAAATGAATTTTGAATGTTAGTTTTACTTTTAAGATAGAATGGTAGTCATAAAAATACTTTTAGCTATTTAAATCATGTTTAAAAATAACGTGAAAATTTCTTCAGCTTAAATAATCTTAAATGTACAATATAGTTTAAAGGATATAGCTGAAATATTGCAAAAGAAAGCACTAATTTAGTTTTAGATTGTGGTTTCATGCTTTCAGAATCATCAAACTAAACCTCATTGGACTTATTTTAGAAAAAATACAGTTACGATTAGTCTTTTTATATAAAATATGAAGAAGTAATACACAGCTAAGAGTTGAATCAGAATAATAGCCACTTATTTTAGGCGAGATACCATGAATGAAGCAGTGTTTTATATTAGAAAAAGGTTAGTAATAGCTCGCTTGCGTATAAAGATTACAACAATTTTTGCTGATTCAGCTATGAATTTGCTCAAATGTGATCATAACCCAGATTTAAAGAATAGCATTGAATGCCTTCACAAGATAATCTTGAGCATCTGTGAATACATGTTTCTCTAGTTTGCTGAATTGGCTTTAGATAAAGAGAGAACCGGAGCAAGAAGACAAGGTTCCAGAATGTTCGATGTCAGTACACTAAGACGTGACACTCATCAGAAGACAAGTTTTAAAGAACAGGCAGCGAAAATTCCACTCAACTAGCCAAGGAATTTTAAATTGTCAGGAATAGTCATGTGTTAAGATGCTGGGTCAGTGGAAGAATGCATGAATACAGCTTGTAATCCCGACTGCTGCTGATGCTCATAAAAAAGTGTTTTACAAGATTCAGTAATAAAATTATTATCTTCAATATGTTCCATACATGATAGAAGAGGTACTTTTGTTATGAATTACTTTCTCAGCCAAATGGTTATCAAGATTAGATTGTTAAAAACATAAATACTGTAAAATACCAGGATATTTTTCGATGTGGATCGCTTCTCACATACAGAAACTTTCGAAATACTGTCAAAGACAATTTACCATATTGCTAGATCCGCTATCTGATTTGACCAATCACCGGATAGAAACTCACTTGAGGAGATGTAGAAATTTTAGACAATCAAGTATCGCAAATTTGTTAGTGCATAAATATCGTTAAAAATATTTGAACAAATATCTCTCACCCAATTGTGCAGTTTTGTTACCAAAGTCTTAACTTTTTTATTAATAACTTTAATAAATGTGTGACAGAGAGAGTCTGGGAAACACACACGCACACACACACACACATACACACGTATATTTTTTAGTGAAATTAGGGTGGATTTGAACAGCGAAATTAGACCAGAGCATTTTTGTTTACTGATGGTGAAACCTGATCTAGAGCAGGAGCTGTACCCATTGGAAATGATCGAAATAATTTTTATTGATTAAAATTTGGAATAGAGCTGAGTAGGTAAGGAGGACCTTTTGAATTCATATGATTTTGGTTGGAACAGCCAAAATCCTGTGATAATCACGTGCGAAGCAGTAGAGCCAAGATTCAGTTGTAAACAGCCAGATTTTTCTATATAAACGCATAGTTATGCTGAAGAAGAAGCAGATGGAAGAGGCAGACGAAAGAGACAGACGGGTGAGCGTTTAAACGGGCGAGCGTTTAAACGGAATAGATAGACGGAAGAGAGAGACTGAAGAGTCAGACGGAAGAGAGAGACAGAAGAGAATGAGCCCGGGCAAGAGTTGGGCTAGAGACAGTGGAGAGTCAAGAAGGAGAGAACGTGTCAGAGATTGGAAAGAAGCGTCCGCTAACATGTGCTGTTGATAAAAGTACCGCTGCTTCTGCTACCACGAATATTACTACTACTGTTACGACTGCTAAGGAGGAACGCCACTATAAACTTTAAGAAATTTAAGAAATCTTATTCCCCCATCGCAAGGGTCATATTTCGTTCTGAGACGATTTAACAACAAGTTAGTCATAATACACACTCTCTCTCTGTCCAGAATCAAGTGTATGCATTTTTAAGTCAATTACTTTTCTTTTCTGTAACCTGTTTCTTTTATATACTATTCTTTTCTGCTATATAAAAGACATTAACAATTCAATCATTGAATAGTTGTTTGACCGGCTTTCTGCAGATATTAATTTTTTTGCTGCATTCTAAATTTCTTAGCGCAGACTCTCCAGCCGTGTCTACATCTTCAGTCGACCGTGACTGAATGAATATCACTTCTGCTTTCTGCATCAAACCAAACACAATGTGGGCAGGAAGCAGGATTAAACCAGTGGACCGGTCGAATAATCTACGGATGCTCAGGGGACCTACGGCTATTCCCTTAAGTTCAGTTAGGACCGCGTAGACACCTCAGCCCAGAGAGTAAGACGTCGGAGGTTGAGGGGCTGGGGCGAAAGTGTTAGACTGGTGCCGTGGTAGACCAGGATAGACCCGTGGGAATTACCACGGCCGTCTGAAATAGGAGCGGAGGTTGCATTTGTCCATTCAGAAGAAGCAGGTGATCTATGGACCAAGAAATGACGCCGCAGCGGGGCAGGTGTCCAAGTCCAAGTACAAAGAAAACCCGGCCCTGACGCTGACCGAGTTTAAATCCGCTCTGGTGCAGCAATACGCAAGTGAGCGTACGGACATTGAGGCAGTCATGAAATTACTCCAGCTGCAGCAACAAGAAGGAGAGACTAATGAGGAATTGGGGGAAAGAATTGCGGGGCTAGCGGCGTTAGCTTTTCCGGAGTTTTCGACTCGGGACAGTAGTCCTATTCAGGCCTTGTTGGCCGATGTGTATGCGGACGCGCTAAGTGACAGGGACTTGAGGAGCGATATTCTGAAGTTGGGACCGGTCAGCCTGGCTGCAGCCATAGAGGCGGCTCGGACCAGATAGAATAAGAGTGGGTGTAGGTAGGAACCCCGGGGGTGGGGGGCAAAGTAATGATGAAAAAGGAAGACTGGGAGCGGATCCAGATACGGGACCCAAAAGAAGATGTGGAAGAGGACTGGAAGGCTGAAGCAGTTCCCAATAGGAGAGCCTGGGATCTACCGTTATGGGTTTCACAAGCCCACACCGGGCCGATATGAGCTGGTGTGCTGGACTTGCAAGTATGTTGGGCATCGGGACCGCGACTGTCCGACAAACTATGGAGGCGATCCAAGGTCTTTGGGGCCGAACTGCACAACTTGTGGCGAGTTCGGGCACAAAGCTCGGTGGTGTAAGGCAGAGGGAGACCGTAAACTGGGGATAAAGCAACTTAATACGTTGGTGCCCACTATCGAGAAAGAAAAGAGTCCGTGAAACGCCGATGGGTCACCCGTGAAAAAGTAAGAGGCAGGGTCGACCCAGTGCAAGTAAGACCTCTGAGATGCTGGACATGTGGTGTGGTCGGGCACTTTTCGGCAAGTTGTAAGGAGCGAAGTTGTTGGCGCTGTGGAGGAGCCGGTCACCTGGGATGAACGTGTCCTCGCAGGAGAAAGATGAACCATACCGAACATAACAGTCTTAAATCGAATAGAGGGGAGAAATGGATTGCTAGTTCGAGCTCTACCCCACCCAGGAGGGCCCCTGGTCATAAATAGGAGCCCCTAAAAAAAAGTTGAACTCCTGTCACCGACTCCCACGTCTCGGTTGTCGAGAGAGCGGGAGGAAGGGAGACAACATACGAGAAGGAGAAAGGCACAGGTATACCGTTTTCTGAAGGAAGGGTCAGACATCACCTGTAATGTGTTGCTAGGAGACAAGAAGGTGAAGACCCTTGTTGATACTGGAGCTTCAGTGTCACTGGTTAGCTTTATGGTTTTTAGACAGTTGGGACTGAAAACGAAGCTTGGTCCCGTAATCTACTAATAAGTCAGGCTGATAGTAGCAGGATGAGGATAGAGGGTATGACGTGGCTACCTTTCCAGTTGGCAAGAACCAGAGGTAAACTTAAAGTTTATGTGGCACTTGACTTGTGTGGTGAGCTAATTTTGGGGAGTGACTGGCTTAGGCAGAATAAGGCATAGATCCGTTTCGACCCCGCTACCCTAACATTCGATGGGGTAGGGATAGTGTTGGGAGAGGATAATTATGAACAATTGTCAGTGGTGGCCCAGACAGATATAAAGCTTCCTCCTAGGACTACTGTATCTGGGAAGGGCAAGATTATAACAGAAGGACTGCTGAACAGTGACCTGTACCAAGTGGTCCCTACTGATAGGTATGATAATAGTGAAGGGGAAATAACCGCGTGTGAGTCGTTGGTGAAGAGGTCGGGGACCGTTCCCTTACTGTTAACCAATACTGCCAATAAAATAAAACAGGGAGAGGAGCTGGCACAGGCGTGCCCAGGGAGAGAAGTCGAACAGATGAGAGTATGGAATGTGAATAGGCCTGGGAATAAGACAGGTAGCAATGAAATAAGGGATGAAGATATAACAACTCCTGAGCGTTATAGGAGGAAATTGAGGGGGTTGCTGAACGGTAATCGGGAGGAAATAGCCATTACGGATAAGGAACTGGGACAGACGGAGACAGTCGAAATGAAGATAGACACGGGTAATCACCCAACTATGAAGTTAAGACCGTATAGGACCCCAATCCACAAAAGAAAATTAGTAGAGGATGCAGTGAATGAAATGCTGGAATCAGGGATGATTGAAAGATTCAAATCTCCCTGGAGTTTTCCAATAGTGATTGTTGAAAAGAAAGATGGAGTGCATAGGTTTTGTGTGGATTTTCGTCAATTAAATGCCATTACGAAACTGCTGGCAGTGCCCCTCCCCTTCATTGATGATATTCTGGCTCTTTTAGGAAAGTCTAAATGTTTTTCCACCTTGGATTTGAGGTCGGAATATTGGCAGGTAGCACTTAGCAAAAAGAATCAGGAAAAAGACCGCGTTTACCTGCCACATGGGTCTCTTCAATTTTAGAGTTATGCCGTTTGGGCTGGCAAAAGCCCCGGGTATAGTCAGTTAATGTCCACCGTATTGAATGGCACTGAGGCCTTTGCCATGGCGTATCTAGATGACATCATAGTGTTTTCAAAATCACCGGAGGGACATTTTGAACATCTGCAGGTGTTCGATAGGTTAAGAGAACATGAATTAACGTTAAAATTATTGAAGTGTCAGTTTATGAAAGAAGAGACAAAGTACTTAGGGTTTATCATAAACAAAGAAGGAATAAAAACGGATTTAGACAAAGTAGAGGTTATAAGAGCCATACCCGCGCCGAAGACCGTAAGAGGGATTAGGGGATTTATTGGAGCCATCGGATATTACCGGAGGTTCATACCAGCATTTAGTCGACTAGCAGGCCCTCTAATAGCTCGAACTAAGAAGCATGCTAGGTTTAAGTGGACCAAAGATTGTCAGCATGCATTCGAGTCTCTAAAGGACAAGCTGACAGCTGTACCCCTGTTGGCCTACCCAGACCTGAGTAAGCACATGGTGCTGTACACCAATGCAAGCGATAAGTGTATCGGGGCACACAACCATGTCCCGATAAGGATCGACCAGTACCGGGTGTGCCTGAGGAAGTGCCGATGTATTTTCTGTCTCATCGGCTCTCCGAGACTCAGCAAAGGTGGTCAGTAATAGAAAAAGAGGCGTTTGCCATTCTGTATGCTGTGCAGAAATTAGATAATTATTTGAATGAGGCTGTGTTTACCATTAAAACAGACCACCAACCCCTCAAATATTTGTTAGAGGCGGAGTGGACGAATAAGAAGATACAACAGTGGACATTGAAGTTGAGTGGGTATAACTGCAGAATAGAATATTTGGCAGGGAAGGATAAAGGCTCTCGTTAGTAAGAATGGAATTCAAACAGGTGACATGGAGGTGCAAATTACGGTAAACAGGGACAACTTTCGAGATATACCAAATACTCTGGTTTGTCGTAACAAGCGGATGTTAGTCGTGGTCGAGGGCAGGAAGCCGTGTTGCTGGTCGTGTGGCGCGTCAGGGCACATGGCAAAGGAATGCCCTGGCAAAAATTTAAAACAACCGATTACGGCAAACCAGTAAAATAATAGTCAAAAACAAAGTAAAACAAACGTGCAAACTCAAATGGTAATAAACAATTCAAACCAAAGGAAGAGAATAGACAACAAAAGCAAGGAAAATTCACAAACCAAAAGGCTGAAAGAAAAGGCAAAAAAATCAAAAACAAAATATAATATTCAAACAAGAAACAAAAGTAAAATATACACAAATGCAAAAACAGAAACAAGAAAACTGAAAGTTTGAAAAGGTTGCAAAAATTAAAACTAAAAGCTTATCTTTTTACGGCGCAATGGATACTCAAGTTAGATCACACGTAAGTACAATGATACACACGAGGGTCTTGGGTGAATATATGTAGTAGGAGATTTATTTTGCGTAATTACAAAATTGTGGCACAAGGCCGAAAAGGGGAGGGGTAGAGGCTGGTCAACACTAACTATCTTATACCTAGCTAATCTGATTCACGACCCATTCATACATTACACTTTGCTCATTCACCACAAGAACTCGTCCATCACCTTTCAATCCTCCAACCACCATAATACCACTCTCCAGGGGAACCTACAGAAACGCACCCCAATCCATAAAAATTTGAAAATGAAACACATGCTATACATAAAAATCTAATAGTGATAGAATGAGGGGGAGGGGAGATGAACCCAATAATCAACTAAAAAGTAACACAAAATACAAACTAAACATAACATATGTTAGTAGGAACCGTCCAACCCACAAAACAGAGAGGCCGCTGTATTCTGCCCAGGGGACAGAATCAAGAAGATCTCTCGCTAATGGAGTGGAAAAGGATAAAATATTATGCGGGAATGGGAAAATATAAAGCTGACCCAGTCGAGATAAAAGGAGGCCAAAACAAACTGGGGAGGTTGGGAATCTCAACTTGGATCATAACCAAAGAGTAGCCGGGTAACAGGCCAGGAACAACACTTACATTAACTAGGTACACTGAAGCTTGTCTAACCAAGGGGAGGGTTCCACAGGAAGCCACCCCGATGCGCAATAGGTTGACCTAGAAGAGAAAATCAAGGCTAGCCCCGGTCACACGAACCAAGCTCGCCTCTTTTACCCACCTTTCGCTAAAGACTGTCGAATGCAATCGTTTTCTATCAGATCTAATCTTCATCTTGAGCTGATGCTCAAAGAATTGGATTAGATGCTGATGAGAAAGACGGTTGCCCCGCAAGACTTCCTCCTTTCGCGTCGTCCAAATCACCATTCGAGCCGTGGCCAGCAGCGTCAGAAACACTATCCGTTTCACCCCGGAATACGGGGGCGACACATTGTCACACGCGTATGCGCGATCAATGGACACAAGCTGTACGGGAGCGAGACGAGCCGTCAGCTCGCCGACATGGTCCCATAAGGGGCGGACCCGGGGGCAATGGTAGAAGGCGTGCGAAGGAAAACCGATTGATCCCAGTGTTTACGACGGCGCTCAACCCGCGAGTTGGTGTAGGGGGGACTGATACTAAGGCCAGGGAACGCGTCCCTAACAATCCCCTCCAGAATCGGATCTCCTCCAGTCAATGCGCGGCGTAGGAAAGCCAACCTAGAGGCACGAATGTGACTCATCAGGTGCGGCATTCCCAGCCCCCCATGACACGGACGTTTAGTGCAGACTCGTCTGTCGACCCGATTCATGCGTCCCCTCCATAAAATGGAGGATAGCGATCGCTCGAGCGCCTTCCTGTGGGTCTTACAGAGAGGAAGTACGGACAAGAAAATGTATGTAGCACACACCTCCGCCATGCCTTTCACGGACAACCTCCGTCGATTCCAAGTCTGACCAGCAGAATCGACCTCTGCTCGTACTTCAGACCAATTCTTCTCCAGCTGGAGGTCAGGTCCAAACCACACTCCAAGAATGCGGACAGGACCGTCAGTCCAACCTAAGTGGCCCTGAAGAGCGACCCCCTTCCAGGCACCTAACCGCAAGCCGGACGACTTGTCGCGGTTTATCTTGGCCCCTGTCACCTTCTCGTACCGATCAAGCGCCTTCTGTACCGCCTCAATGTCGCTGCGGGACGACACGAAAGCAGACACGTCATCGGCGTACGCGGAAACCGTGGCTCGAGACACTCCAGGAACGGCAATTCCACGTAGGGCCGGCATATTTTCCGCCTCCATTGGCAATTCCCTTTCTTGTTTTTGTTGTTGCTGTTGCTTTGATTGTTCTTGATGCTGATCATTCTTCTGTTTATGTTGTTGGTGGTGTTGTTGTTGCTGCTGTTGGTGTTGTTGTTGTTGCTGCTGTTGGTAGTGTTGTTGCTGCTGTTGCTGCTGGTGTTGTTGCTGCTGTTGGTGTTGGTTAGTGGGAACCTTCTCCTGCACCTTTGAAGTCTGCGCCTCCTTTTGTTGTGGCTTGTCAGGTTGCCTCTTTTGTTGGGGTGTATCCTGTGGGGATGAAACATTAATGGCTTTCCGTCCCCATTCTACCTCCTTCCAGGCTCCTTCGGGTGATTTCACGGTTGACCCCTGTCCTGCTGGTTTCGCGACCACTGCTGCTGCTGCTGCTGGGGGGGGGGAGCATCGGTTGCTCCTTGGCCATGTGCCCTGACGCGCCACACGACCAGCAACACGGCTTCCTGCCCTCGACCACGACTAACATCCGCTTGTTACGACAAACCAGAGTATTTGGTATATCTCGAAAGTTGTCCCTGTTTACCGTAACTTGCACCTCCATGTCGCCTGTTTGAATTCCATTCTTGCTAACGAGGGCCTTTACCTCATGCACCTACCCATATTTGACAAAAAAGGCCCCCATCCTATCCTCTGGGATATCCGCTGGGACTCCGTGTATGGTGACCTTCGTCCTGCGGGTGCCCATATATTCGGTCTGCAGGCGTAAGTTCTTAGTTGTTAGAAGGCTTCCGGCCAGTTCCTTGGCTTGTTGCTCTGTGGATAAAAGTATGTCCCACAGAGCATTTGTCCTTCTCGCCAGCATTTTCGGGTTTATTTGCAGTGTCTTTAAAGCTTCTTTCATGACCTCCCTACCGACCCCAATTAACTTTCGAGTTTTCACATCGGAAGTCAGCAGGGAAATCGTTCGAGTATTTACGGCATTCAGCGCCTCGGGAATGGTTAGAAATTCATTCCCTTGGAACGATTTCTCGAACTTTTTCCGTTGGTCAATGTAAAAGGCTGTATCTTTTTTCTGCGGCCTATTTTTCACCCAGGCCATTTTCAGAGGTGACACCGGTTGTGAAGGCGGTGTATTGACTTCGTCGTTGACATCGTCAATGTTGTTGTTGGCCATGATGGGATTTTTCGGCCCACCACGCCGAACAAGTAAGATTTGTTTCTTCCTTTAAAATTTTTTTTTTTCACAAACGTAAAATAATAGTCAAAAACAAAGTAAAACAAACGTGCAAACTCAAATGGTAATAAACAATTCAAACCAAAGGAAGAGAATAGACAACAAAAGCAAGGAAAATTCACAAACCAAAAGGCTGAAAGAAAAGGCCAAAAAAAACAAAAACAAAAAATAATATTCAAACGGAAAACAAAAGTAAAATATACACAAATGCAAAAACAGAAACAAGAAAACTGAAAGTTTGAAAAGGTTGCAAAAATTAAAACTAAAAGCTTATCTTTTTACGGCGCAATGGATGCTCAAGTTAGATCACACGTAAGTACAATGATACACACGAGGGTCTTGGGTGAATATATGTACTAGTGTGCTAGCCCAAATGACTTGACTCACTTTATAGACCACCAATAGAAGGTTAACCAATCAGAAGACGTAGAATATTCAATCCGTCGTGTATAAAGGCGGCCATTTTATTTACTTTACCCAAATGTCCAGTTCCAGCTTGTCAAGCGAAGAGAAACAGAAAGATGAACTACGCTCTGCTACTTTTACCGGGATATTCACTGCTAACCTGAAATACGCTTCCCTACTGTCTTCGAAATATTCACTGCTAACCTCTGGATTCTATACTCGAAGACGACCGTCATCATGAACAACAACCGTTGTGGGAATTATACTAATGATAGTTGTAGCCTTGCTGATTTGGTGGTGGTTGAAGAGGCGTGCGTTGTTGTCGATCGGGCAGAATAAACTGGCACGGGAGTGCATGAGTGAAGGAGGGATTCCAGTTAGTGCACTTTACCAAGGTAGGTCCGACCCGAGTGCATTGGGACCCCTAACTGATATTGAAGAAGAGTCCACGATTGTCGTGGAAGGACCTGAACAAACAAAAGATTCGACAAAGCCTGTTGTGAAGGTGAGACAAAATCGGAGGGACAGATTTACGAAATAAATCAATTTTTTTATTTTTATTTTTAGTAATGAGACTGAAAAAAATGGTAAGGAGTTTTGCGAACTGAAAATAAAAAAGAAAAGAAAGGAAAGAACACTCGATCTAGTGAACTATGTGAAAAGGTTCTATTACACAAGTACACCAAAACAGTGAACTTTAACTGGAAGTTGCATGTACATATGTGTCGTAAGGACAATGAAAATGTAAATGGGCATAATGTGCCCTAAGAAAAAATTAAGGACCTTTGCATGCTGGAAGAGATGTATGTTTAAGTAGACCGTAGTAAGAAGCATGTTGGACTGGGTTTTATCATATTTTGTTGATATGAAAGCTCATGTGTCATTTACTAGTAAATGACAGATGGGTAGGGGAGGAAATGTGACAGAGAGAGTCTGGTTGGATATCTATTAGACACACGCGTATATTTTTTTTTGTTTTAGTGAAATTGAGGCGGGTTTGAACAGCGAAATTAGATCGGAGCATTTTTGTTTACTGATGGTGAAACCTGATCTAGGACAGGAGCTGTAACCATTGGAACTGGGTCATTAGCAGACAATAGAAATGGTCGAAATATTTTTTATTGATTAAAACTTGGAATAGAACTGAGTAAGCAAGGACATTTTGAATTCCTATGATTTTGGTTGAAACAGCCAAAACCCTGTGATAATCACTTGGGAAGCATTAGGGCCAAGGTTCAGTTGTAACCAGCCGGATTTTTCTCTATAAACGCATAGTTATGCTGAAGAAGAAGCAGATGGAAGAGGCAGACGAAAGAGACAGACGGGTGAGCGTTTAAACGGGCGAGCGTTGAAACGGAATAGAGAGACGGAAGAGAGAGACTGAAGAGGCAGACGGAAGAGAGAGACAGAAGAGAATTAGCCCGGGCAAGAGTTAGGCTAGAGACAGTGGAGAGTCAAGAAGGAGAGAACGTGACGTCAGAGATTGGAACAAAGCGTCCGCTAACATGTGCTGTTGATATAAGTACCGCTGCTTTTGCTACCACGAATATTACTGCTACTGTTACGACTGCTAAGGAGGAACGCCACTATGAATCTTATTCCATAATCGCAAGAGTCGTATATCGTTCTGAGACGATTTAACAACAAGTTAATCATAATACACTCTCTCTGTCCAGAATCCAGTGTATGCGTTTTTACGTTAATTATTTTTCTTTTCTGTAACCCGTTTCTTTTCTATACTATTCTTTTCTGCTATATAAAAGACATTAACAATTCAATCACTGAATGGTTGTTTGTCCTGCTTTCTGCCGATATTAATTTTTTTTTGCTGCATTCTAAATTTATTAGCGCAGACGCTTCAGTCGTGTCTGCATCTTCAGTCGACCGTGAATGGATGAACACTTCTGCTTTCTGGATCAAACCAAATACAAAGTGGGTAGGAAGCAGGATTAAACCAGTGGACCGGTCGAATAATCAGGGGACCTGCGGCCACTTAGGACCGAGTAGACATCTCAACTCAGAGTAAGACGTCGGAGGTTGAGGCGCTGGGGCGGAGGTGTTAGAATGATAATATTCGCTGCATCTCAAATTATTATATTTTCCTTTAAAAAAGAAACAGATGAAAGATTCATGGAAATATTTCCCCTGATAATGTGCAGGATAATTTCACATATGTATAAATTGCACTTGACGATCATATGTCAACAGTTTCATGGATTTTTCTGTATTTTCCATACTTCACATTATTACCCAGTTCACTAAAATTCCACGTAACATTATGTTGCAATTAAAACTTATAATTACAGAAAACGAGCACAAAGCAAACAAAAGTAAAATATTGAAATGTGTCATTGTGAAATTATAAAAAACAATATTAATGTGAAATGTTTGCTCCATGGTGAGAAATTAATTTTAAAAGTTCTTTATCCTTTTCCATTTTTTCTTTTTGAGATTTTGTGTTTCTTTATGTGAAGCAACAATCAGAATAAAAAAACAACAACAAAAAACAGAAAGCTTAACGTCCATGTAACCCTTAAGAACGTAAGAATGATCCATCTATTTCAATCGGAAAAGGTCCAGTTGGATATCTATTAGAAAATTTACAATAGATAAGTTATGAAATTGCCTAATAAATATTTAACATTCCGTCAATACAGGGCACTCTATATAGAAATCTATTTCGAAGTCTGAAATTAAACACACTCAATCATGTTTTGAAAATATTATTTTCAAAATCCGTTAGCAGTTGATTTCAAATTAGCAGTTGATTTCAAATGTAACCAATTACTACTGTTTATTTTTGAATTATAAAACATATGGAAGTAATTATGTGGTCCACATACTTATTCTTCTGGTAATTATAATGTTGTACTGAAATTTTCAGCAACTTGGCCTTTCTATGCCAAGTGCTCACAAGTGAATCATGCATTTAGCAAATTTTGCTGCAAGAATTTCATTATGTGCTATTACTACTACTACTACTACTACTACTACTACTACTACAATAATAATAATAATAATAATAATAATAATAATAATAATAATAATAATAATAATAATAATAGGATTAATATTTCATATACTAGTCATTTCAAAATACTTCTTTATTTTTCGATTATTAATTTATGAATAATCCTTTTTTTTAATGAAGAACAAATTTAAAAACGAAAAAATCCTGATGATTAATTATTATAACATGTTCGCGGACTAAAGATGTTGATGTTTTTTTTATCAAAGGGTAAAAGAATGCAATACAAGTAAAACAAATAAACTGGAAAACAAATATTGACTGAGAGATATTTTTCAGAATCTTCAATAAAATTCCTCGAAGCTGTTATATTTAATTTGAACGAAATTCCCCGCGTTTTAATGAAGAATTAAAAAGAATCTTAACCACTTTTGTGAGAAGAGAAAAATGTGCAGATTACGAGTATAACATAACAAATATTCAGGGGAAAGCAAAACAAGGCATTTTCTATTTTCTTTTTTCACAAGTTCATTAATGCACCAGGTGGAGATCGATAAGACGGTAGTTTTAATATTTAGAAAGGTAGAAATGTTTAGCGAAAAATTATAAGAAAAGCAAGACAAAATAGCGCTTAAGGTGGAACCATTAGGAACAATAGCATAGATGAGACTATGAAAGGGTCAATGGATTCAAAGTTCAAAAGAGTTCGTCTCAATAAAAACAAAATCTTTTCCAAAGAAAATATTCTCTGCTTCTTATGAGACTAAAGTTAAAAGCAACATTTTTTTTTAATTTCTTGATAAAAACTAATTAGGTGCAATGAAATTAAAGAATAATGACTTGCTATATTTCATGTGAAAGGAAAAGGCAAAAAAGATTAATGCCGAATAGAACAATTTTTTGATGATCCGATGCTTGAGTGAATAAGAGTTTTGAAAAGAAACACTGAAAAATAAAATGCAAATATGACTATTAGTTAGGGATGGTGGAATAAAAACAGATTTTGCAGAAAGAAATTTGGCTGTGATGTTAATGATCAATTAAAAGATGATGCGTAATGCATGTGCATGCATTATGCATTGGGTAAGTGCCTAAAATACTCGCTTACATACAGATACACAGAAACGGACATGCATTTACCCAAATCTGTTACATGTTTCACTTACCAGATTTAGCTATCAATGTATGAATAAAAATTGTAATTAATTTGGGTATCTAATACCATCAGGGAAATAGTTTGTTGCACAAAATATCTCCGTATTGAGTTGTGTAAATCTGAGCTATTAAATTTGCAGTATCTGTCTATATATCTGAGATGAGGTATTATGTACACTATTTACATTATTCGGACTATAGCGGACAATAGTCCGAATAATGTAAATAGTGTAAATTTGCAGTGTTATAAATGATGTTGTCACAGGCATAAACATAAACACACACGGATATATATATATATATATATATATATATATATATATGTGTGTGTGTGTGTGTGTGTATGTGTGTGTGTGTGTGTGTGTGTGTGTGTGTGTGTGTGTGTGTGTGTGTGTGTGTGTGTGTGTCGCTGTTTCGTATGTTCGTACCAGATTACTTGTAAAGTATTAAAATGTACACTGAGGTGACAAAAGCAATGGGATAATAGTATGCAAAGATAATGGCAGGTGGCGTCACCTTGCCTTGACGTCATGGAAATGCCCAGACGTATATATGATTTACCCTCTGATTTCTTATAAACTGATATGAACTGCTCATGCCATGTCGACATGAATTATCAGAATTCAAACGAGACATGATAGTGGGTACTAGATTGAAGAGACTTTCCATTTCTGAAATTGTGAGTACATTTGATATTCAATCTACGGTGACCCTTGTATAGCGAGAATAGCTGATGGAAGGTATTATCAACCACCTTCTTCAACGCAGTGTCCGATTACGCCTCCATAATGATCGTTACCAGATGTTTTTAGTTAGAACTGACAAACAACAGTGGCTCCAATCAGTAGGATGCCGCTGTTAACACCACTAAATTAGACACAGTGCCTTACCTGGGCGCATATCATCGTATATTGGACTAGCAACGTGTGGGGAAGTGTCTTGGTTTCTGTTATTTTCGGCTGATGGTTGGGTTCGTGTTTGGTGCAGATCCCATGAGGCCGTGGATTTTCTTTGTCAACAAGACAGCGTTCCTTAATGATGTTCAATGTGCTTACGTGGCATTGGTTGTGTCTGCCTCACAGAATTCCGTTTTATTGCTTCGCAACTATTTGACCCATTCATATATACCATATACCCACCCAAAAATTGGTTATTACGGTAGGTTAAAGCACCATGATATAATTCCCAAGTTGCCCAAAATATATATTTAAGATTCCGTTGCTGAATTCGAAACAGAATTGAAAAGTATGAAATTTGAGGATTTTGTCTCAGATAAGCATATTGACAGTTGGCAGATAGATATTGGTATATGATACTAAGGAAGTATAGTGTAGATGAAAAAGTGTATATATATATATATATATATATATATATATATATATATATATATATATATATATATATATACATATATATATATATGTATAATTTATTATTATATTAATTTATTATATATATATATATAATTAATGAGCGAACACATTTCGCACATTAATTATATTATATCCACTTTAATATACCTTCTCTTGTGGAGAATGTCATTTTATTTAATGGGGGCTGTTTATTTAGTATAATAAGAGCTCCTAAAGTTTTGGGCCTTTCCTTGCATTGGGTTTTGTAGAGTATTTTCGTGTTATCTACTCGTATTTGTCTTACGTTGACAGTGGTATTTTGTCGTTCATGCTCTGATACGGACTGCACTATGTTTCAACATGTGACAGGTCAATTTGCGAGGGAGTGTAGTGCATGTGTGCATAAATGTAAGTATATAATATTGTTTTTTATTTATTAGTGTTGGAGGTGCAATCTACCAAGGAATGGATGATAATTCATAGACAACTTTTTTTTTATATATAGGGTAGATTTATAAAGCCCAGTGTTGTTGGAAATGATTAAGTTTGAAACTTATTGTAGTAGATGATAAGTCTTAGGTGTTTGTTAGGATCATTGGGTCATATGTACCGGTGAATTATATTTTTAATTGCTTTTTCATCCTGCTTATAATTAGGGCGTATTTGGTTATGATTGAATAAGTTAATGATGTGTTTATTTTTGTTTTCGCCAGGGAAAGGTTTAGCGTAATTTTTTTTTTTTAATTTCGTTAAGGCTAATTTTATTTGTTCGTTGACGACGTACTTAGGGAAATTGTAGAAAATATGCCCGAAGAATAAATTACTTTCGCTCGATAAAATCATGTTTTTTTATAACAGCGATTTTGTATCTCTGAGTGTTATTCATTTTTGTAGTTAAGTAAACACGAGTTTCTGCAAGTGGGTTTCTGTAAAGTGAGGTAATAAAATTATGACTATTGACATTGACTAATAAGTCAAGGAAAGGGATTTTTTATTAACGTTTAGTTCGTAAGTAATGTGTAGGAGAGAGTTATTCTCAAAGGTTTCTTTCAATTTTTTAATTTCTTCTGTTTGCTAATATGAATATCGAAGGTGGAAAGGGGATAGTGATTTGGGCCTAGGTTAAAGAATTTTATCTGTTCCTTAGTAATTTCATATAGATGAAGCAACACAGGAATTTCGATGATAAATTTTACCTTTATATAAATTGTTTAGCCTCTTTTTTTATTATGTTCAAAGTATATTGTCGTATCATCTGGAGCGAGTCACATACTATAATAATATTTTAAAAGCACCTGTTTAAGCTCATCCAAGTACACGTAAACTTCAGTAGATTTACAGATTAACGTTTACTAGCAACATTTATGCATATATATTGATACCCATTTGAACCCTCTCTTGGAGTTCAAATGGTTATTTGAATCGGGGTTGGGGACAAATTCATCTATGTAAAAAACGATAACCGATTTTATTTTTAGGATTCTAAAGAATTATACTGAAAACATTTCTGGCAGTTGTTTTTTTTATAGCTTCAACTGACTGGCGGTATGTGATTTAATCCTATCAAAAATAATGTCCAATTCTTCAACTTACTGCGCATTTTAACGATGATCCTATTTCTCAACGTTTGAAAGTTTCATGTAACCCCAAAAGTATGCATTTGGCGGTGTTATGACAATAATAGAAAATACAGTAACCGGATTATCTAGACGCTTCATTTAGTAATATTATGTGCCAATAAATGTAACACCCCCCCCAAAAAAAAATGTACAGGGAAAACCAAAGATAAATGACAAAAGATTTTGCAAACAATTTATAAAGTTAAAATAATTGTTTAAAAAAAAGTCAATATAATTGTTTAAAAAAAAAGAAATGCTTGATTTGAATGTTTGTTTACTGTTGGCTTTTTATGTTTTTATTTAAACAAATGAAAACTTTTCCTTATCCACTGGGACTGGGAAAAATTCTTTCACATGAGTTGATCTCTGTATTTTCTTTAATTGTATTTCTTTGACATTGACTGTGTATTTTTAATCAAACTAGAATAATAAAAATGCTCGTTTATATTGCAGAAAACGTGGTCGAGAAAACTATTGGAGCTAGCAATAGACTAATATATTTCGAAGAAGGCCAACTTATTTCATTTTTAGAGACAATAATGTAACTTTCAGCTCAGATGCAGGAAAAATAAATTGGGCCTTTAAAAATTTGTAGGACGAGACAAGCAGTAAAACTCTCCGCGTATCTTGTAGCAATTTTATGAGACAAGGTAAAAATATCGTGATACACAGTATGTTCTTGCCACTTCTTTTTCCTTTTTCTCTTTTTTGTGAGTTAAAAGAAAGGAGAAAATCACGTTTTATCACATGCATCACAAGAATAAGGTAGTATCTCGTGTCGATCTTAAATTCTTAGATCGTTACGTCTGTATCTCTGCCAGGAAGAAACTAAAGAAGAAAATTAAGCCAAGTATAAGTAATGAGGAAAGATAGAAAAAAGTAAAAAAAAAGAATATGAAAAATGGTAGAAAGAAGGATAAAAATGACGGAGAAATGAGAAAGAAAAGTAAAAATAATGTAGGAATGAAAACAGAACTAAGTGGAGATGAAGAGAAAGAGTGGATGAAGGATGAAAATAGAAAAGGCACTAACAATAGATGACGCGTAAATGTTTCCGTTAGAAATTCAGATGACTGAATCTCCTCCAGCACCCCAATGGGAATGAAAAGATTAAGGACAGAAAAAAGTCGGATGAAAAGAAAATCATGAGTGTCGCTCGTGTCACAAATTGTTTGAGTATTTGGTATCGGCATCCAGTGATTTTCTGTCGACTGGAAGAGTCTAAATCTCTGTGAGAATGTTGATTTTCTGGTTGCTAAATTGAATGGATCGCTTTATGAAAGAAAAGTATTTGAAATTCATGGATGGAATGCATAGAAAATCAATGAGGAAACAAAATGGCTCAAAACGAAAAATACATTTCTGCATATTAATCATAGTCACTTCTTTCAGTTGCCATTCTCTGTTCAATTTCATTTGCTTGTTCCAGAGAACATTTTATTTCAATTAAATTGTTTGTACTGGTTTTATAGTGATGACATGCATGGTCAGAATGTTGTATACCAGATGATGCGGTATATCTTTCCATAGCAATAGCTAAGTGGAGAGTAACTGTTTCAAAAGAACTGTTAAATCCTATTTTATTCTGCATGACGTATACGATAGCGCTAATTATTCAAAAGATTATCTTTTCTGATATGACTTCTGAAAAAATCAGTCTAAATATTTATATAAAGAAATGAAAAGTAATGAAACAAGTAGTAATTGCTATGTTTAAATTCCGACTCATCATCATCTTCAGAGAAAGAGGGGGAGAGAGGGGGAGAGATTGAGAAGGATAGAGAGGGTTGAAGTTGCGCCGAATTAATATGTTGACCTTTAACTCTAGCAGGAACTTTGTTCTAAATACACAATTTCCGTCAATCATCTATTAAACTATATATCACTAAAAGTAAGATGTCATTTGGTGTCATGAAGTGGTGGTTCAAAAATACAATATTGCTCCGTACTTTCTGCTTCCGCTTCCTTGCATTCCGTTGATGGCATTTTTTTGTTTTGATATCAGCCCATATATCTACTGGCGTCATCATATCCATGTGTTGGCGGAATATACGTTTTCATGAGAGTGTGAAATGTGTTCGCATTTATGATGGGAATCATACAAGCTGTTGAAGACGAAATGGAATCCCAACTCCCACTTTTAAGTCGTATCGGCTACAGCTGTAGACACGTGAATATATATTCCTTAGGTATGCACATACATGAAAAAGATATACCACATATGCATGCCATATATACGTAATAGACATTCATGATTACCTAATTATGCAAATTTAGAGAATTTCTATAGGATGCTCTGTGTAGCTTTTCGTTTCCTCTTAATCTTTTCTCTGCTTTTGATATATTAAAGATTTTTCTCATCTTTTGCAGCTGTAAGTGTTTACATTTTTACCCCCAGGTAACACGAAGGTTGAAAAATTTGAATTACACTTCTTTCTATCTCCCCTTCCGATCTTCTCTTTAACTCTTCTTTTGTTTCTCTCTCTTCTCTTGTCTCTCTCTCTCTCTCTCTCTCTTTCTCTCTCCATCCTATTCCTCTCTCTTTCTTCATCAGCTTGTCATAAGAAATCGCATATTGCTAAATAGTCTAAATTATAGCTCACTACCTCTCAGCCGATTTCATTGAATTCTCCTTACAGACTTATATTTCATAAACATTTTTATAAAACGATATTTTACCTTTCTCGAAGAACTCCTTTAAGGTAATTATTTGTTTACCGTTGACATATATTGGCCAATTAATCAGACTCAGCGGAATCCTTTTTATCATCAATGCATCAGTGTCATACAATATAATTCCTACGGTTTAAATATTTTTGTTACTACGTTTCAAATGGTTAATTTTATCGCTTTCTTCAGATGTACAGTCTGTAATGAAAGAGGATGGCCTCTTTTCGGAGAGTGTATCAAATAGAAAAGATTGATGATAAATATTCTTATCGAATCAGTCCATTCTCAGCAACATCCGATTCCATTCCATTCCAAGTATGTCATGTAACACGTGTAATTTAATAGTTTAATACGCAGTAATAATCTGTAATTTCTTGTTAATTAAAAATCACGCACTATTTGACATCCACAATGATCCGAGTAGTTCATGTTCTGTAGGCCTAATTGTATGCTGCTGCCTTTAATTTTACCCTTCAGCAGTACTCTTTTAAGAGGAGTGTGGTGTAATCCATCTTACTCCAGATATAATCTCCTACACATACCACTTTACTACATTCTTGTAAGGGCTGAGTAGTCATTCTGTCGTGCATTTTTCTACTTATAAATAAAGTCAACTATCAACCACCTACAAAAGACCAACATTAATAAGGAATTTGTAAAAACTGCTTGTTGTTTTTGTTGTTGTAATGTTCACAATTTCGTTGGATCCAGTCAGTCACATTTCTTACATATCGTAATATCTACTGTAATTCTACGGTTTCTCTAGAATTCGTTCAACTATTCTTCGTGGAATGGAGACGGGTGAAAATCTGATTAGATACATAGGAATTTATTTTGATGTTGAAATAAAAGTGTTACTTGTGAGCAAGAAGAATTTAATACAACTCCAGCTGAGGTCCTATCCTTTATTTTGAAGTTTAAGTGCTTGGTTGTAGAGATCGGAGGAAATAATAAGAAGAAAACTACAAGTAGCTAGTTATAACTGAATGAAGAAATGAGAATCGTCGGTGGACAAACAATTACTGGTTACTCTCATTGTAAATATTATCCGAAGATAAGTTGTATGAGATCTGTTTCTCTAAAGCGGATCCGCCGAACTTTAATGAATATTTTTAGTTTTATTCACTTGTCACTATTTCTAGCGTGACTGAATTCTTTTCTTATAACACAGAAGAAAATGAGGAAGATGGAAGAAAAAGAAGAGAGAACAGAAATAAAGGCTAAATAAAAACAGTGAGTATGAAAAATGCTGAAAGACAAGCGGAAAATGATAAAGAAAACATGAAACGAATAATAAGTAAATATCGGTGTTGATATATTACATTACATGTGTTGACGTCTAGCAAAACACCAATATGAGTAATCAAAAATTTATTAATTCACTGGCTGCAGTGATAAGAGAACAAAAGACTTCGCCAAATTGGGAATGACGGTTAAATCTTGAAGAAACTTTATTTATATTAATATAACATTTTATTGTTTTTTAAGAAGGCTGCCACTGACCACTGATTTCGTCTTATTGGTTTATCTCACAATCATTCTAAATGTCGCACTGATTATAACTATTCTATATCATATCCATTCCCAAATTCTTCCGTTTCATTGCGACGTTACAGCGGTGGGATCAGACCTTGCTGACAATCTAGTAGCGCACTTAAATTCTTAAAGTCTAGGTACCAAAGAGGAGCGATAAAAGAAAAAGATATAGCTAGTAGGGTGCAATTAAGAAAGTTTAAAGCACATGAAAAAATAATCAGAATAATTACTGGCACAGGGAAGCTACATTACGGTGGTGAGAAAGACTGAAGCCGAGATGACGAGATTGTAGATATTTCTTTTTATTTAATCAAGAATCTCTAAATGCATAGAAGAAACACCGCACTAGATGAGACAGCAATATTCAATGCAAAGACGAATATTAATCTTATACTTATGTAAGAATTTAGAGAGAAAGATTGTCTAGTAAGAAACGGCGAACCAACTTGCATACGAGCAGGCCTAGCAATTGATTTAATATAATCCTTCTATTTCATGTCAGCGGCAAACATTACCCAGGGAAGACGCAAATTGTCACTCTCCTGGAGGTTAGTAGCAGCCATACAAATGTAAGGCAAAAAGGGTTCTCTGAGACGATGAAAAGAGAGCAGTTTCGTTTTTGAGGCATTAAAATTAATAAGCCATGTTTTGCCCCAGTAACAGATTGTGTCTCGTTTTTGAGCTCAGCTATCAATTTGACCGTATCGAACACTTACCATTAAGACAGGACTAAATAACTGTGTCATCAGCGTAGACACCGAGTTGAAAACTGATGACACCAGGAACGTAGTTGATGAGAATAAAGAACAACTTGCAGGTGCTCCTCGGGGTTCCATCCAAAGATAGAACCCTGAAGAACACCCGCAAAAGATCTTTACGCGTGACCGCTGAAGACCACTTTCATATAGGTATTTGATAAGAAAGACTCAGTCAGTTAAAAAATGTCAAGAAATACCATAACCTTTCCAGCATGCCAAAACTTGGCACATGCCTTCGATATATAGACTTTTTCAGCAACAACCATTAATGTATCAGCTTTTGATATACAGAAGCGAAAGTCATTTTGCTTATCTGAAAGGCGACCTCGCGAATTAAAATGAGTAACCAACTCAGAGTTGTTTACAGCCTCTAGTGCTTTGCCAAAAGAGGTAGAAAGCTAATATTCTGAGAGAAGGATCAGACGCAAAAACATTGATATTATGCGACTTCGATATTATGCAACCTCGCTAAGAGCTACCAAAGTGTTCGGGCTGTTTACTACCAGCAGAAGGTGATAAAACCTGAAGAGAGAAGATATATAAGAAATATATGAAAGAGAGTATGTATATATATATATATATATATATATATATATATATATATATATATATATATATATATATATATATATATATTAGAGAAGATATATAAGACTTATTTAACACTATTACAGAGCAGCCAGTAGTCACGATAACCAAACTAACTAGTGACTATACAGTTCTTTATTCTGTCAGCAAAGAAAGACTTAGGTCATTTGAGGACATATTTACAATTATTACGCGCAGACACAAAATGGCGTCTGTTATGATTGGGACTATCACGCTGGTACATCACAAGAAAATGTAATCCTGTGGGCTATAGTGGCTGAATAGGCAGGTATAAACCAAGGAGAAGATTATTGTTTCACCTGGTATTTCCGAGAAGCATCGATGACGGTTTTAACCAAAGAAGAATCCTAAATGGTACAATTCCCAAAAGGAATTTACACATATCAATCCAATGAGTGTCTCGAAGAAAGTCATGAAATGAATTACTATCAGTTCACTGGTAACAAGGAAGTCTTGTGAATATGAGGTCCTTGTCTAAAAAGAAAAAATAACGGATACTACAACGTGATCGGAATTGCCAAGTGGTCTGAGTTGCGATGCTTGACAAGTGCTAGGAGAGGCGGTAAGAAACATAGGTAAAAAACTTCTGAATCAGAATTATAAGAGAAACAAGTAGAGATACTGAACAGCGGAAAATTGAAAGTCTGAATAGCGGCAACATCAGTAGCATTAAAATGATTAAGCTACTTCTCATGAGAAGCATTAAAAACACTAAACAGAAAAATGTTCGCAGATGAATGTCGAGAGGGAAAGAGAGAAAGAGAGAGAGCAATTTCTATATTTTCTGATATTTTGTCTAATATGTTACAGTCTTGAGAAGAAGAGTAACGATAAAAGAAAAAGATATAAGCTAACAGAGTGGCAATAAAGAAGGTCGAAAACACCCAAAAATCATTCGGAGACAATTCCCTTGCCATTGAAAGATTTTCCCGGATGTAATCACCAAGGCCATGCATATGTATCCTTAATCTTTTCGACCAAGAGGAAGATACCCTGGAACAGAAAATTCATTTGTAGCGATAGAAGAATTTAAATTAGTTTCGCAAAGTGCTAAGATATCTGAAGAATGTTTCAAGTGAAAAGTTTCTACACTGCAGAAACTAGTAGGAATACCACGAATATTAGTGCAGAAAAGTTTGATGTGTAGGTAATTTTTGTTTACTGGTTTACTTGTATTTCTTTTAATTGTAACTGACATAAAATTATGTTTTAAGGAGAAAAGGGCTAAATACTTATCGCTGTCCTCTACTCCTGTTCAACAAACATGGAAGGAGTACTGGCAAGGCGATAGGCATATCTATCTATTCTTATTAACATGTTCACAGCACAGAAATTTGGGTGCTTTTATCGAGACATCATCATCTTACAGGTCAAAAGGGAGAATTAATAAATTATAAAACCTTTCTGAAGGTTACCCCAGGTTTTGAATCTAAGGAATATTAACAAAGTTATCTCACTTGATTTCAAATACAATAATGAAGTTAAAATGTATTTTTTTTAAAAATATACATACACACACGCGCGCGCAAACATATATATATATATATATATATATATATATATATATATATATATATATATATATATATATATATATATATTACACTGAATAATGTCTAAATAAGAGCACCTTTCTTACTATTATTATAATTTCTGTTTAAATGATAAATAATAGAAATAAATGAATAAATATGAAAAAGAATATATATATGATAAATAAATAATATAAAATTATGGTCATTTTTTTTTTTTTATTATGATTATCATTAAAACTGTTTGAATGATAAATAATAGTGGAAAAATCGTCCATGCAAAATTATTAGACAAAAATAAAGGAAACAAAATAAACGTTATGGTTCGAAATGCTTTTCCAACAAATACGAAAATACTTCTTTTATGAAAAATTTACGTTAAAATATGAATGAAATAAAATTAATTCATGCTAATGTATAAAAAATTTAATAAATACAATGTATTTGTTATGGGGTCCACCCTTTTTTCATATAAGTGGACTCTACCAAGTGTACCTGGACTGCTGCCGTTAAATAACCAGAGTTACAGTCAGTGAGAGCAGTCGGAGAGTGTGAGAATATACGAACGGAGATAGTGTGAGATAACCTCTTGTAGAAGTCAGTTACAAGCACTTAGACTCTAAGGAAGTCCTACTTCGAGACTGTATATATCTATCTGTATTTGCTACTAACCACGTTCCTGGACTTACTAATTGTATTACTCTTTGTATGATTGGGTAAATACATTTTATTTCTTATATTTAATTATTGCGTTTGTCATTCCTTGGAGACCGAATTCATCTCGGAATCCACAACAGTATTAATTTTTGAAAATAATATAATAGTTCCTAGTGATGATATATTATTCATAATAATGTAAACTCGTTCAATAATACTTATTTTAATAAGAAAATAATCAATGTATATCACGATTTATTCAATATATATATATATATATATATATATATATATATATATATATATATATATATGCTAATAAATAAAGATAACAAATGTACAATATCATAAAACTGATATTCATATAATAAATAATGAATAGTATACGAGGAAATGGATAAATAAAAAAAAATAATCATGACGTTCCTTTAAAAAAACACATCGCTACCTTGGAGCAATAAAAAACACGTCCATTGACTGCGACATCTAGTGTTCATTTCTTTTAATAAATATTTGCATATACGAATGCACGAATTGGCCCCTGTCAACAATAACAATGGGTGTAACAGCTTTTTACTGCTATTAACTGATAAATTAACAAAGATTTCTTTACTCTGTTACACTTTCATTCATTCTTTTTTATGATAGTCTTTGGAATATGTCACTGACGGACATTCGAATATAATTTGCCAATGTCATTTTCTGTGTCAAACTGCCTCGCACATTCAAACAGATTACATTGGACAATTATAAATATCGAATAATGTCAAAAGCAAGTAAAAATAAAAGAATTTTAATTTTGACTTTAATTTAATCAAATAATATATTTCTCGTTTTATTTGCTGACAGCTGTCAAACAATTCTATCATTCTAGAACACTTTATTGTGCAGGGCAAGGAACTGCAGATATTGTCATTTGGAATCTTCTAAGGAACAGAACATTATACTTTACAAAATTTTGTAAATCGAGGTGCAGTATTTGTTTGAATACATCTGGTGAGTGAAAACTTCTCGGACAATTTCTACCTGCTCACTAACGAAATATACAATCTAATGTGATCTTGGTGGAATATAAGAACCTTTCACTAATTCACTAAGTCCAGATAATTTCCGTTAATTTCTGCCTCCTGATGATCTAAAGCACGTGTTAAATAGTTCGTTTGTTTCTCCGGAAGGATCTCATAGAAAATGACTCTTATCTCACCATATATATAATATTATTGTTTTTTTCTTTTTTTTGGTGTGTGCGGGGCTTGTTTTTTTTTTTGTTTTTTTTGTGAAAACCGGTTTCTGGTACGGTTAGTGCTGGTACATTTCAGTTTATTTCCTGATTGATTTCGATCTTTTGTAAGTTACGTAGAAACGTGTATATAACAAATTTTTATTGTTCGTCATAATTTTGTCAGAAATTATGAATAACAGTGTGATGTAAATGATTTTCAGCGACTGATTTGAATATATTGTCTATCTCTTAAATAATAATAATGCCTTGATTGGATCAGTACCAATCTTAAATGATCTGTGCAATTGTGGAGCCTGATGCAGCAATAAATCTCAGCACAAAACATTGCAAACAACTTTTGACACGTTTGACCATAAATGGCACGGATTTTCTTTCTTTTGAAAATGCGACTTCATATAAAAGTTAACAGAGATTAATCAAACATGAACTTTTTAAGAAAGTTTCTTAAAAACTTAATGACATCTTGTGACACGCCCAATAAACTTTATGGGCAATTCAATTTTTACGCTTACATATTTGTCAGTATAAATTTTGATAAAAGTGTGAATATATATATATATATATATATATATATATACAATTATAAAATTCAGCTTTTAACAAAAACACAATATTTATTAAAAAAACGGTTGAATTAATGAAAAAGCGCTGTATAGAATTTTCAAAAAGAGAAAATGTATAGGAATTGTCTTAAATTCCTATACATTTTCTCTACCATGATTTCCTGCTACCATGATTTGTATCGTAAAGGATTAAAATTGGATATTCCAACCCAAAACATTCTTATATACATAATTATGCCGCTGGTAAAGGGTAGAAAGAAAAAAGTAAAGAGTCGGGAGAAAAAATAACGTTTTATATACATACTCTTACTCCGGTTCATAGCGTACTAGTAGGAATTTCCTAGCATGCGTATCATGATCTCCGATCTTTCGTTAAGCAGCTTATACTGTTCAGTGTAAAGCATAATCGACAATTTCTACTCTTATCACAATATTTCTTAAAATGGTCACTGAACATTTATTATAAATATAACTTAAAAATCAACAATATTCTTAAAATTTCTATTATTAACATATCTATAATCCTATGAGTTGAATTATTAATTTTTTGAATATGAAGTTTCGATTGCCGAGAAGCATCATAAGCAGGCCAACTGTAGGACTTATTTATGAGGTGAAAATGTCAAGAAGTCAAAGTAATGCTCGTAATTTCATAATCTCGAAAGCTGTGATCAAATATCTGATCCGACTATTATTTCTTCAAAATATACCAACTAACGAGCGCTAGAGGTATTTATTTTGCCTGTTCAAAGATGTAGCAGCAAATCGTATTATATTCGGTCTTTTTTATTAGTTTGTTGGCATCTTAGTTGAATTCCATGAACGGCATGTACCGCACAACATTTTCACTATTTAATTTCTGAAAGAATGTTTTTAGGAATTTCTCTTACATGCTGTCTACGAAATTCTTATCGAGGATATTTATAGAAATTTGTTAGTTATAAAGAGATTTTTGTTGTTGCCCTCTTAAATAACTTATCCTTTCTAAATTATATTTATTTTGTATAGAATGACGGAGTATTATGCAATGTAAAATATATATTCCCTGAGAAGTAAATGAGTTTTCTTTTGGGTCTATTTGGCTGGCACACAAGTATATTGACACATGCATATAGACACATATATACTTTTACTTTTCCATCTGCATATTTTTACTTATCAAGCCCATATATGCATATGTATACATTTTCATACATACATGCGTATACATTAAACATGTCAGGAGAGAAAACATTTTACAGAAAGTAACCTCAACATATTAAAGCACAAATGTCTCTTTATACGTCGTCCACACAGAAATACTTTCCTCATAGGGCACACACAGAGACACGCATACACGCGCCCGCACACGAAGATACACACACATGTAGATAAACATACATACATATATATATATATATATATATATATATATATATATATATATATGAGTGTACGGGAATATAAAGAATTAATGGATTTTTATTTTTAATCCGATATTTTTATTTCTTCAAATGTTACTTTTAGTGTATATCAGTGTTTTAAAAAGATGTCTTGTTTTTATTATTTTAGACAATGTACGTTACATCTGCTGGCCTGCGCACTTGAGAAAACTTAATAAAGAAAATGTACATTCCGACATATGCGTGTGTATGTGTGTGTACATGGGAACATATGCACATGAGTGTGAAGAAGCCTACACTTCGAAAAGTGTATATTATGATTTAAATTAACATATAAAGAGAAATGTACGCTGGAGTTTATATCTATTTATTTAGATTGATATACATGTAGACACCGTTTCGGAAGCAATTCAAATTTAAAAGGAGAAAGAAATGGAATAAATTTTTTTAAGATTGGATTTTCTTCTGTGAAAACTTTCAACATAATTTTTTATACTGCTTTTCAAAAAGGTAAAAAAAATTGAATAAAACGCATTAATCAAAATACCATTTGATGTATGTTGTTACCCCCACCCGCCACCAGTGCAAGTTAATAGTTGTTTCTTCCAAGTTTGAAGAAATGATGTCGGTAAGCTATCGTTATGGGCTTTCTTGTTCGTTTTGCACTGTAAAAGAAGAAAAATTGAATGGATGCCCATGAGATGCCACTGACAGAAAATGGATAAAGGGAGAATATAAGCTCAGAAACTTCTCTCAAAATACTAAGGAAATAAGCTGCGAAAGAAAGCTTGAATTTTAAATATCGTGTTGATGAAAATTTGGAGTGTATGTTTTTCATAAGTTCGATTAGGATCATGAACATTAATTAGCTACTGTTAAATGCACTGTTCGGTTCACTATAATTGACTGCCATTAGAAGGAAGAAAAAGAAGAAAATACTTCAAATAAAATAAAAAAATTAAAAAAAATAAATAGATAAAAAGATACAATTTATTTTTAAAGTGATAAGAAAAGGTAAATATCTATAGAAAAAGAAAGAGAAATGAAATCAACATTTTTACCTATTCTCATTTCCGTGTTTAACTGAATAAAAATTTCTCCAAGAATTACACTGTTTTACTCCGAATATATAATTATCGTTAGAATGCAAAAGTGTGAAAATTCAAACAAAAACCAGATCGAAATTCTCTGAACATGAGATCATTAAATAAGCTAATAAATCAAAATAAAAAAAAAAATGGAGTCGCTCCCTATTTCAAATAATTTATACCTGCTTTAAGCTAAGCTTCATAAATATGTTTAATTGCTTTAGATGTTCATAAATGGTCCAAAATAAAAGAGGGTTGATTTTTGCATGAAGTAACTCGGTACTGAGAAAGATTTTACAGATAATGAAAAAAAAAATAGTTCTTTTCAGTGAAATTGTTATTATTATATTTTCATTATTCCTCCCAGGGAGAAAATCGTGTGGTTTTGATTTTTTTTTTTTTTCAAACTTACATACATTTAGATATGACACATTTATTTACTAAAGAAGTGACAAATTCACAGAGGACAACAAAAAATGATGACTATACGGAGTAGATGTATTCCAAACCTTTGCTTGACTGTTTCTTGTAGGGAAATGCATTCGTAAGTGTAATTAGTTGATGAAATTATGCGTTATCTGCTTACTGTGTAGATTATGGTTTAATGATATGCTTTAATTTTGTATTCAAGAGCTTCATCTATTCAAATAACTGCGTTATAAGAACAAGATTAAAATGTGAATGGGAAAATGATCTAGTCAGTAAATGCATGATGGCTAAACTTGAAACAGGAAGCAGGCGTACAATTAATAAAATCAACAAAAAATCTAACATTGGTAAAAAATTTTCTGCAATTCCAGTTTGCATTTTAGAAAATTAAAAAATGTAAAAAAAAACTGCATTGCCCAATGTAAGCACAAATAACAAAATAAGATCGATTAATAAAAAGGGGAGAGAAGTGCTACCAGAATTTGTCGTTTTTATGCTTCTATCTCGTCTACGCATCCACAGTTTCAGTAAGATTGAAAGTTGTTTATATTGATTTTAATCTCTATCTCTTTCACCCACTCACTCACTCACCCACTCACTCATTCTCTCTCTCTCTCTCTCTCACACACACACACACACATATGTATATATCAGATTAGGATCAAGAGATCAAGTTCGAATGAAATGTTATCCTATAAGTTTCTCTCAGAAGTAATTATCAAAAACAGTTTTTATATGATGTCAAACAGTACCAATTGTGTTATTATGATATTCGAGTGAAAAGAATTCGTTTTTCTTGGAGAATTCCCATACATTCCTACGCCCATTCTCTCTTCCCCAGTAAAAACAAATTAATGTACGTGTCCTCTTTGTAGCTGTTTGTCTTAGAGTCAACCAGATGCTAAAATTAATCGCTTTGTCGGTATGTTCTGTTTTACTCCCCTTTACACGATCACTTACCACCAACTGAAGAGATGAATAAATTCTTTTTATAGCTTTCAATTGATCGAAGATTTCGTGGATTTCAACAAAATCCCGCCTTAAGTGCCAGCTTACTTAATCTTATAGCACTGCAATTTTTTTTTCGCATCGTTAATCAAAATTAACTTAAGCTAGACAGTGAATTACACTGCTAATGCAGCTGCGTGATTATTTCTATAGTGTGTGTGTCTCTGTTTCCCTCTCCCAGTGTGTGTGTGTGTGTGTGTGTGTGCTAACTCTGTAGACTCTCCTGTCGAGTATAGGTCCCCCAGCTACAATGTGTTAGGTGTTGCTGTTGTGGTTTTCATATCAGGTAGGATTTTACGGAGTGGAGTTACTAGCCCCACATCAAATCGATATTGGATTCGGAGTTGTTTTTCTTCTAGACTGGTTACCTACCAAGGTTAGAGAGTCCAATTTGTCCTGCTATTAAGCCTTAGATGTGCAGAGAGGAGATGAATCCATAATGTTCTAAGATCATTTGTGCGAAAGCGAACACAACGGTCTCGGATGCAATTTCAACTCAACTCTCCAATCTTACTTTCCATATTGAGAGCCGCTACACTGTCCGCACATCCCATATGACAATTGAATTGCCAAAAGGTAAAGAAATATATATAAAATTCAGTTTCAGTTTCGTTCTGTATGTGTTAAAATTAATGATCTATTCCTTGCACCAGTTAACAACAGAAAGTAGATCGTTTTTTAAATCAGCTGCTAATTTGACCATATCGAACCGATCAGTCTTACTAATAAGACAAGAATAAATAATTGTGTGCCATTATCACAGATAGCGAGTTGAGGATTGTTGCCAGCAGGAAGGTCTTTGATGAAAATTAGGAACAAATTAGGTATAAGGAGTGTCCTGGAAGACACCTGCATTAATGCAAAGGAATCTAGAAGAGTGGCCATTAAAGACATTTTCATTTCGCGATTCGAAAGAAATTTATTAATATCAGATATAAGGTGCTTCAAAATTGTCTGTTTTAGTCTTTCTATAAAACTTAGAGATGTTTTATACAAGTTATCTTTGGCTTGTTGTTACCATTAACTAGGCAAGTAGAAACTATGATTGAAAAGCAAAAGTGAAACATATCTTTCTATAAAACTTAGAGATGTTTTATACAAGTTATCTTTGGCTTGTTGTTACCATTTCGCCTAGTTGTCATTTCTAAGCTACTGGCTGAAAATAATCAAAAACATGTAGTATTAACAGTCTCTAAATTTCTTTAATCGTATTTTATATAAAAATAAATATTTATAGCTGGTTTTCTTAGAAAGGAAAACTGTACGAACTGAAAAATTTGAGTTTAAATAGCAAGAAATCGGACAGCTGAGCGGTTTGGCTATTTACTAATTAGTGACATTTCAGGAAATGTTGTTATACTAACCTAATGTCCTTCAAAACAGGATTTAAGTATGGATCACACTTCTACCGACGATCAACTTATCTGTGCATTCCAAAGTTTATTTGAATATTTGTTAAATTTATACATGCGTAATAAATAATAAATAGTTCACTCGTATCAACAAAAAATAACAAAAATATTCAAGCCTTTTTTTTTTTTTTTGTAGTTGCATTGCATTTATATATTAACAAACAATTTTAAAAAGCTTATGTTTAATTTTTCTTGAATATTTAACCATACAAATTAAATTATATTAACCATGGAATAATTATGGAGCTATACTTGACATAAGTTGCAATGGATGGCTTGTCTATGTGTTCGAGATGAAGGCATCAGTCGTATAGGTGAGTTGAGAACGTAGGAAGGAAGAAAAGAAAGAATTATTAAATGACTGTGAGAAAGAAAAAATGATTGTGAGAAAAATAAAAATTAAGTCTTTAAGACAATAAAAGAAGATAAAGAAAGAAAATACTCACCTACATAAGTAGGCCTTTCTATACAGAAAATTAAATATATGTAAGAAGATATTCATATGTGCTACTTTATATAATAATCAATAAATTTTTATATATAAAACTAGGTACCTCCAAAGATTTTCTAAGAAATGGCATAGTATTTATCGTCAAAATATTTGTTATTTTCAAGGGGAAAGACCAAAGTATTTTTATTATTTTATAATAAAAAATACTTTGGTTTTTCCCTTTGATAACATTAATATTTTTTAATCCTTTCTAGTACGTTCGAAATTTTTGTTCAAAATCATGTTTTTCTTGCGCCAGTGTATTGGCCAAAAATAAGTATGGGGAATTTAGCGTCTTTTTTTTTCTTTTTTTTTTGTTGTTGTAAGAAACACATAGTTTTGAAAATTCTTGTAAAAATGAAATAATTGTCGAATTTTAATGAAATTTTCAGGACTTATCTACAAATGAGCTAAATTACTTTTTAAAATATTTTTTAGATAATCTTGGTAAAAATATTGTTTTTACATCTGTTAACCCCACCACCACCATTTAGTTAATTTTACGAAATTTTGAGAAATTAAAATCCCAGGAATTTTGTATTTATATTAGTTAGTAGGACTCTATCTAGAATTTAAATAATTTGTTTTTGTCAAATGTTCTAAATTGTAAAATGAAAAATCAAATAAAACTATGACATTATTTAATTTAAAAGCTTTTAATTGCTTATATAAATAAAACACTCTTGTCTTAAGAATTTTTTCGATGAATAATGAAATTTTACAAGAATTGTTTTCATTTCTCTTACATTTTAACTAGAAATAATATTAAGTTTTAAATCTTAAAATTCTGTATTAATTTCAGCTGTTTTGATATTACTGTCGGTTAAAAACGCAACTACTCTTTGGTTAAAAATGCATTTTTGCCGTATTTTAAACTTAAAGTAAATATCATTTGTTTCAAATCGGATTAATTATACTTTAAATCACCTGATATTCCTTAAATAAACTTTCTGGAAGTATATTTTATTTTTGAAAGATTTTTTAACAAAGAGAATTACATTGCGATGAAAGACGACTAAAAAGAACGCTTATCAGCTATTTTAGGAAAATAAAGTCAATTTAAATTAGTCTTTGAAATACAGCAAATTATTTTGCTTATTGGAAATATTAAATTTAATCTATTAGCTTGAAATTAGAACTAAAATAAAAGCTTCAAGAAAGATTTTTCATTTTTAAAAATTCATTTTAAACCTTAGGTATCGCGTGTTTTGTGTAGGTCGCTATATGAAACGCGTTAAATGAACAGGTGCAGGCAAGTGAGAACATATGTGTATGTCTGCATACACATATCTTCTACGGTAATCATAATCAGTTAATGAGAAAAGAAGCCATAAACGTCTAATAATCTTTCTTATTTGTAGTCATAGCAATATTGTCAAATAAAATCGTGTTTACTTCTTTCGGTATGAATTTATTTAGCGGTTGAATGAGATAAACGTTGTAATCTCAGATATGTCGAAATTAGTCAGCACTATTTGTTGCAGGCAGTTAAACTCTGGACTATGCTAATGAAATAACATGATCAGTACCGTGTGAAAGAAACGGAACAATTGTCTCCAAATTAGTGGAAGAAGGTAACGCTTTGAATTGATAAAAAACCTGCCAACTCTTCAGCGTCAGCGCTTTTTCCGCATACTGACAGACCCATTACAAAAGAACATGCGAATTAATAATTTATTATATTTTTCAATATTTTTTTGTTGGTTTGATGATATTTCACAATGGAACAGATTTTTTTTTTGTTTGCGTTCGCTCAGTTTCTGGATTAAGTGATTAGTTTGAAATGTAAATTCGCACAGAATTTTATTTACCTTTATCTACATTCTGGTTTAGTTTCTATGATAACATCAAATTCGTTTGCACAATTACCAGTCTTGTTTATTTTAGTAGTCACTACCAGATAACTATAAAATTTCAGTTTCAAAGTGAGAATAGTACCAATTAAAATGGAATAAAAGCTTAATAAAAAAAACAAAAAAAGCTGGACTGGATCGACAATAATTCGTGCAAATGGAGTACATTTAGTTTGTAGGAATGGAACCAGACTTGTGTGGATTCTCTGAGTCTTGAACTATCGGTGAAGTTATGAAATTCACCTTGGCACCCATTCCAGGTTAAACTTGTTACTCTTAGCTAGGTTAGTGATTTATAGCACCCGACACAAGGCTTTATTTTCGATCCATTGCGAGATTCGCATTCCCATTTTTTATTTTTTACTTTTTTTTATCGTGTCAAGAATAATTCTTTTTATTTCCCTCCCAACTATTTCTTCTCTCAGTGAGTTTTTCACTTGTGCCAGGTGAAAAATTTGTTCCCTCCAGAAAACAGTGACAACTTTTTTCTATATGTATGTTTTCTATATGTATGCAAGTTTCTATATGTATGCAAGAAAACACATTTACTTTTTACTTATTTTCTTTATTTCATAATGTTAATATTCTAGAAATAAGTTTTTCTTGAAAGTATTTTGTTGTCTTCCCAACAAAGAATTACGAATATTCTTTTCTTTTAATTGTTCTTTTCTGTCCAGTCCAAATTTTAAAAAATGCTTTTATTTCATTTTGATTTATACTATTTTCATTTTGAGTGAAACTGTTCCCATTTTGAAAGTGAAATCGTTTAGTTTAGCCTTTCACGACGGCATATTGGAATAATTCATCAGTGCAATGGAAATTATTCTTGTACAGCAAAATGTGACAAACAAGAAGCAACACGAGTTGCTGCATTTTCATTTGTTTTTCTTTTAAGCTGCATTTGTATGCAATAAAGAAAACACATTTACTTTTTACTTATTTTCTTTATTTCATAATGTTAATATTCTAGAAATAAGTTTTTCTTGAAAGTATTTTGCAAGTATTAATCAATTCCCTGATGAATTTGCAAGTAATTCTGTTCAAATACCCGTCAGCCTGTAAGTTTGATGTAAGTACGGGAATATCAACCAATATATGAATATAGCAATATTCGAAAACATATTAATGGTTCCCTTTTTCCCTATAGAGTCGGATGTAACTGTTTTCAAGCCAAAGAGACGATGAATTTCGCATTTGCTTTTCTTTTTATTTGAAATATATATATATATATATATATATATATATATATATATATATATATATATATTAATTAAATTATTATTATATGAATTAAAAAAATAAATATCAGTAAGCATTTTATTATATATATATATATATATATATATATATATATATATATATAAACAAAATCCTTACTGATATTTATTTTTTAACTTTAATTAATTTTTTTATATAAAGAGTGATGAGAAACGTGTCTCCACAAAAGAGAAACAACGTATAGTTACTGAGTGAACAGCACAAGAGTGGAAACTGAAAAAGTTGAACAATTATCAGAGAACAATAACAAAAAAAAAAAAAAAAAAAATTCAGAAAAAAATGACTGAGCGCATATGCAAGGCTATGAGGATCTCCTCTTTGGCCTAATATAAATAAATACACAATGGGAGCGGTTAATAAAGAAAGAAAGACAAATGGCAGCAAGTCTTCAAACACAGCAGAAGCAGCAGCAAACGAAAATCTGACAACAGCAGTGCAGCATTAATCAGCAGGTAGGTTAGATTTAAAGCTCCAAGTTCACTACAGCAAATTGTCCCACAGCATAATGGTTTATTAGATCAAAGCGTTAGTCCATGAATTTGGTGACATAGTTGTTGTGAATTCAATCCATAAGTCGGGCAGTGTGTCCTTGGCCTCAGTGGAAAAGGAACTAGACAATATCCCTAGACCTTCGTAGATTAACTAAAGAGTTCAGTTCAGAATTCCCTGTAGGTTACTCAGATCAATATATATCCGAAGAAGGCCAGAGTACACAATGGTGTGGTGATGATAACAAAAATGGCGAAAATAGCCTCTAGTACTTTGCCAAAAAATGGTAGAAGGCTAATAGTTAAAAGTATCAGAGGGTTTGCCAGAATTCTTAAAGACTGGAACTAGTCAGGAGCACGTTACTTAAGGACTATTGCAAAAATACCATGTATGGATCCAGTTTAGATAGTAGAAAAAGAGTTATATGCATATCGCACACTAGAGACTCAGTTCTAAGTCAGACAAAGATACCTCAGGTGAGTCAAGAGTAGAATTGTAAGAGAATTTACGAGTAGAAGATGGTAACACTTCAAATTGAGTAAAGAGGGAAGACTTACTCTTATTTAGAATACTATTACAAAACAGCAAGCACGTGAACCAAAATTGTTAGAGGCTTGTGAAAGAGTTTAAGATGACAGAATGGGATACCGTAGCACCCCGTTCTGTCGTTTTAAACTCTTTCAGGAGCAGATAGAAAGTTGTTGTGATCAGGATAGCCGGAAGAAAGTGATTTTTGTGGCTGAACAGGCAGGTGTGAAAGAAGGAGAAGATTATTGTTTACCCTGGGATTTTCAAGAAGACACAAAAGTGGCTTTCTATAAAGAAATACATAAGTAGGCCTTTCTATACAGAAATAAGATTTTCTATAGATAAATACATACATAGGTCATTCTCTAATACACAAATACACTATACAGAAATACAGAAATAGGTATTTCTTTATAGAATGACTGTTGTATACATAAATAGAAATGCATAATTAGTCTCTTATTATAAAATAAATGGACAGATTAATAAATTTATCTGTAAATAATACAAATATAAAATTAGAAGCTTAAAACGCTTAATCATCAAAGGATTAGCACAATTACCATCAAAATTTCAGATTGCATGTGTACTATGTAAAGTGTTTTGCTTTAAAATCACACAATTTCCTATTCAGACCATGTTGTGACAATAAGATTTGATCCATTCTTCGAGTATTTAGGACCCAAAATCCAGTGTATATATTTTACTTTGTTAAAACTTATTTTTATAATAGAAAATGTTATACGATCCTTAACAAACTGTGTGCCTCGTCATTTAGTTTTTATTTATAAATCTATAAATCTTGTCGCATTCAACAGTAGATTAAAGAAAAAAAACAAAAAAACAACGCAAAATCCCCAATCGCAGTTATAATAAACATCATAATAATTTGCTACAAATCTTCTTCAAGTGTCTGCTGCTCGGTTCCGTTCAGTCCAACATTAAATCTTCATTTCTATCATCTCTCTAATATTTCGTCCCACCCAGAAGTTCCGCAATAATGTATTTCTGGCCACGCCCAATTTTAGACCTTTTGCTACATTCGAATCTGCACGTCTGCTCATAACATTTAGAATGTCCGAGGCAATAGACCCTAGAGGAGAAGCAGACTATTAGAATTTTGTCGATCGATTGTGAATGCCAAACTGTCCTTCATCAGGTGATATTGATTCAAGAATCGGCATCGCATCAAAAGTTCGTGTGGGCTTGAATATAATGAATAATGCGTAGTTTTATCAGTGGGCCTCCGAGGCCACACCCAGGTTAGTATTCGCCAGAACAGATCGGAACTTCTGATTGGAAACTTCTGTTTCATAGAAAGAAAAACTAAACAAACTCGATTAGAATCTTTGTCAGCTCATGTTGGGAACCTATGGAAGTCCATAGGCATCAAATTTTCACCCAAACTGATTTACATAAAGAAATAATTTACTGAAGAACCGATAAATGAACGCTCAACTGAGTACAGAAAACGACATTCATAAGAGAGACAGCCATCTACCTCCAATGGCTAATTCACTTTTACGTTTTTGTGAAATATTTAAAAAAATTAAAATATGTATTTTTACTCTGTTGTGTTTCTACTATGATACTTATTCAGTAAAAGATTTAATTATCAACTATGGCTATGTGTATGTCTGTTTGTGTATGACAAAGAGAAAAAAGTGAGGTGTGTTCATATTTCTACAAACTATCGAGTAAACATTTGTTTGAATATATGTGCATAAATGTTTGAAATTTGATTCTGATACAAATTCTTTCTCTGAAATACTCGTAAATTTAGCACAGTAATATTGCCGATTAAAAATTAGAATTGATTAACATGTTGAAAATTGATTTTCCAGTATGAAATCGATATTCCATTTTGAAAGAACCATTAGTATCTCAAGAGTAAGAGTCATTATTTACTGGCACCATTTATAGATACTTTGGCTTCTTAAGAATTGTTTGATTTATTTATAAATATCAAGATATATATTACTCTTTTAGCTATATACGGAATGAAAATAACAGGCGTTTCGCTCGTGGAAAAGAGACAAAAACAGCTTGTTATACGATTCAGCATAATTAATCCAGCGCGCAAACACACACACACACACACACACACACACATATATATATATATATATATATATATATATATATATATATATATATATATATATATATATATATATATATATATATATACGTGTGTGTGTGTGTGCATGCGTGCGTGCCCTTATGTGTTGAAGGAAAGTGAGAAGGAAGTTTTCTGGTAAAAAAGTTCCTCCGACCTACACCCTGTTTGGTGAATTTCATTCCTTTTACCCAAAAGGCCAAGCATGACGCATCGTTCGATTGCCCCACTGTCTCGGAAAGTCTCTTTATCTCTAAACGTGCAAAAAAAAGCCGAATAAATGATGTGGATATATAAAACTGGTATTGATTTATTAATTTGCGAGAAAGCCTGCTCTGTGTAAACTGGCCGTCAACGTCAGTGTCTGGCTTTTATTTGACGGCGAATGGATTTAAACATTCTCTGGTTTGCTGTTATCAGATGGCAAGCGTCTGCCATCATTAATTTATGCATCGACCAGAAAAGTAGGCCATGTTCATAAAAACCAGCGACTTTGATATTTCACCCTTCCTTTCAATTCTGCATTATTTATACTTTAATATCTTATTTATTTTGCTTAGAATAACATATGACCACAATAAGCCAATCATAATTCAGATATTTATAACGCTGCTTTCGCGAAATATGTATACTTTCCACAAGTGTATGAAAATCTTATAGCTAATTTGATTCGTCAAATACTTTGTTAGATCAGCTGCCACACTATATTGAACTTAATTTTTATATAGAGCCTTGTAATAATCAATCTCGAAATAGAAAAATAGCAATAATGTTTTGTGACAATTTGTTCCAGTTTTTATTGGAGAAAATCGACCGAAGTATGAATGTCACGGTTTCCATTATAACGGTGGCATAGCTTACCAGACCGGCCACTGCATTTTCCAACTTTCAAAACATACATGACATCTTAACTCAGATTCTTAAAATAAAAAATGGGTATGCGCAAAATGTCCAAAGTAGCTTTTTCGTGTCGTCAAAATAGTTAATCACATTTTCTCCTCCACTGATGATTCGAACCGTTGTTGCCTATGATCTGAACACATAATTTTATGACGCATTCGCTTCTCGCAAGAATAATGATTTCGTGTAGATGTCTCGGTTGATCATTTTAGTAAAAAAACTTATTCCTCAGTGAATTTAAGACAAAAATCTCAATATCAATTTCAATATGACAAATAAAATTTTAAAAATATGTTTAAAAAAAGGAAAAAACTTTTTTCACCATAACAGGGTTAGGTTTTTTTGTTTTTTTTTTAAATTCCAATTTTAATTTTCTATTACTGTAACAAATATAACTCTCTTTCATTTTATTTAGTTACTTTGGAGCTGCTTATAATTTTCACAAAGGGGGGGGGGCATGTATTTGCATGCAATACAAGAAATCAAAAAGAGATGGTATTAAACAAGAACAATATTATCGTCTTGCAGTTGATTCACAAAAACTGTGCTAAATTCCTATTGTCTAGTGTACACACACACACACACACATATATATATATATATAGAGAGAGAGAGAGATAGAGAGAGAGAGAGAGAGAGAGCAAATTGTTGATACCCCTAAAGAGTGAACGGATAGATCCGCCTACGAAACTCTGGCGTCGGGATGCTAAAGATAAAATCAATCAGCTAAATGCCAAACTTTTACTTATATATATATATATATACAATTTAACCAAATTTTGTTGTACATTCCTCACAATACTAAATATATGTGACACTGTGTCTCTGAAATTTACTCATTTATTAATTTTTTGCACTTTTTAAAAAGTTTGTGGAAAATTGTTTTATTTTGGTATTTTTTTTTCCCTGAATTCAACACTGATTATTCGTGCTTTATTTGGTGATACAGTTTAGCAATGAATCAATTTAAGTTCAGGGGAATGATGTAGTAGTTGCAATCACGTGTCAGGAATGGTTTGTGAAAAAGGGAATTTTAAAATCAAAAACTGAAAACGACTTTTTAAAATATGAATTGTTTAAACCTGAACAGATTGTGCAATGTTATGAGAAACTGGGTCGTTTGAATAACATAGTGGAAGCGAAAATGATTAGCTCATTTAAATAAGTTATTAGAGGAGAAAAACGATTTCTGGAAGCGGATGTCGTCATGCAGTTTTGCTTCATGACAAGGATCCGGTCTTGTAGTTGTACATTCAACGCATCAAACTATCATCCGCCTATATTTCTACCTGTCACTTGTATCACCCTGTTCCATAATTCTTGAGTGGTCAGTTTATCCAACAGATATATAAAATTCTTCGAATTCATCGACTTAAAATCGTTCTTTTATGATGGAATACATAATTTATTAAGTATAATTAAGCCCGAAAAAATAAATTTGTGACTGAATAATAATGCTATGAATTAATATGAATTAAAATTTTATAAAAAATGCTGGAAGTTTTTGCATCTATTATATATATATATATATATATATATGTGTGTGTGTGTGTGTGTGTGTGTGTGTGTGTGTGTGTGCGGGATATGTAAATGTATATATGTGTTTATGTATATGTTCATATGTGTGCGTGCGTGCAATTCTGTTTGTATATTATATACCTTATATACATATATTCAAACAACAAAGAAAAACGTCTATAAAGCTAACCCCCATAATTAATACTCTAACATTTGAACTACCACCAAACCAGATTAAAGAAAAATTATAAAACGAGAAAATAATGGATAAGTGCAGATATTAAAAAAAAGAAACTACTTTACCATTTAGGCATTAATATAAATGCACAGATACACGTGTACATGTGTCTGTGTTCGTACGTTTGTGTGTATGTATATATATATATGTATATATATATATATATATATATATATATATATATATATATATATATATATATATATATATTTGTGCGTGTATATACGTATGTGTGTATGTGAGAATTAATGTATGAATGCAAGTATATGCATACATATTTAAACAACAATAAATAAAAATTAATTATAAACCTAACCTCCTATAATTAATACCCTAATACTACAAATCAAATAAAAAAGGTTAAGTAATGGATAAGTGAAGACATATATAAATACCTTGCCACTTAAGCCTTAATAAAAAAAAATAAAAAATAAAAAAAAGTACATATTTAAGTAAAAACGGAATACACCTACATTTTTCAAACTCAAGAAAAGCTTTGGATATTCGAGAATTACTATGATCAAAGGCAATCGGATGTAACACTGCTACATATTATCTTTAAGTTAAAAAGAGATATATAACTAATAGGGAGAGAATATAAAGAGACAAGATAACGATGAAAAGGAGAAATAACCACGAAATTTTACACGCGCACACTGACACGCTTGCACGCTGGTAAACTCGTGCACGTTCGAGTATACACGCACGCGCACAAATGCACACACATACACACACAAAGAAAGAAGAAAATATAAACCTTACGCCAATAAAAACTGCATAAATTATTTTTAACTTAATATAAATATAACGAGAACGATAAAATAAGCAGTGAATTGCAGGTTAACTCCTGATGCGTGGACGGAGCGATTGCTGGTGGATTTGTCTACGAAACCCTGGAGCCGAGATACTATCTATATCAACAATCAGCTGACAAATTTTATATTTGTATTAACCATATATATATATATATATATATATATAATTTACTACCAAAGATCTTTCAGAACCTACAGTGGTAAACAATGAGCTCTGCATATGGGCTGAAAAGCTGTGTACTTGGAGCAAAGATAGGAGAAACATCGATTCAGCAGAATAAGTACAGTGTTCAGTGAAGGTAAAGTTCGTGAACGTAGTTCTGGCAGTTTCAATTGAATATGACTTATTCGAAGTTTTACCTCATAAAGGATACCAGTTACCGTAAATGATTAAAATATGTGGTCACATCACTCCGTTTCAGACATGTTAAATGCTCGCAAAATCTGCATCTGAACTGCAATACAAGGACAAAAAACGTTTGGGAAAAAAACAACAAAATGTATACATGCTCACATGTTGAAAAAAAACATACATGCTGAAAAAACATATCCATGCTCACAACTAATATTGTTGTGATGTGTATGAGCGTGTGTGTGTGTGTGTGTGTGCGTATGTACATGTGCACATTTATTTAACCTCTGGTCCTTGTATTTAGCAAAAAAATAAGAATTCTGTTAAATGTTATTAAACAAAACGTGATCTTATGATGTTGAAATATTTCCTAAGTGCTTTTCCGTTGATTATGGTCACACAATAAAAGCAAGCAAAGAAACCCCGAAAATAAAAATATTCCTTAACCGCAACAGAACTACTAATATTTCTTCTTCCTATTCAAAATATTCAAGTCTTTAAATTCTAGTCTAAAGCATATTGTCCACGATTATTCGTATTTGTGTATCATTTCTTTCGTCTTAATTATAAATGCTTTCCATAGATTGATTTTTTCTTTTCCTTCATGTTACCTTACTTTTGATATTTTCGTATTTCATGATTTAAAAAGCAGAATTTTTCTCACGAGCACCAATGGAGTGATTTCTATAGATGAAATCCTTGACTACTCATACAGAAAATATGACAAATATAATTGCAAAATTACTTAAACACGCTCGTCATTTTGACCATACAGGTGAACTAGTAGAATCATAAAACATATCTTCTTTCAAATAACGGAATAGTAACACCGAAATTAGATCACAAATTTTCTTGTAACACGAACATTTAACAGAAGTAACTCGATGTGATTTACCTTTTATTGTAGAAAGTATTTCAGTAAATCATTTCACACACTTTATTTCCAATCGTTACATTCAATCATATATTTTTCAAATAAATTTATTTCATTCGAAAGTATTGTTTTTATTTTTAATATTCATCCTTTTTATTCATCCATTTGTCGCCAATTCTCTTAGGACATATTAGAATGGTTCATTAATTTTAGTCGGTTTATTTTCCGAAACGACTTTCCATCTCATTCACAAATTCCTACATTTATTCTTCCCCAGAGTATTTACACTGGAAGAAAACCTTTTCTATTCCCCATCCCTTCAACCTGCTATCATCGAGTTAGCCAACACTTGTTACCTCGTCCCTAACGTCTGACAAAGATGAGCTTTTTATTTATTTTTGGATCTTAAAGTTTTAATTCTTTTATTTCTTTATTTTATCATTTCTATTAAATTTTCTGTTCTTGTCGATTCATTGAAGAAGACATTTTTATTTTCTTTGACACCGTCTATTTTCTGTTTAAATATCTACTCTATTCAATCGATGTTAATATCCCTCTCTATGTTGAAAGCAAACGTCATCTTTCTGTTATGCTTGTTTCAAACAACTTTTTATAAAATTGCATTATTCACTCAAAATATTGTGTTGTTTGATTTGTTCTTTCCACCACCGACGTTACTTTTACTTTTTAAAAAGATTTCCCTATATTTGAATTTTTATTTCTATTTTGTTTTCTGGCCTCGAAATCATGGAATTTTCTAAAACAGTAGTTGTAAGCTATATTCTCTACAATCCGCATGAAATGAAATAGGTATATTTGCACGATAAAAACATTGTTTTATTTTTACTTAACATGTGTTTGTAAGACTGGATAGAAAAACCATATGCAGCGTTTAGCTGCTTATCTGGTGTTTATTGGCTTTGATTATCTGGGGGTGTCCTGTAATTTGTAAATCAGTCATCAGAAGTGGTATACAGTACCAATTTAAAATGATAGCAGTTCTATTATATGAGGACGCCATGAACATTTGCAACGCACTCCTAAAGTTTGATTGCTTTTAAAGTTAATATTATTGAAGTTTTTGATTAGTAAATGTCAAATTTAAACATTTTACACCAAAAGATTTATCTCTAATAGGAAAGCAAATCTACTGTCATTTAGTTATGACATTATGTCTGCTAATATTGGACTAGATGAAAAACATATTGTCTTGAATATAATGAAAATAATTTTCTCGCAAATGAGCTGATAAATGTTTGAATTTTGAAAGCCTTCAATGAAGGTTTAAAAACTTAAGCATTTAAAATGTCTGTTTAAAAGCAACTAAGAATTTAACATCTGCATCTACCTGATTCTAGTGTTCCCGACCTGCAAATCCCATTTCGGGCTCTTCCTCTTACTGATGACCATGCATTCTGTCTTCTTGTAGTTTATGCTTAGTCCTTTCTTCTCATTATCCGTCGCTAATTTCTGTAGGAGATTTTGTAATTTCTATTCCATGTCTGCTATCAGTACTGTGTCGTATCTTATGTTGCTAAGATCGTGGCCGCCACTGCTAAATACCGGCAGGGTTTTCCAATTCTCTCTGTATAGGTTGAGAAGACGCATCCTTGCCTTACGACCCTTTCTATTTTTGTATATTCACTGAACTCGTTTCCTATGCATATGCATGCTGTTTTCTGCCAGTATAGGTTCTTGATTATTCTGATATCCCTCTCGAATATATCAAGGTTGCTGAGCAGTTCCATCAGATACTTGTAGCGTACTTTGTCGAACGCCTTTGCGTAGTCTATGAAACATAGGTACACGTCATCCTGCATCTGTATTGCTCTTTCTGATAACATTCTGAGCATGAACATCGCGTTCCTTCTTCCAGTGTCTTTAACGAACCCGCACTGAACTTGTCCTATCTCTGGTCTGATTCTGTTGCGCGCTCTATTCAACAGAATACGGATGATGAGTTTTGTCATGTGGCTCATTAGGCATTCGCTTGCGCCTGGTTTCCTAGGCATAGCTATGAAGATAGATCTGCTGAGGTCTTTCGGTATATCCCCGCTGTTGTAGATTTCATTTGTTATTTCTGTGATGTTGTCTATACCAAAGTCATCTAAAGCTGTCAGCATTTCCGCTACAACTCCGTTTGGCCCAGCTGCATTGTTTCTGTTCAATTTGGCCAATACAGCTTTTCAGAATTCCAAGTCCATCGGTAGTTATGTGTATTGCCGGTTGTTCCTTTTCGTTGTGGAAGAGTTCTCCAATATACACGCTCCAGCGTTAAAGAATTTTTTCCTTCTCTAATATGAGTGTTCCATCCTTTGATTTTAGACAGCCTGTTGACAAGCATGGCTTCTCTCCTGTTAGTTGTTTAATTTGTTTGCGCATGTCTCTTTTATTGGTAGTACTCAATCTTTCTATTTCTGCACATTTTTCGTTTAGCCATTTTTCTTTAGCTTGCCTGCATTTTTTCCTTATTTCATTGTATAATTTTCTGTACTTGGTAGAATTTTCTGTCTCCTTTCCATCATGTCGAGAATCTCATCAATCATCCAATTGTTTTTCCTCCTCCTTCGTCCTCTCTCCTTTCGGATGATATCGTTTACAAATGTCACTGAAGAGCATCTTTTAGTGCGATCCATTTTGAGTTTCTATTGCATGCCTCGTATCTTCTCTTCATATTGTTCATATATTTTTCTTTTAGGTTAGGATCGCTAAGGAGTTGGTTGTATTGCAGCTTGGGCGCTGTATTAGGCTTCTTCAGTTTCCGCAGTCTCACTCTTCTGCAGTCGGCATTTGGGTAGGTTTTGCAGTGAATCATTGCATTCTTGAATCTTTTGTTGATGGTTATATAATCAATTTGGTTTTTAGTTTCTCCTCCTGGACTCCCCCATGTCCATAGCCATCTTGGATAAAATTGGATCCATGTTACCTGGTTATTGGCTGTGCACCATTGGATCCATTTTTTCCTCGTTCGTGTGGGTTACTAGTCTTACTGCTATATCCCCTGCCCTCTCAGTGCCTACTTTTGCGTTTAGGACTCCCTTTATAATGCTGATTTCTTGTGATCTGCATAAAGTCTTGTCACTGCCCAGCATGGAGTTGAAAGATTCAATATCCTCCTCTTTGGTTTGTACCATCGGTGTGTACACTATTATAATAGGCACGTTGAAGCTTCACTACCAGAGCTTCTTCCGGAAAGTTGGTGGTATCCTAGAACGCATTTCCGAAATATACTATCTAGTATTAGTCCTACTCTTTTGTCGTTCTTCTCGCCGCCTCCATAAATTATCCTCTGTCGCTGACGAAATCAGCATTGTTTGGCCATCTGGTTTCACATACGCCTATAATGTTGATGTTAAGTCTGTTCATCTCTCTTGTTTAACATTATCAAACTGGTTGCAGTTGTTCAATGTTCGGACGTTCCATGTCCCTAGAGTTAATTGCTTGATGCGAGCAGTCACAGGATAATGGCCCGTGACACCTGTTGCTCATGTCGTTCCTTTCCAGGTGAAGGATCAGTTCCGAGGAATTTTATCCCTTTTACGCTGTTTATGCTAGCAATCGCTGGATCACGGTTAGGTGACACCTGATTGAGGAACTAATTCCCATAGCCTTACCCCCCTTCACGCCACTAGGTTTTGTGTAATCTGAGTTGTTAGCCTTGAGTTGTCTTGGGATAGGTAGTGGAGTGTTTTCTCGTTGCCTTCTCCACGGTTGTTTATGGAGACACCACCTCTAGCTAGCTGACTCAGAGAGTTCCTCCGCCCTTTGTTAGGCCTTGTTTTTCGTCCGACTGGCTTGCTAACGAACCGCCTCACTTGTAACTTGGATTGGGATAGTCGGTTTAGTCACCGATATTTCAACTGGAATAATTACCGAAAAAAGAAGTAGGGGGCATTTTTTTTTTGTTTTTATAATTAACTTTTAACTTAGTATAAGTCCGATTGCTCCATGCTAAAAATATACGATTAAACAGCATTGTGAAAAAAGTGCTTCTTTCTACTTACACATGTGACATCATGTTCAATTCCTGCTATACTCGAATCAAATGATCATTTAGTGAAAGGTTGTGTCTGGCTTTAACAAGAAGCTTCTCTATTTTCAAACCACCGAGCTGTGGTAGGAGTGGGGCCAAATCAGATGCCATCGTTCCCTCCCAATAGTTGAGAATGGCGACTTGTGTTTCAATGAAATAAGTAAAAAGCAAAGGAAGAAATACAAAAAATATATTTCCCCACTTTTCGTCTTCTATTTAGTATAATAATAATAAAACCTCATTAGTTACCAAGAAAAACGAATAAGCATCATTTACACGCCCTGTTTATGTTTAGTGGCGATTTTTTTAAAATTTCTCACTAGCCTAATTTGAAAATTAGTCTCAAAGTTACAAATTAAGTTAGAAAATATATTAATAAATACAAAAATACAAAATAAAAGTCAACACAGCATTGTGAAAAAATCGGTAAAATGGAATTTTAGTAAAAAATGGACATAATATTTAGGAAAATATTAACCAGCCTGAGAATTCAGCAGAGGAAAAGCGTACATTAATCGTCAGTATATATAGAGAAAAAGTGGTGGCAAGGGAATCATAAAACTTGTGTAACTAGTGCAATTCGTTCTTAAGAGAAATCATAGTGGTGTAGACGAAAGGCAGATTCACCAGTGGCCTTCGAGCTGTGGATTCAAACCATACATAACAGGACTTACATACATAATACATAATTGAACACATCAGATGAAAACTTATTCACCCACCAGTAATTACCAAAGAAATATAGCAGTGGTTTAAAATACCACTTTTGCGAATTACATGTTGAAAAGTAGATTACCTCGTTTCTAGCATCATTGTCTTAACTGCGACCGAAGAATATAAACGAAGTCATGAAAGAATATCTAAAATTAGAAGATTAGCAAGTGTGAAAAAATACATTTAATTGTTTCTGGGTTCTTTGTTTTAATTGCAGCAGAATAGACAGAAACGAATAGATCAATATCGACATTAAAAGATTGACATATATGACAAAATACATTTACTTGTTTTTGGGTTTATTTATTTTAATTGCAATAGAATATAGAACAAGGAATAACTGAATAGATCAAATATCGACATTAAAAGATTGACAAGTACGACATAATACGTTTACTTATTTCTGGTTTCTTTGTTTTAATTGCAACAGAATATAAACCAAGACATAAAGGAATAGGTCAATATTTACATTATAAGATTGCAAAGTATAGCAAAATACCTATAGTAAATAATAATAATAATAATAATAATAATAATAATAATAATAATGCGTCAAGGAACATGAAAGTAGTAAGCGTCTTTACTCCGTAATGAAAGAAGGCAACAAATTCAAAATGGAGTTTCAAATGGGCGTAGAGATGCAACTATAGCACAATACACCGGCTGAAACTGCAAAATACTTAAAAAAGACAGCAAAGACAAATGCAACCGACCAGATACAGAAGCGATGGCAAGATAAACCGCTTCATGGCCAATACTCTGCCCGTACCAAACAAGCTGATGTAGACAAAACCCGTACCCATCAGTGGCTACGCAGTGCAGGGTTGAAAGCGGAAACTGAAGGTTTTATCCTTGATGCGCAGGACCAATGCTTGCTAACTAGGAATTATCAAGCACATATACTAAAATATTGTGTCAGCCCAAAATGCAGATTCTGTGATAAATATCCAGAAACGAATGATCATCTTGTATCAGGTTGCACGATGTTGGCACCCACTGAATATAAAACCCGACATCACAGAGTGGACCAATATCTGCACTGGAAAATCTGCAACTTCTACGGGAAGGAAACTGAAAGAAACTGGTATGAACACCAACCAGACCTGGTTACGGAGATAGAACCTGTTACAATTCTATGGGACTACACAATACACACTGACAGAACAATCAAAGCCAACCGCCCAGATATTGTTATTAAAGACCACAAACAAAAATGGTGCCTCCTTATTGATATGGCAGTCCCTGCTGACTGCAATGTATCTTTGAAGATATTCAAAAAGCTGTCAAAATACAAGGACCTTGAAATAGAAATCTCGAAATTGTGGCATATGGAAGCATCAACAATCGCTGTTGTTGTTGGAGCCCTAGAACTGGTTGGAAAAGATTGCAGTAGACTAATTGAAGGGATTCCTGGAAGTCCATGCCTCAAGGAGATACAAAAAATTGTTCTGACAAGTACAGTCCACACTTTACGAAGGGCTTTATCCATGTAATTTCTTTTTTTTTTTCTTTTTTTTTTTTGTCAGTGGAAAGTGTCATGCTGCTATTTCTAACATTAGGTCCCTGGGCGGGACCCGGAAAGAAATGTGTAAACGCCAGAAATCAAATAAAATAAATAATAATAATAATAATAATAATAATAATAATAATAATAATAATAATAATAATAATAAAGTGTTATTTATCATTTTTAATTTATTAAGAAGAATGTCTCACTACGAATTATAATTATTATATTTAGAACATTTAATACATTGTATTTGTTAATTTTTTATATATTGCCTCGAATAATTCTACTCTATATTGAAGCGTAACATTCCTCCTTTTTCATGAAAGCGGACGTAATTTTCGAAATTGTAGGAAAAGGGAATTGTTTGTAAGGTTTTTTTTGTTTTTTTTTATCTCTGTCTATTCGTTTACCATCGATTTCTTTCTCTGTTATTTATCATTCAAACATTTTTAACAGCATTTGCCTAGAATTTTATTCATTTATAATTTATTGATTAGCTTAGCATTTTTATGGACAAGGACGTATTTTCAAGTTTGTAGGAAATGTTTTTCAAGCCGTAATGTTATTTTCTTTTGTTTACTACTTTTATTATCCGTTCAGAATAGTCAATTTCTTAAAAATGTTTTCATATATTTGATGATAATTTATATATTTTTTATTCTTTTCTTATTTATTGATTTCTATTATTATCATTTTAATAATAATAATAATAATAATAATAATAATAATAATAATAATAATTTTTTTTGTTTTGTCAGTGGAAAGTGTCATGATGCCATTTCTAACCCGGAAAGAAATGTGTAAACGCCAGAAATAAAATGAATTAATAATAATAATAATAATAATAATAATAATAATAATAATAATAATTCTTAAAATGGTATATTTGATAACGAACTATTTACTCCGACATCCAGTGTATATGTATGCGTTTATAATTTTCGGGTAGATGAATTTCGTCAGCCCGGAAGTGTCGTCCATCACGGAAAAGGAAAACTGATTTTAAAACTCTGCTGCCTTGCGACCATTACCTTATCAAGGGAAAGGCTTCAGGAGTAAATCCTGAAGACTAACCCGGAGCTGGAGTCCCTAAGACAGTCCGATCTTATGCTCAACTTCGTTCTGCCAACTCCAGCAAGATTGCCACTCCAATGTGGGCCTGTACATACATAATAGATGCTGCGCCGCCACCAGCACTTGAGGCATAACGTTTTGGGCGCAATAATAATAAAAATCTGCAACTTCTACGGGAAGGAAACTGAAGGAAACTGGTATGAACACCAACCAGACCTGTTTACGGAGATAGGACCTGTTACAATTCTATGGGACTACACAATACACACTAGCAGAACAATCAAAGCCAACCGCCCAGACATTGTTATTAGAGACCAAAAACAAGAAAAACGTGCCTCCTTATTGATATGGCAGTCCCTGCTGACTGCAATGTATCTTTGAAGATATTCAAAAAGCTGTCAAAATACAAGGACCTTGAAATAGAAATTTAAAAAATGTGGCATATGGGAACATCAACAATCCCTGTTGTAGTTGGAGCCCTAGGATTAGTTGGAAAAGATTCCAGTAGACTAATTGAAGGGATTCCTGGAAGTCCATGCCTCAAAGAAATACAAAACATTGTTCTGACAAGTACAGCCCACACTTTACGAAGGTCTTTATCTATGTAAAATGTGTATACGCCAGAAATCAAAGGAAATAAAAATAATAATAATGCCAGAAATAATAATAATAAATGCATAAATAAAACTCCCCGTGACATAGAAATATCGGGGTGATATCCGGCGGAGAATAGCCGTGGTCACTAAAATCTGATTAACTCTAACATTAGACCTGGTGACTTAATGTTAAATCAGTTAATAAAAAAAAAGCGAACGAAATGGAATCGCGAAGAGTCATGGAATCTTTTTTCACTGCACTCGGAAATCTACAAAATAACATCACGGATCAGAAATACCAAATATGGAGATATATAGTAGTAAACATATGATCGAAATTTATAAGGTAAGAGGATGAAATAGAAACTTAGAAAGTTCTTTAGCAAATTAATATAAAGACTTTGAAATCGAAAATACTTAAAATCACATGTTATTCCAGACATTGTTGGTGCAATCGACATGATCAAGAAATGTGTCGGATAAACATCGCAATAAAATTCTAGATTAAGTTGTGGAATGCAAAAAAATAGTACTTTCCAGAACTCTCCGCTCATTACAAATGCATTATCAATATAATTTTCTAATTATATGATTAATATAAAGAATATGTATATCTTTTTAGCTTTCTATGGTCTTAAGGAAATAAAATGACAACAACAACAACAATAATAATAATAATAAAATTTTTCTCGTGATAATCCCCAATGTATGTCCACTTGACCTTTCATCTGGTAGTGGTCATTGCGACTTATATTTAGCATGGTTAATTTTTTGTTTTTGTTTTTGTTTTTTTTAGAGAAGGAAAACTCAGATCAACAACCCGGAAACTCATTGTGTTAATCGTGCCGAGAAGTGAGTGGCTGCTGCGTTATGAGGTCGCGAACGACCCCCTGTAGGCTTCGGAACCCAGTCTGTAAAAGACCATATCTAATGTGCCGGGCGACTTTGGGTGGACTTTTGGACTCGTGAGTCACTCGTGGGAACAATATGAGAACTAAAAGTAAGAAGAAAAAAAATCTGCCATAGGAACAAACTCCTAGCCAAATAATGAATCTTCAGGTCTCCACAACCGGTATAATCCCAATGATGGTCCTGCGAATCCTTCAATTAGGCCCATAACGATTCATTTCAAAAAAAGAAAAGGTAAAATGGTCTTATACCCGTTTATGAATGCATTCTATAAAGCGTTGCACAAAACGCAGAAAAGCATCACTCGCCAAAAATATGACATTCGGCGAGAAAATGTTGGGCAAGCAATTAGAGAGTACCTTAACAAAAATAAATTAGCCGGTGTCAGAAGGTATATAATGGGAAATAACCGATTGGCCGATGCTGTAATTAAAGAAATAAAAAGAACTGCAAGCAGAACATGAAAGGGAAGCAGAAATGGAGATAAAAATTACTAACATCACACAAACGACAGATCATAATAAAGAAACTGAGGTTCACACCAATCACTGATGCTGAAAATTTAGAAGAGTTGGAAAGGCGGGATTTTAGTCGCTTACAAGCCTGAAATAAAACGAGCCCAAAACACACTGAACCGAATTATTTTACGGAAAACAAGAATTGTATACAAGAAGCCAAGGAAGAAATCATAAGACACAAGTCAGACAAAAAAATATTGAAATGGCAGAAAGAAAACAACTCCTAAAATTAAAGGCAACAAAGCAGAACGTCAAAACTACAATGCAGCACAGAAATGAATTCTGGATGAAATAGATCCACATATAAAGTCTAAATGATGCAATATATGCATCAGCAATTAGCGGCAAGTAAAAAATGAAACATCAAAATAAAAAAGGCAGTCTCACAAAGATCCACGTTGGAAAAGAAAAAATAGAGAAAGAAATTGAACAACTTAGAAGTGAATTATCAGTACTCGATGAACTGACAAGAGAAACAAATGTATGGAGCAGAAAAGGCAGAAAAGTAAAAAGAAAATACAAAATTAAGTATGAAAATGAAGTCCTATCAGCTAAAGAAAAATAAAGCAAACAATACAACTGAAGGCTCAAAGAATTAGAAGCTATAAAAAAGATCAAGATTCTACAGATAGAACAAGATCTTTCAAACCGAGACGAAGAAATTTTACAGAGAAATAGGCATACAAAAAATTGAAGTGACACCCTCCCCCCCCCCACACACACAATAGAAAAATGGAAGTGGTTATACAGTTCTGGGAAAAAATATGGTCTTGCCCTAAAGAATATAACAAAGAAGCAGATTGGATTACGCAAGAGTTAGAACGGATGAAAAATAAACCAGAACAAGCATTGGGCGGAAATCTTAGAAGAGTTTGTTGAATCGGTACTGAAAAAACACACAACTTGAAGAGTCTCCAGGAAAGATAAAATTCATAACTTTTGGCTCTATTATCTAAATACAGAACACAAAACTAGCCAAAGAAATTCAAGAAATGGTCAATCATTCTACTAAAATTCTGCTATGGGTAAGCAAAGAATGGTGACACAAATTCCCCAAAAACTACAGAGCAATTACATGCCTTCCCACTACTTCCAAAACGTTTACATCTATCCAGACAAAACAGATATATATATATATATATATATATAGAGAGAGAGAGAGAGAGGAATATTTCATGGTGAGTTCTATTCTCCCTCAGTATTTTGTATATCCCTAATAGCATTAACCATCGAATTTAACAGGACAAAATAAGGCTTTATCTCAAAAGAAAATAACCCCTCTATTTTACATGAATGACAAAGTTGTATGCTAGGAATGACAGTGAGCTGGAAGGTCTTCCGAAAAAAGTAAAATGTTTCACTGATCACATTGGAATGGAATTCGGTTTGGATAAATGTGATAAAGCTACAATTTTGCGAGGATCACTACAACAAAATTCTTCTTTTAGCCTAGACCCTGGGGTAACAATCAAAGATTTAGAACAAGAAGAAGCTTATAAGTACCTCGGTGTAAATGAGAGTGAAGGAATTCACCGTAAAAAGAAATAGAGCGAAATAGTACTACAGAAAGGTGCGACTGATATCAAGAACTGAATTGAATTCTCAAAATAGAATTATGGCCATTAATAGATTTTTCAATATAGTTTCAACATCTTGAACTGGACTCTAAATAATATCAAACGACGTGATTCTAAGGGAAAATCTTCTCTCTAAGCATAATATGCATCGTCCAAAGACCGTCTATATATGCCCCGTAAAGAAGGTGGAAAAGGTCTTATTCAGCTTGAATTATCATACATGATAACAACTATTAGCTTAGTAAAAGAAATTTACATCTATTAGATTCTGTAGAAAACTAAAGCAAAACACAAGAATCAACTGTTTCAGCAACAATTATGGAAAAGAAAACCAATGATAAAGCTATTGAACAGGTGAAACAACCTTGGCAAGACAAATCTCTGCATGGTCAATATACAGAACTTGATAATAAAGCCGATGTTGACAATCGATGGTTACAAGCACCTGGATTAAATACTGAAACAGAAAGCTTTACTGTTGCAGCGCATGACCAGAGTCTTTTCACTAGAAACTTTCAAGTAAATATCATAATAATATTGTGAATCCAAAATGCAGGTTCTGTAACAAATATCTGGAAAGCATAGACCATCTAATCTCAGAATGTTCTGTACTTACGCCAAATGAATATAAAAACGTCATGATAGAGTGAGGCAGTACTTACACTGGAAAATGTGCAAATACTTTGGAAAAGATGCTAACAAACACTGGTATGAACATCACCCAGCACCGGTTACAGAAATAGAAGACATCACAATTCTATGAGATTGCACCATCTTTACAGAGAGGAAGACTGAAGCAAATTGATCGGACATTATTGTCAAAAACTGAAAAGAAAAACTTACCTACTACTGGCTTGCCCAGCGTATTGTAACATAGCAACCAAAATATTGAAAAAAGGCATGTCGAAATTAAAAACAACGATATTTCCATTCAATTGTAGGTTCGCTTAGAAACTAAAAAAAGGAATACAAAAACACATTGAAAAAAAATCCTTGGAAATTCTAGCTTAAGAGAAATACAAAAAAATTGTTTTCATAAGTACAGCCCACATACCTTAAGAAGAACTTTGTCTAACGCTAGTGATGTTATCGAAGTTGGAAAAACTAATCATGAAATGTATCCATAACAGCACATCACTACCTGCCTTAGCAGTAATTGAAATATAATGATGATGATGATAATAATAACAAACCTTTTTATGAGTTCCATGTGGCTAAATAATGCGTTTCTTTTATCGTTGCATTAACAGATGAAAATAAAAATGTAATGTAAGTTTTAGAAAATTAATATAATGCTTCTTTTAGCTTTTCTGATTTGATGTTTTTCAAATGACTATACATCCACTAAGAACGTTCGGTGAAATAATGGATAACAGTTCGGATTGAGGAATATGATGGCCCAGTTCGAATTCCAGTCGAATATATTGCATTCATTTACGTGCTAATACCCTTAGGAAAAGTATGAAATCTCTTCTCCCCTCACCTATGGGTAAGTAGCAGGCGAGAGAAGAAGCCTATCGCCTTGGATAGTAACTGGTCTAACGCAGAAAGAAATGGAAACCGACTGCGGGAAAAAATCTGCCTCGTCTAAGCGTGTATCACGCGTGGCATATAACTGATTGATTCATACACTTATTACGTTCTATTATTTTTTTTAATCTTTATACTACATTGAACTTCATTCCAGCAATCTATAGTAGTCCCCGTTTTTAAGTACAGTCCTTTTTGACAATATGCTTTTTAAAATATTTCTGGAGGCCATCTTGTTACAAATGTAAAACTAAATTAATTGAATCACAATCAGAAAAAAAGGGTAAATCCTCAATTTAATCTGTTAATTAACATCCAACATAGAATAATTCTAATATTTATAAGCTGAACTCAAATTTACCGATTTTAGCTCCATTTCTGAAATATTTGGAAAACTTTATGAATTTATTCTACAATTTAGATCTTTGTCTCCTTATTTATTTTTTTCATGAAGAACTTAAATGATATCTCTCTGTAGAACTTTGCTATTTTTAAGTGAGTTCGTGAGATTAAATTTGATGTATCATCGGAACGGTTCTTATTTTAAATACATAGACTTTAAAATTTTTGTTTCTGAATACAATGGTCTTCCGAAAATTGTTTTCATCGCCAGTTTAAATTTCGGAGAATTATTAAAAGTTTAACATAGAATTTTCTTCATACATTTATGAGGTTAAATACACTGTCTTTTTATTTGATCGAACCAAAAACAACACTTGGAAAAAGTGATAAATAAGATGAACGTTTTGCAAATGGAATGCTTAAAACCTCAGATGTAAAATGAATCATACCTCATAGGTCTATAAATAAATTAGAGCTCGTAAATTGTACATGTGAAAATAAATTAGGCTTTGTAAACTTTAAGCATTTTTTAAAAATTAATCTAGAAATCCGAGTAACCTTTTTTCGCATTGAATGAAATGTGCATATAAATGCAAATTGGTTAAATATCTTTTTCAGAAGTTGGACATTTTAAATTTCTGATTGTTTTTTTAAAAAATAAATTGACTCAGTAATTCCTAAGTTATTTCAATTTGGTATCCTATTTTTAATGAATACAGGTTGGATAAATTATCGTCCAAATTACACAAAAATGAAAATAACGCTTATATCTCATTTTAACAGATATATTTACCAAAATCTTACAAAAATATCTTGAAGTACAATCACCATCAGCTTCAACCATGGCCTCCGGACGATTTCGGAATCTCCCGCATCTCTTCTAGACGGTCTCCTTGTTTAATTTGGTGAATGCTGCCATAATCCTTGCCCTCGGTTCGTTTTTAGTGTTACAAGTTTTGTTGGTCTCTCGTTCAACTGCACCCCACCCATATTAATCAAGGTGGTTGCAGTCTGAGAAGTTAGGTGACCAGATCTAAGGTATGATATGCTTACGGAAATTGTCTGGCAGCCATGACTAGGTTCTTCGGCTTGTGTGACATGGTGCAGAGTACTGTTGTCAGCAGCCACCCTCTAAACGCAGGGCAGTACTACTTCATCAAGTCACTTGACCTCCGTGTTGAGTCTAAGGCCATCATCAACAAATTCGAGAGTTCTTTTCTTATCAGAACGATCAGAGTGATTTTTCCGAGCTGCCATGTCTTTATAATCACTATTTGACTCATCCAACTCTTTCCGAATCCTTTGCACCGCCCTCAAATTGTCATCTAAACACTCTGAAATGTTCATATTGGAGCTTCCGGCGTGAATGCCAATCAGTACAGCATGCCATTTCCCAAATTCTGGCGGAGTGATTGCGACATGGTGCTCTTTTTCTGAAAGATGGTCTCCAACTGACCCTAATGTACTGTGCAGTCGACAAAATCAAAAAGAAACAACGTACGTGCGCGAAATTAGAAATATAAAATAGCGACGATTTACTCATCCGACCCTGCATATCTACATGTAAAATTTCTCGTGAATTTACTTAATAGTCATAAAGACTGTAAATATATCAGTGTAATTTAAATTTTCCCTTATTCTTTTCTGTAAAAAATAGCAAAATTTGGAACTAATGATACTTAAGAAACTTGCTCAAAATCAACTAAGATCTGCCGTTCAAAAAAGCACATCACTGCAGAATTATGAGAAAGGTATATTTAATATTTATTAAGTATCATGGACTTGAGCAGTTCAGTGAAAAAACCTTCTTAGCATTAATGTTTTACAGATATCCTTTTCACTGAAAAATATAAAAAAAATTCATTACCTTAGAATAAATTACCTTAAGTTATAAAATACAAATATCTGTAAAAGTAAATAAAATTAATAGCAGCTTTGATTTATACTTTTTGTAGTTGCCTTTGTTATACAAACCATTTGCTAAAGAATTTTTAAATTCCAAATCAGGTTTTGTAGTTTTGTAATCGAAAGGACATAGCAAAAAACAAAAAGTATAAAACAATCAGTATTGAAAAACATGTATAAACAGTCATACTACATTTGTTAAGTGCAACCGAACAGATACATAAATGCATAGAGATCTGAGAAATAAATAGATTCGCCAAGATTAAAGCAATAAAAAAATAATAAAAATAAAATGTAAGTGTACATACGAAAAATAAACTTATATTGAAAAGGTTTTATGTTTTCTGATATTCGTCATAAATCTATTGTTTGAATCGAAGCATATTTATAAAGTTATTTGAAAGAAAACAATAAATAATATGATAATAACAGATAAGGATATGTAATTTCTATTGCCATATAAGTTAACTTAGTGATGTGGGTGCCAAAGTTGGGCCCACAGAAGTAAATCACGGAACACGGATTAGATGTAAGAAAGATATATTAACAACAGGTTACAGAGATAGTGTAAGCGGAGCTTACTATATGTTAGTGTCCAATACTAGTAGTCGTACTAGACTCTCTGTGTCACTCTATCACTCTCCTGTAGAGTGCTCTGTCGCCTACTTAATATAGGCCTGGAAGAGTCTATTGTGTAGGTAGTTTCCGGTCTCACAATACCCACTTTCCAATGAGTACATTTTGTCGCAAGATACAAAGTACAACGTCCAATTTGGTAAATCTAAAAAAGGAACTCAAACAACAATTTCCCCAGGTTTTTTTTTCTGGCATCCTTGGGAAATGTACTAAAATGAAAGCTAAGTTCAAGGTGAAGGACGGTGCACAACCGGTATTCAAAAAGAAACGGAATGTCCCTTTCGCTGCTCTAGAGCAAATCAATAAAGAGTTAGATAGACTCGAACAAGCAGGTATTCTGTCAAAAACAGATTTCAGCGAGTGGGCAGCACCTACGGTCTACGTAAAAAAGAAGTCCAATCAAATACGATTATGCGCAGATTTTTCCACAGGGTTAAACGATGCCTTGCAAGATCACCACTATCCTCTCCCAAGCCCTGAAGAAATTTTCAATAAACTCAATGGTGGAAATTTTTTTTCTAAAATCGACCTCTCGGACGCATGCCTTCAGATAGAGGTGGAAGAACAAAGTTCCAAATTGCTCTGCATAAACACCTATAAAGGGTTGTACAAATACAACAGGCTGGCTTTTGGAGTAAAGGTTGCGCCTGCAATTTTCCAGCAGGTCATGGACGCCATGCTGGGCGATCTTGACTACGCAACAGCCTATTTGGATGATATACTACTTACTAGTAAAACTGCGGCAGAGCACCGGAACCATATAATAAACGTATTCGAAAAGATACAAGAATACGGATTTACGGTTAAGGAGGAAAAGTGTGACTTTTTCTTACCAGAGATTAATGTACTCATTGGGCAATCCCAAAGATTGAATTTTTCTATCCAATCAGTTCCAAATAAGTTGTCTGAAGTTTTTAATACGTAGGCTTTGAGCTTTTTGGTAACTCCATTTAGTGATACTGTAAGTATTACCTCGCCTAAAATGTTAATCTTTTCTCCAGTTACAGATTTTGCTGTTTTATCCGTTTTTAATAAGGTCGGCTTGTTCAATTTTCGCCAAGTACGCCAGTTAATGGTTGAAATATCAGAACCCGAGTCAAGCTGGAATTTAATGGAATTATTGAAAATATCCACAGTTACATATTTTCTTAAATTCCTATCAACAATATTGTCAGATTGAGCTTGCCTAATTTTATTTTTGGGTTTTCTCGTTCTTTTGGCGTACCAGCACGAAGTTAAAGTATGACCACTTTTATTGCAATTTTTGCAATATTTTTTGTTCTTAACTGGACAGAATTTCATCCAATGCCATTTACCACAATGGTGACATGGTCCGGGCGGTTTCTTTAACCTATTTGAGTTTTGGTTACTGCGTAATTTAGAACATGAGATTTTCCTTTTGTCTTTTTGAAGAGAATAGGAGGTAGACTTACTTCTGATTTTATTAATCTGAGTTACCCCTGATTCCTCGATAGTGTTTGAGTCACGCTTTACAGATATTACTCTTTGACAGTCCTCTGACAGTTTTTGAAGAGTCAATCCTTGTTCGTTCTCAAGCTTAGTCAGTACCCGTCGTCTGACTTCGGCGTCTTCTCCTTGTGCGAAAATTAAGCACTTAAAATTATCGGCAGTCAGTTCGGCTAGTTTAAAATCATTATATAGCTTGTTCACCGATGCTGCAAACGTTAGAAAATCTTGCTGGTTATTTTTGACTGTGTTCAGGCATTTCCAACGTTTGTGGAACAAGGTTGTGTTAGACCCGAATAGTTCCGATAGTAATAGTCTCTGAAAAATCCAAGTCAGTGGTTTTCTTGGGTAGTATGAAGTTTACGAACCTACTATGTTCTGTAGTTCCCAGTTTTCTCAATAGTAGACGTACCTTGTTTTTATTAGGCCATTGTTCACAGTCTACATTGAAAATATCTTCGTAGCGCCTGTAAAAAGCCTGGAACGTTTTGTCTTCCTCTGGTACGTATTCAAAGGTTTCCATTGAATTGTAGATTATACTCTAGGAGAATATTGTATCTTTTTCAGAGTTTGAGACTTTTAATGCATTTACGAGTAATTCTTTAAGTTGTTTCTGTTGTAGTTCAGCATTCTGAAGCGTAATTTTTTGGAATTCCATTTGCTGTTTATGTAAATCCAAAAATAGTTGTTGTTGTCTTTCTTCTGATTTTTGTTGCTGGTCCAAATTTAGTTTTAACATTTGGGCAACTACTTTTTGCAAATCTTCCATATTTAAAAATGACAGCGCTTTTTTGTTGCTTTGAAACACGTGTACTAAGAGGAGGTACACAAAAAAATCTTGATAGATGTGTTCTTTTTTTTTTCTTTTACAGAAAAAAAAATATGGACAGACAATAGTTAAACTGAACTAATTATGTGTGTTTAGCTTTTTTTTCCCCGTGGTTCCGTTAACTTTAACGTAATTGACTAATTTTTCACCACACTTATGTATTTTTTTTTTTTTTTTAGAAAGGTACAAAAAGAAGAAAACTCACCTCAGTGAATTTGAGGGGATAATAATTTTATGACCGAGTTCAACTCAGTTAGATAAAAAAATTTTCGATAGTTTTTTCCGAAAACTTGAGTACCATGGTAGTACTTGATCTTGTGTTGTCAGTTTTTTACGAACAACTGTTTTTTTTTTCTCTGTGTTTGGGTGTGTAGAAATCGTTCTCGTATTGGACAGACTTTAATATTGCGTAGATATCGAATCACTGCTCGTCACTGCTGTTTGATATTGGAATATATATAGACGCTGGGTGTTTAGCTTTTAAATCTCTAATGTATTAATACCAGCTTAATTTCACGTTCAGCACTGCTGTGGGAACGCGTGGAGTTTGTGTATTTTGATATGTATTGATACGGTGAGAACGAAATTCTCGAATCTTCTCTGTCTCCACTGTTGTGGGACTGGCAAGGTATTGCGGTTTTTCGACGTGAATGCGTTTCTCGAATTGTTCGTCGACACAGATGTGGTTTTGGTAAGATATTTAGGTTTCACCGTGAGTGCGTTTCTAGAATCCTCGTCGCTACTGATGTGGGTGCCAAAGTTGGGCCCACAGAAGTAAAACACGGAACACGGATTAGAAGTAAGAAAGATATATTAACAACAGGTTACAGAGATAGTGTAAGCAGAGCTTACTATAAGTTAGTGTCCAACACTGGTAGTCGTACGAGACTCTCTATCACTCTCTATCACTCGCCTGTAGAGTGCTATGTCGCCTACTTAATATAGGCCTGGAAGAGTCTATTGTGTAGGTAGTTTCCGGTCTCACAATACTTAGTTATTCTTTACTCATCAAAATTTAGAAGAATATTACTCCGAAATACTTTTTGTCATTGAAATGACAGGTTAGAGATTGATCATAGCAGATAGTGAAAGTGAAAGATAATGATTCAAATTCAGCTCATTTACTGGTTCCAGACTTGCATGTGAATTGCTCAGAATGGAAAAAATAAGATTAACTAACAAATGAAATGATATAATCGATCTTTATTTAATGATTCAAGTTTTCTTTGCGAGTTCAGTTATCCAATTACATATTTTGCACATCTTTGATCATATCGACATGATCCATAAAGTTTACAGAATAGTTTTCTCCGTAAGAGGCAGACTTTAATTCTATAATCTTGCAACTTAAAAAAATCCGTCAAGTATGTCCACTTTGAAAAAAAAGTTTTATAGAGACAGGTTGGATTCTCATTAAACATGAGAACTTATTTATGATCGTAAAAAATTCTGTCAGTAAAATTTAGAAATATTTAAACTCTGTTCAATTAATCAAAAAGATATTTTTTAAATAGTATATCACCTTTTCTGGTTAAAGAAAATAATATTAAAATAGATACTTCAATAAAAATTGTATTATAAAATTGTACTTTAATTCTGTATTTTCCTTTTAATCTAAATAATATTGTCATAAATTATAATTTGAATTATATATATTCACTATTTTCGTTTTTTACAATTTATTTCAATAGATTAATCGATGATATTTTAAAAGGGTATGGTAGGATGTTATTTCTGTGTCATTTACATTTGAGAAAACAGTAAATGTCAGTTTATAAAAATACCTTCACGCAATCTTCTGTTGTCATATCCATCAGGATTGAATTACTTTCTAATATTGACCCATTTAAAATTCTCTTTAAATGTGACATTAATTAAACAAATATATTAGCCATCAACATTAAAGAGAGATTGTTAAAAAATAGTAAAATATCACAAAGCTAAGAGGCATATTTAGCATTGTTTTTTTTTTATTAATATATTAACAATAATATATTATTAACGTAATAGATTTATCCTAAGCTGTTGAAAAATATTAATGAATAAATATTTTCAGAATTCAGCATCAAGGACTAGGCATGACCAAAAGAAAGATTTTCTCTTATCAATGACGTGTGTGTGTGTGCGCGCGCACGCGCGTGTGTTCTTTAAAATTTATGTGGGAAGAGTGCTCAATATCAGAAACGGCGTTTATACACAGTTTGTGTGTAGGAATCAGTATTACATAGTGAATGCCAATTTCACTCCTCATGCGATGTTCAGATCATGAAACTTTGAAGCGTAAGACTGACACTCACCATACACGCTCTCTAACTCCCCATCGCTTTCACACTTTGCGTATTTCAAGAGAGTTTGAATGATTGTCTAAACGTAAATCTCTTTTGTGATCGTAGATACGAGCTTTTAGCTCTCGTGATGTCTCTCCGACATAAATGCTTTTAAATTGTAAGCGTTTTATTAGTTAAGTAGCGGCATCTGATTTAGCGTTGAATGTATTTTTCTTTCTAATTATATCTCGGATTGTCTTGGGCGTTGTGGTAAAGATCGTGGTATTAGGATAACTAATTTATTTACAAGTTTTATACAGTGTTAGAGGGTAGGGTTGTGAATTTGTGTTGTTAGAATTGCTAGTGATGGCGTCTGGCACTATTTGCAATATCAATATTTGTAGTTTTTCACTTAGACTTGGAATACGTTGATTTCTTGAAACTTCGAATAGTCGTGTCGTCTCTCCTTGAATTAGAAACGCCGCAAATTAAACTAGCGTTCATTTAACAAATCAAATGCACGTGAAATATGATTAACTAATGAAAATTAAACAACGCAAAAGTAAAAATACTATAGTTTCTTCTTTTTCTCCATATCTCATTCTCTGACGAAGCTTTGATAAAAGTGAAACATGTTAAGATAGAGATACGTTTCCTATTTGTTCTTTATCATCATTTCTGTCGGATTCCGATCCATATTTGATCTGTATTTGATCCCAACTTTCAAAAATTTGACGAAAATATTAAAATTTGTTTTGTATTCCTCGTGTCAAAATAAAATATATGGGGAATTTTTTGTATACGATGCAAACGTATCAGCTTTTGCAGAGTAGAATAAAATTGGCATTGAGACAGAATGGCTTTTTTTATATACTTTTGCTTACATCAGCTAATTGTCTCTGATTGTCTCTGATTTCCTGCATTTAAAGGCCACCCAGAGATTAATGGAGATAATATGACCAGAAAAATATTTGAAATGTGAGTCATTTATTATTGTTGTTGTTGTTTCTGATATTATTATTATTATTATTATTATTATTATTATTATTATTATTTCATTTCCTTTGATTTCTGGTGTGTACACATTTCTTTCCGGATCCCGCCCAGAGACCTAAGGTCATTAATAGCATCATGACATTTTCCACTGACCAATTAAAAAAATGAAGACACACACACACATATTTTACATAGATAAATCCCTTCGTAAGGTGTGGGCTGTACTCGCGAGAACATTTTTTTTTGTGTTTCTTTTAGGTATGGGTTTCCACGAATCCGTTCAATGTGTCTACTGGAAACTTTTCCAAGCAATCTGATGGCTCCAACTACAACAGGGATTGTTGATGTTCCCATGTGCCACACTTTTGAGATTTTGATTTCAAGGTCCTTGTATTTGATAGCTTTTTGAAGATCTTCAAAGATACATTGCAATCTGCAGGAACTGCCATATCAATAAGGAGGCATTTTTTGTGAGCAATCTCTAGTAACAATGACTAGGAGGTTAGCTATGATTGTTCTGTCTGTGTGTATTATGTAGTCCCATAAAATTGTTACAGGCGCTATCGCCCTAACCGGCTGTGGGTGGTGTTCATACCAATTTCTCTTAGTTTCCTTTCCGTAGAAGTTGCAGATTTTCCAGTGAAGATATTGGCAACTCTGTCATGCTGTGTTTTATATTCAGTGGGTTCCAATACCGTGCAACTTGATACAAGATGATCAATTGTTTCTGGATATTTATCACAGAATCTGCATTTTAGTCTAACACAATATTTTAGTATATGTGCTTGATAATTTCTAGTTAACAAGCACTGATCCTGTGCAACAAAGATCAAGCTTTTCGGTTTCAGCTTTTAACAATGCACTACGTATACTCTGATGAGTACAGGGTTTGTCTACATCAGCTTGTTTGGTACGGGCAGAGTATTGACTACGCAGAGGTTTATATTGCCATCGGTTCTGTATCTGGTCGGATGCATTTGTTTTTGCTTTCTTTTTTTAAGTATGCTGCAGCTTCAGTCGGTGTATTTTGCTTTACTTGTGTTTCTGCATCCATTTGAAACTCCATTTTGAACTTATTTGTTTCCTTTATTACGGAATAAAGACGCTTACTGCATTCATGCTCTTTGACACATGCTATCCACCCAGTCTTCTGTAGTTTCCATGAATCTTTGAAGGCTAATTGTTGTAGTTTTGTAGGACAGTTTTAGTTGAACTAAACCTCTGCCTCCTTCGGATCTGTGCACATACAGACGATCAGCATCAGCTTTGGGATGATGCATGCAGTAGCAAGTGAGAAGCTTTCTCGTTTTGGCGTCTATTCGCTTAATGTAAACTATGGTCCAGTTAAGGATGTTAAAGCTATATTGCGCCATAGGGACAGTCAAGGTGTTTATGGCTGATATTCTGCTTTTTGAATTCAGCTCGGTATTCAGTACCAGACGCACACGCCTGTAGTACTTCTTTCTTAACCTTTTCCTTCATTTGCGTATGTTGTATACGATCTCCTTCGCTAATTCCTAGGTACTTATAGACTTCATCTTGTTCCAGTTCCCTAATCTTTGTGTCAAAGGCTAATTCCTTTCTTGAATTTTTCTTTTGCACATTTATCTAATCCGATGTCCATACCTATGTCGTCACTGAAACATTTTATAATATTCAGGAGGCTCTTCAACTCATTGTCGTTTTTTGGCAAAGAGTTTCAGATCGTCCATGTAGAGTAGGTGATTGAATACTTTTTGTTTAGCTACTGCTGTTTAGTTCATTCGTAATGTAGATTAAGGACAAACATAACAGAAGGGGTGACAGAGAGTCTCCTTGAAAGATTCCACGTCGGATATTCAAACGGTTGGAGATGGCAGTCCCTCTATTATTATTATTATTATTATTATTATTATTATTATTATCCTGACTTTATTTTTTCTTCTATGCTGCTGCTTGTTTTAATTTTCTTTCTTTTTTTCTATTAGATAATAAGCCAAGGCAAGTAGTGTGTGCGCCAAACCTAAACTATAACCTAAATGCCAAACTTGATAATCAGCATCAAATTTCAGAGAAGTGTTTCCACCAGTAAAGTTTTCTTCTCTTATACTTAAGATAACTTGTTGTCAGGTGCATTTTTTCACTCGTTTTTCTATTTTTCTGTAATAAATAAGTATAGGGTTAATTTTCAGAAGTAATTTCCCTAAAAATCGCAACTTAACTATTGAATTGTGGCATCATCGTACTTTTATACACATCATAGCAACAATTGTAGAGTTGGTAGTAAGAAAAGAAAATTTATCTATTTGTTCTGAATAAAATTCAGTTTGATTTCACCATTAAAAGTGGACCTTGGACGTTTTGCTCTTTCCTATTTAAAAACAAAGGCAAAAATAACATGCTATGAATATGCGGAAATGGAAATTTATTGAAATGTTTTTGTATTTTTCCTGTTAACAATTGTAACTTCCTATCTGAGCTCTACGCGTACGATTCAGCTCGATAATTAGAAGCGTGTAGATCAATGGACTTGTAGATTCAAATATATTACACCACACGGTGTTATAAATGTTGGTATAGTTCAAAATGCACAAAATGTACTTCTTTTGTAATACACACACAAACGTATACATTATAAATTTTCATATGTAAGTATACTTGATGTCTAATTGATGCTAACTGGTGACTAATATTTTCTGTGTTGTTTTTTGTTATAGTTGTTGTGGTTGTGTGCGCGTACGTGCGTGTGTGTGCGCACGTGCTTGTGTGTGCGTGAGTTAACCCATTTTAATTCATAATGTATCAATGTGATTCATAGAAAAATAACGATGTAAATAATACACGTTTAACTTCTGTTTTCAGCATCATTCAGTAAAACACTGATTGGTGTAAAATGTAATAATCTCTTTTAAAAAATGCTGTATTATTTACCTGTTTCTTAGCAAAAAAGCATTTTATTTTGTAACTGCATCTTTTATCAAAATAATTTGTGACGATTCAACAAATTTTGTATTGCTTGTTAATGAAGCCGGAAAATGTATTTCGTATAAAAGTGAGGAAATATTCATAAGCGATTTTATTGGAAATTTCTGCTGAACATAAGATTTTGGAAAGAGATTATTATCATCCTAATCTCCGGTGAGAATGACATCTCGGTTTTACAACTTTCATTTTATTTCTTATTTTAGGTTCTTAAAAAGATTAATACGATCTCGTTGTTCACACGGGTATAAGACAAAACGCTGTATTTATATGCAGTCGGGTTTGAATATAGCGACACAGAAGACTAAACAATGTTTTGATACATATGTCAAACTATTAATAAACTAGAGTGCAGGAAAATTCGCTAATGTAGTTAATAAATAGATTTCTTTCACTTAAAGAAAATAAAGTATGCTACAGATTTTGCTCTGGGGTATGAGTGTCATATTCAGCAGACAATGAAATACATTAGAGAATGATTTACACAACAGGAGTGCCATCGACAAGTACCTTGTGAGATAATCTCTTGTGGTAAGTAACCAACTTGGGAATAATTCATTATGCGTGAAAGAAATCCAAACCTCTTTACCAATTGACAGCTGCGAGTGGTCCTATTTGTGTGTCTTATATTCTTCTACAGTGTTTTCAGTATAATCACATATATCTAAATAGCACATATTTATATCACTACAAATTGATGCAATTATATACAAACGAAATAAATAATAGATGCTTATGAAATGACACCATCTAACTGAAATAGTATATATATATATATATATATATATATATATATATATATATAAAGAATATTATCCATAAACACCTTGGCTGTCCCTGTGATGTAATACAGTTTCAACATGCTTAATTGGACCATAGCTGACATTAAGCGAATGGATGTCAAAACGAGAAAACTTCTCACTTAACACTGTATAGAGCTTAACCTCTATATGCCAGTGGATCAGAACCAATTACTGAGTGCACTACATCCTCATTGGACAAGAAATGCTAAAAACATTTCTAATTAACATTTTCATGTTAGTAATAGATTTTTGTGCAAGCTAAACACAATCCAGGCTCCAGACGCAAGTTTTACAATAATTGCTTCTGATTGGCCAATATATCTCAAAGTAATAACAACGCCTACGCACACGTGTTTAAACACAACATACCGCCAAAAATCTTGAAATGTGTTCGCGAGCCACGCACGTGACCAGGAATGTAAATAAATACGATGCACGAACACAAGTTTACCAGTGAGCTTCGTGACGGATAACCAACTGCCAAATTCCACGTCACTCATACTTTTGAAGTTACAAAGTTAAATTTATTTAACACGAAACAACTCTAATACACCCACTCACCAACCTCTGTAATCACTCCTGAAATTTTACTAATTTTAGAACTCACAATTCCAAACTTTATTCTTCTGAATTACAAGTTCAATATTACAGTAAAAGGTAAATTACTTCTTAAGAACTTTCTGTTTAAAAGACACTTAATATTAACAACATTAATATCAACATTAACGAACGATTACAAGAAAGACATTCTGAAACCTAAAACATCATACATATTTGCCAACATAACATATACAAAATATTATGCTTGTACATTGTTTTGAATGTTTTATTAGTTTCTAATTAAATATGTCTTGTTCTGTCCTACCTTTTCTTTGCATGTTGTACACCAACCTAAATAAATCTAATTGTTACGTTTTAAAACAATTCAGTTGAATTTTGTATTTTATTTTGATGTTAGTGGAAATAGTTAATTGACACGCAACTTATTCTCAACAAATATTACTACATAATTAACCCATCCACTACAACTGTAAACATCATTCTAAGGCTGATATTTATCGTCTGCATGTGTCCAGATACGAAGGGAGTAAGAGCATTGTGCTCAGAATATCCAATTCGCGACTCAAACATAGAAATAAACAAAACAAAGGAGCCTATTGTTAATAAAAATTAACAATGTTATCTTTTTGTAAGAAAATAGGTTAATGTTCCTATTTAATGAGAAATTGCATGTACAGGCAAGATGAAATAGCACTATTTGGAATAAACTGTCTGTCCTGATCATACTAATACACCTATATATTATTATATCTAGTTTCACGTTTAACTTTGCTTTGCCAATGATTTCTTTCGTTTATTTAACAATATATTCAAAGAAGGATGATTTACTCTTGATAAAAGCTCTACAAGAAGTTAAATACACTAACATAAGGCTAACATGATAGACTTTAGATTAGGTACCTCCAATAATTCACTGAAAAAAGAGTATGCTATAATGAAAAATGGCCCAAACTTAGTAAAAACAAAGTTTTATCGTCAAAATGTTTGTTATTATTAAGTAGAAAGACCAAAGCATTTTTCAATTAATTTTAAAATGTTTTACTCCTTCACACGTTCAAAATTTGTATTAAACGCCTTTTCTATTTTTTTTTTTTTTTTTTTTTTTTTGTCAACGGTGTAACAGAGCTGGTAATGGACATTTTCGCGCGGCCGTTTTCGATACAATAACACATTAATTTTTACATTCTTGCAAAAATCAAATAATAGTCGGATTTTAATGAAACTTTCAGGACTTATTCACAAATGAATGAATTTATTTTTGAAATCATTTTAGAAAATTTGGTAAAAATATTTTTTTTACATCAGTTTCCCCTACTTACTTAATTTTATAAAATTTTGTAGAATTTCAAATCGCCAACAAAATGTTTTTTATTAAATAAAAGAAAGACACCTTGGGGAATGTAAATCATCAATTTTTTTTCTAACTACTACCCACTTTTCTAAAATCTGCTCCAAATCATAAAATAAAAATTGAAATAAAACTATTTAATTAGATAAGCTTTAAAATACTTCTATAAAAAATATATATGTTAAGGACACAAATTTGAAGAAAAAATCTTTTTTCAATGAATAATGAATTTTTACAAGAATTGTTTAAATTTTTCTTTTTTTAATTATAAAGATTGAAAAATGTTTTTTTTAAATTCTTCCAAACATGGATAAAGTTAGGCTAGTAAGTTATTAAGTTTAAAACTGTATTTACTCAGCGAAAATTGAAAAGCTTAATACAAATCATCCTATCAAAAGTTTTTACAATAATTAAAAATCATTTTTTGTGTGTCTATATGTTCTTTTTTTTTAAGTATGGTGTTTCATATGCATCATAATTGTTAGAAGTTCATGATTTTTAAGGGTTGTCCCTCTTGCGCTCATAACCCTTTTATTTTTACTTAGTTAAGAAAAATAATTTTTTATTTAGTTTTTTAAAGTTTCTTTATTCTTTTTCGTGAATTATATTTTAATAAATAAACGTTTCAAAAGTAACCCTTTATTTCATTTTGAACTTAATGTTTAGTTTAATTATTTTTATACTTTATTTCATTTACATTTGAAATTAGTATTTTTACTCATTTTATTTTTAATTCTGGTAGGTACCTCCAATAATTCGCGATACCTAAGTTCTAAAAATGAATTTAAAAAACAAAAATGAAAAAGCTTTCTTGAAGTTTTCATTTTAGCTTTAATTGAATGCTAAATTTCCAGTAAGCAAGATATTGTGATGTATTTCAGACAGAAATTATATATTGACTAGAATGTTTTAGATTTTTTGTCAGTAAAAAATCAGTAAACATTTTGCCATTTTTTGTAAAAAGTTAATTCTCGTTTTTAAAAAAAATTGTAAAATACAATATATTTTTTCTGAGGAAAATTAGCAAATTTAAAGTTAAATTAATCTGATTTGAAACAAAAAATAAAATATGTACACCACAAAAAAAAAAAAAAAAAAATTCGAACATGGTAGAAAGGATTAAAAAATTAGAGGTAACTCAATAATTTATGAAATGTTCTTAATAGTATTCTAAATTTTATTATATTTTCAGAAAGCATCTTCATTCGTTGCGAATGAAGATGCTCTCTGAAAATATAATAAAGTAGCTAAAAAATTTAATAAAATATTAGATAGTTGCTTAAAGTAGCTAAAAAATTTAATAAAATATTAGATAATTGCTTAAAGTATTTTGTTATTTTTTAAAAATTACCTAGTAGTTAAAAAATAAAAACAAATGGTTTTTACTTAGAACTCGTAAATTTATGGCAATTCTGGTCCAAATACTGAACTTATCGACACCATCGGCCGTCACTATATCGATAGAGACGTGAGAATAACAAGACCCCGTAGTTAAGAAATGCTTGTATTGAAAATTTTATGCTATAAGTAAGTAATATTTGTTTCAGAATAGATTATTTTAACTTTAAATTTGATAGTTTTATGCAAATAACGTTTCAGAAAGAAATATTTTATTTTTGCAAGATTTTTAAAACCGAGAATTAAGTTTTGTTTACAATCTGTCCAAAAAATTATAAATAGCAGTTTCGATTGGTTTTTCTGAAAAAAAAATTAATCGAATAAATCATTCTAATTTCTATTTGAAATACACCACAGTATTTTGCTTTCTAGAATTAGAAAATTTAATCATATGGCTTTCAATTGAAGCTAAAAAGAAAACTTCAAGAAAGATTTTTCTTTTATGAAAATACATTTAAACTTTAGGTATACCAAATTTTTGGAGGTACCTACTTTAGATGCTACTCGTAAACTGAAATGAACGGAACATTGTAGAAATCCAATGAAAAAGAAATGTAGACGTTAAGTAGGTTTTAACAATGGACCTTAATACTGCATTTTATTTTATTTATCATTTCTCTCTTAAACAGGAAAGTTGTTTTAATGATAATGATAATTTGAAAGATCAAAATATTTTTAGGATTAAATATACGCATATCATATCTCAATCAGAAAACATAACTGAATTTGTTTATCAAGCACTTCACAAAAACGGAGAAGCTCATACCGTGGTTCTAGATATCTAAAGCGTTTGATAGGGTTTGGCATGCCGGCTTCCTTTGTAAACTTCAGAGATACAGTATTTCAGGACGATTATTTGACTTAATACACGTATTCCTGTCAAACCGTGTAATGAAGGTCGTCCTTAACGGATTCTCCTCAAGAATCTTTTTCAATAAGAAGTGAATTTTTCTTTTCATATTCATATAGAATCGCTTAGAGTTTAAGGAAGAAATTAATTATTTTTAAGTCATTTTTAATGATTCCGATCGTTTTACTTGCATAACTACTGTATAAATATGAGAAGACCTATTTGCATGCAAGGAAATTAGAATCACTTCTCATACAGACTGTCTTTAATCTCTATCTACAAAGAGAAAAAGAGAGAGAGAGAAACTCAGTATTTCTGATAGTTTTTCCATTTTTTTTTGTTCTCGCATTCTTATTCGCCTACTAAGTGACAAAAATGTGACATCGTATGATGTTGAAAATATATATTATCTAATCGGTTTTACAATCAATGTTTTGTTTTAATCAATCTTTTTACTACGGAATAAAATTTTATTTTCAAATAAATATGACAATGTTGATATATTTGTTACCATCTGCTTGCCGATATTAACATCAGGAAAAGTTCAATAATTCAATGCCTGTTCAGCTACAAGGTAGAAAATTGATTTTGCATCGATATTTTTTCCTGATTCATATTTTTCCATTAGTGTTTGGATAACCACCATCATAAATTGTCAGTTTAAATAGCATGTTTTACTTTTGTACTGTTAGGAAACAGCAATATTTCATATACATTTCCGGTTCAATAATCAAATATACATTCTTTTCAAGTGTACTTTCTTCATGAAACAGACCATACACCCAAACCGAAATATAAGTACACCTTTTTTTGTATTTGGAGTGTGAATCATATAAATTACAGGCACAAGTACCTCGTCATCCAATAAAACTGAAATGAGTTCGATCCCTTGTGGAATTGTGCCAGTCTAAGCTAAGTAAATATCAATAAAGATTACAGACATTCCTGTGTTCACAGCGACTTGCATAAAAGCTGAAAAGATTTGAAAAGTATGTTATTTCCCATATGAATTTAAAAATATTTCTTGATGCCATGTTCGAAAGGCGAAATTGTCTTATGGAACAGCCTCTCTTTTAAGCCGGGAATTGAACACAGCAGGGCTCACAAGTCTTTTCTTTTCTTTGCTATTTACGATATTTTTGTAAAAAAAAAAAAAAAAAAAAAATATAAAGCATAAAAATGTACTGTTTCCAGCAACAAAATAGAAGAAAAAATCTCAAAGTATTACTTTTCATCTTTTTCATGAAAACTTATCATTCTCTGACATTTTCTACGAGTATTTGTTTATTTTTCGGGTGTTTTTTTTTTAACTCTTCCTAAAAATTCTGATATTTAGTCATTGAAATGCTGTTTTTCTACTGCTATCATCACCGAATAACTTGAAAATCATTCCTTTTTCAAACTCCATTTAAGGCTTGGAAATAGGAAATAGACGAAAGCAAGATGCAGTGAATAAAGTGGATGGATTTTACATCGAATAGACAAATTCTTTAAAAAATCCATTGTCTTGCCAGCTCCGTGAATATGTGCACTGTCTTGCAGAACATGAACATTATTCAGTAGTTTCCCTCGCCTTTTTTGCCAGGTTTTTTAATCGGTAGGAATAGAATTCCAATTTAAATGTTTAGCACTTCTGAAGATAGTCAATCATGAAAACATTATTTATGCATGAAAAAAACAGAAAAAATGACTGATCTTTTCTATTGGTTTAAGGGCGTTGACTTTCTTCGGCCGTGGTTAAACAGCGTGCCGTCTTGGTTTCATATAAGTGCAATCATGCTAGCACAAACGACGTAAATAGGATAAAATTCCTCGGAACCTATCTTTCGCCCGGAAAGCGAGAGGTGTTCGAACAGAAAAATAACTCTCTACACAACAAAATAAGCACCAAATGCAGGCAGGCTAAACAAAAGAGTGGCTAAACAAAAAATATGCAGAAATAAAGGGATTGAGTGTTACCAACAAAGGGGATATGCATAAATAAATAATGAAACAACAAGAAAGAAGACATGCTCGTCAACAGGCTGCATACAATCAAGGGATGCAACGTTCACATTAGAGAAGGAAAAATTCTTCAGCGCTGGAACGAATATATTGGAGAACTCGAAAGAGAACAACCGGCAATACACAGAACTACCGACGGGCCTGAAATTCTAAAAACCGAAGTAGAAGCTGCAATGGCGAAGTTGAACAGAAACAAGGCGGCAGGGCCGGAAGGAATTGTAACAGAGATGCTGACAGCCTTAGATGATTTTGACATAGACAAGATTACAGAAATGATAAATGAAATCTACAACAGTGGTGATATACCGGAAGATCTCAGCAGATCTATTTTCATAGCACTGCCTAAGAAACCAGGCGCAAACGAATGTTAACTTCACCGAATAATCAGCCTAATGAGCCACATAACAAAACTCATCATCTATATTTTGATGAATAGTGCGCCAGAGATAGGACAAGAACATTGCGGTTCATCAAGGAACATGCTCAGAAGGCTATCAGAAAGAGCAAAGGCGTTCGACAAATTAAGCCACAAAGACTGTTGGGACTGCTCTGGAATCTTCATATATTTGGAAAAGAATAATCAAAAACCTATACTGGCAGCAAACAGCCTGCATACGGATAGAAAATGAGTTCAGCAGATATACAAAAATAGAAAGGAGCGTAAAGCAAGGATGACTCTTCTCACCAGATTTATTTAACCTATACAGCGAGGCAATTCTGAGAGAACTGGAAATCCTACCAGGACTCATCATTGGGGGTCACAGTCTTAACAATATAAGATATACAGATGACAAATTGCTGACAGCAGATACAGAAAGGAAATTAAAAAAAAACTCCTAGAGAAAGTAGAGAAGGTGAGCGAGAAGAGATTAAGCATAAGCTACAAGACAGAATGCATGATCATCAGTAAAAAGATGAGCCCGAAATGCGATTTACAGGTTGGGAACACTAATATCAAACAGTTGCGGAAATTTAAATATCTGGAAGGTGTTCTGACAGAAAACGGTATTGCGAGATCCAAAGACATATTTCAAAAGCTAGGTAGAGTATTACGAAACAGGATGATTTCGTTGTTAACGAAGAAAAGAGTGCTGAACTTCTAAGTGATATATGTCCTCCTTTACGGCAGCGAATGTTGGACGGTCTCCTCAAAGATGAAGAAGAGACTCGAGGCAACAGAGATATAGTTCTATAGAAGGCTGCTAAGGATACCATGGACCGAACAAGTGAGTAATGATGAGGTTTTGGAGAGGATGCAAACAAGGAGGAAACTTATAATTAATATCAGGAGGAGGCAACTGAAATTTCTGGGACACATAGTGAGAAAGGAGGGCTTGGGGTATCTGATCAGGGCGGATAGAGTTAAAGAGCGACAAGGAAAAGCAATACGTGACATACCTAGCGGGCTTAAGCAAATCGATGACAGAACAAGTTCTGGTAGAAGTAGCAAAAGAACAAAACATTGAGAACTACAAGGGATGGGGAGGGGAGTGGAAAGACATAATCTCCTACATACATTATTCGGACTATTGTCCTCATCTTTGTTGCCATATTTATTACAATGTTTCGGCCGTTATACTCTCCGACCTTCTTCAGGTGTTCGGAATGTCGAACTGAACCCTTTATTTCGCTCACTGGGGTAGACTGTTCTAGTTCCACGTGCCATGTTTAATGGATGCCAGTTATTTCCTGTTAATTTCCCTCTGAAAGTTTTCCACTGCCTTAGCCGGGTATTGAACTCACACTCTTTGGGTCCTGTCACTGGATCTAACTAATGCCTTTATCCACTGTGCCATGTGTCCTTGAGGGACACGGCACATAAAAGAAGAAGACAATTCATTCCAAATAATTCTCATTAGATCGATGAAAAAGAGACAAAATCAACTTGAATTTGTCTTCTCCATAAAATTTCTGATCTGCATTCAAATTTTTCGCAAATATATACTGATATCTTCTGTATGTCCAACTGTTCATGAATTATAAAACCTAATAAGTTGTGTCTGAATGTCTCAGTATCTAGTGTCTCCAGTTATTCACATGAATGAGATACATCAAGCAGCCAAATTCATGAACTTTTCAAGAGTTGTCACCATTGACAACCACACAGACAATACTGTATGTATGATCCCAAAATTACCTCCCTGGAAGTTGGCACACCGCTTCTTCATTATTCCGTATGACTGGCATTTGTGACTCCATACACCCATGGATTATCTTTGAAGTTTTCTTTCGATGAAATTGGAATTTCATGACAAACCAGAGGCCAACATTTGAAAATTCAGGCTTTCCGTTAACATAGTCAATGATCTGAAACAAATTAAAAAAATAAGCGTAAAGATGCTACAAATTAGCAATTTAAAATTAAAATCAAAAAAAAAATAAACAATGCATTCTAGAAAGTGATGTTCAGATTTTGGGAAGCTGATTAGACCCAAAACTTTTTGGCGTCCCTCATATTTACTCACATTACCATTATAGGATCCGAAAGTAATGTGTAAAAGACTACTCATCTTGAAAGCAAGGCTTAATGGAATGGGTTTAACATTATTGGATAGTTATTATTGGATCACCTGATGACACATCAGCTATCCGGGTTTGATCATCGCTGTTCTAATCTGCGAAAAGTATTGGTAAGAGCATACAGAAGTGGACACGATACATTTCGGTCGCATGTCTGTCAACCGGAGATGAGCAGCATTTTCGCATGATGAATAGTTCACTATTAAATCTACCACAAACGGGAAATTAGATTTTCGCTATCAAATCTTACTCCCTTGCTCCTCGAATGGGTTAACTAATGCGTAATACGGTTTGAAACACAACTGAACTTGAAAAACAAGTAGGAAGTAGATTGCACTCTATTAAATATATGCAAAATATGCAATTAGTCGAAGAAAATAAACAATATTAATGAAAGAAATCACATGCTTTAGAGAGAGCTTAAACCTAGTCTTTTCAGCCTTTCTGCCTTTGAAATGTAAAATACCTCATGCGTTGAAAATATGTATCATTATTTGTCGTAATGCATAAACATATCACAGAAAAGCAGCAGCAAGGGAAACGCAGGTTCCAGGTTTTTACGTATATATGTTTCATGCTGTTTTCAGTATTATGAGAACTTTCTTAATTGTTACTAACCATAGCTAAATATAAAATTATAAGTAAAGATGTGATTGCTTTACTGTTGCTCCTAGCATTGAAAAAATGTAATAAAATATGTTTTAAAAAGGCGCATGTCAGTGTTGTTTTTCTTTAGTCATTCCAATGAAAGGAACAACAGTTATATCGGGTTATCTAAATATATATTTTATCAATCGTGATATATCATGCAAATGAATTAAAAATTAAGACTTTCAAATAAAAATTAAAACTTTCTTCACTCTGATGTACAGACAGAAAATAAATTTGCAATATTTTGAATGACAATGCCAACTTTACATGAATATAATGCGTGCGTACAAGAAGGTATTAATAATTTACACTTGAATTAATGTCATTATAATGTTTTTATTGGTACAAGGTTTTGGTCTTTGCTCCAACAAAGTAAAAAAAAAAGTAAAAAAGCCGTTAAGTATATATAAAAAAAATGAAATCAGGTATGTCTGATCATCTGTTGAGGGAAAAGGTGGTCACTAAACAGTGTGAATGAAGTGAAAATACAAGACAAGGAACACTGGGGAGTTATACCTCTGTTATACCTCAGCGCATATCCTAGGCTACGAATACTTCCTCCTAGCATAGAAATAAGTACCATATTAATACATAAATAAAAAATATAAGGAATCAACCTCAGCAGCAGTTAAAAATAAGAGAATAACCACGGGGAAACCAGTCAAGTTTGACAGCAGAAGCGGTAGCAACAGAATCTGCGGCAAGCAGGATAAAAGAACTTTAGCTTTAAGGATCCATGTTCTAAGTTATGGATTGTCCTGCTTGACAATAACCTAGTGGCTTCAAGCGTTGATTCGTGAATGTGAGTCCAATCGTTGGGTGGTACAGACCTAAGTTCAATGTAAACAGAATGAATAATAATAACTGATATGAACTGAATGATATATCGCTTTACATCGACAGAGGAACGAGAACAATTTTACCTCCATAGATTAAATAAAAGGTTAATTTCTAAATTCTCTAACTACTATCTTAGCTCGACAGAGATCTGAAGAAAACAGGACGTCACAACAGCCAAAACATTGAATTAACAACAAAGAAATCTTATGACATAGTAACAGTAAAAACCAGTGCAACAATTGCGTCTGAGTTTTAGACAGTACCGCTGTGTAGTAGAAGAGGTATGGTGCCAGAAGGTGCCTTTCGCGTAATACATTTGTTCAATTTGAGTCGTTTGTGATGGGTCGGTTTCTGGGCACCTGAGAGCTTGAATGACCATTTCGGAGAATTGCTATGCATGTTGGGCGTTGCGTAGTGTTTCAGTATTGGCAAAAGTGGTTAAATTCTAACAGTCGTACACTATCTTCTGGATAGTCACGTAGTATAGATCAAACGATGTATATAGTAAAAAACAAGGCAAATAACTGTCATTTATGTATACGACGTAAACTTATGAAACTGTATATTTCATGGTGTATTCGCCCGTGACACACAGTCCCATCATAGCATTTTATAACTCTTCCTCGGGTTTGATATTCGTAGAGAGAACGTTGAAAAGTCCTATGAATGTGCAGAACATTGTTCAATGTGTTCTGCTGCCATTTCTGCAACAAGGGGTAATGTTCTGTCCTAGCACGGGACATTATATGATATTTAACATGATGTACAAGATGTTCGACAACTTCCCATTCAGCACTATCCCACTGAACATGTATAGGACAACAACTGACCCGTTCACTTAGACTACCTATAACTCATGTTGCATTGAGTCAACAGGTGCAATAAATGTAGAATAATGTGTCGAAGGCTGTTATTTGTACGAATGCATGCACGCGAGAGTAAAGGCATGTCTTAATGCCTATGGAAGATTTAGTCATATGCTGTTGATACACACGTTATTTTGTAACCCGAGTATGTCCAGATCTTTGTTATAATTTATTGTAATCCACATATATTACCGGTAAGTTTAATCATGAGTAAATTGAAGCACATAATTCGGTGTGTGATGAAATTTTATTTTCCTTCTGAGTATATGCGGTATTATGGATGGAAATTTTAACAATTTGCAATTTGTCGGTCAGTTCATTTTGATAACACATTTTATAAGAAAGAATCAAAGATTCTTGTTAAAATAGAACTGACATCACCGCCATATTGTCTCCTTAAACCGTTTGTTGCATTCCTGATCAATCATAAATATTATATTTGAATGGATTTTCAAACTTCTTAGAGCATTCTTGAAGACTTTCAAAATATATTGGGCGTAAATCAGAAGGTAAATGATTGTCTTATGCAACCTTATTGCTAATCACTATTATTTATCGATTTCACTATTATTATTTTTGCCTCTTATTACCGCTGTTTTTTCTAACATATTAGGTAGATATATTCTTCGACTGCTAAATCGCGAAATCAAAAATAAGGAATTAGCTTAAGATAAGGCATGAATTTGCATATCCGAGATCGAGAACCTATCTTTCGTGAACGTTGCCTTAAATAGTCCGGCTATAAATGCAACGATGACTAAAAAGAGTGGAAACTACTTGTTTATTCTGGCATATCTTCCACTTCGATTTTCCATACTCTGTTATTCTCTCATTGATATTTTAGTGATTTTATCCGATTGTCTTATTTGGCACAAATTGTATCAAAAGCAATACAAACTCTTTTCGTAATCCTTAAATAAATACATTCACACCACTTGCCTTTGTTTAAATCTCTTCTTTCTCTTTATTCAACCAACCTATCCGCTTTTTCCCTCAGTCTTTTTTATCTTTCATTCCATCCTTAAGTATTCTCTCGCTCTATTTTATCATTGCTCGGTAAATACCGTCACTATTTCAGCTTGTGTTTTTTTAATTCAATCCAAGAATCATCGATCAAACTATATTCCCTCGTTTATTCACATATATCTATAACCTTCTTTTAAGGAAAATAGATGCTAACTACAAACCTTAACATTAGATGCTAACTACAAACCTTAACATTAGATGCTAACTACAAACCTTAACATTAACAATTGCAATTCCCCATCTATTTTTGCTAACAAGTTGCAATGACAAGCTCTCAGTATTGCCCATGTCTTTCTACAAATATCCTTCAACTATTTTTATATTTGCTATTATATTGTAGATAAAATACAACTAATATCACGAATCCATTGTTAGGTGACCACGATGCCGAGAAGCTATTTACAGTTAGTTATTCAATATTCTGATCCCAAGCTACGAGGCATTATCCACATTATTCAACTGTTATCCCCTTATTATGCAGTTAAATCAAAAAGTGAATAGTATCTGCACTAAATAACTGGTTCAAATTTCACCACATGAAAATTCAGATGCACTCTTAAAGAGCAAGAGAAGCTTTTTCCGTTCACCTTTAGAAAATTCTAACCGATCGTCTCAGTTGAGTCAAAGACAATACAAAAGTTGAATCGGATTACGAAAAGAAACTGAAGCACGTGTTGAGGTGTAAAATTCTGTGAAAGTACCACATTCTCTTAAACAGTAACAGTAGATTTTCATTTAATAAAAGTTTACTGCGAATTGATATAGCGAATGTATTGCGACTGTTAGAACTAGAAGTGGCAAAAAGATTTTCTGGTGACATTTTCGTTCGTATCGTTTCTGTAAATTGCCAATAAAATAAATGTTTGAAAAGATTAAAATACAAAAGATGTTTCGATCTATTAACAGTCCTTTAAAAGGGGCAGCAGTTGATATAATAATTATTGATTATTGCAGTCATATTTGTAATTCAGACGGGAAAAGAAGAGTTATCTTCTACTTACATCACATCATTTAGAAGCACAAGAAAAGTAAATCTTGATTTAATTTTTATGCATAACTACTATCTTTTGATAGTATGAGCGTCTAACTCAAAAACTAACAGCAGATAGGAGAGTTATGTTGCATTTTCTAAAATCAAACTTGAAAATAACGTGTATTTCTTTTCATTCTTCAAGCTTCTAGAAAATTCCGGATATGCAAAGAACGTAACTTAATATTTAGAGACTGGGTTTAAAGCCAAGTAAACAACTATTAGATATTTTCTTCCTCCCATTTTTATTTCACTTATAAACGCTTCTGTTGATTCCAAGTACTTAGGGGTTTTTATTACTCAGATTTGTTGAAATGATTATGTAGCTTTGAACCGCTTATTAACATTTTCAGCCTGCAAAAATACATTTTTCAACTTTCACCAGCAGCAGATTTTCTTCCCTTGAGAAGTAATATTTTTTCATGTTTGTTTTTCCATAGAAAAAGAATTTATCAACCAGTTTTTTTCTATTTTATAACCAAACAATAATTCTAAAACAATAGCTAATATTAAAAATTAAAAAAACTAAAAAGGGAATTGTTTTCGATATTTCCTTGATAAAAAAATATATAAACGATGTTAATTTACATCAGAAAAAACTACTGTGTCCTCTGTACACTTCTTTACAACAAGCTAGCGATAAAAGTGAATGAACTAAATATATATTCTCTAATGGCTGTCTTGCAATGGCCACGTCCCCCCAGCATTATGGGAGAAAATGAAATAAAAGACAAAGTATATGCAGAAAACTCATGATCGATATGAAGTAGAAACATGGAGCAAGAAAGATTTGTAAGTATTTGAACAGTCACTCCTGAAATCGTTATAGAAATTTTAGTTCGCTCCTTCGATAAAGAAGACAATAAACTCAACTGTAACACGTACAACTGTTGCAGTAGAGTTAAACTCAAATCATAGATCAGAAATGAATAGCAACAATTACAAGGAGTCAACAATTCTAACTTTTACCACTACTGAGATTTAGACTTCAACTTGTAGCTTGATATCCGATGTTGGATTTCAATGTGTTTATAAACGATGATAAATTTCAATCTGTTTGAAGTTGAAAATAACTTGAAAGAGATTAAAATTTGTCATCGTTTATACTTTTAATAACAGATTTTTTTTTTGTTTCTTAAAAGGAACAATATTTTTTATCTTTATTTTATGGGATTGTTCTTGCTACCTTCCAAAGTTTTATTTTCGAGAGAGTTTGGGGGAAAGGCAAGAAGAACGCTAAGGCTATGCGATGACGAATGATGGCCAAACGTGAAAGCCTGTTAGTTACGGATACCGATACCTTGGCTGTAAATTGCTTTCAGCTGGAGAGAAAAAGAAAAATTAAGTATAGTAGATACCATTAGCAAAATTTTTCTCGGCCAGCGGGCAGCCTGCCGAATCAGAAAGTTGTACAACAAGTGATTGCTGCCAAATTTGGTTCCTGATTTTGAATACTTGTCTACTACTTAAACATGTACTCTCAGAGTTCATGGTATGAGCATTTCCAGATGAAATCACACGGGTGTTTTGAATGGAACATTTACTTATTTTCTCAGTAAATATGAGAATAATATAAACTTTTTTTATGAATTCTTTAAACGAAGACGGATCCTTTTCATAATTTATAATTTCAATTTTGTAAATGCAATACAAAATAAAAGAAAAAAGATCGAAAATGTTTGCATCTAGAATTTTATGATCACACATCCTCTAAATATTTGGTCGTTTAAAAATTAAATTTAAAATGTTTATATTACTTTACTTAGTCTTATGCAAAATCTGTGTGCAACAAAATATGAGAAAATGCGTGACAACGAGTTTTCAATGTAGTAAGCTTGGAAAATGAACATCCGTCAATTACACACACATACGTACACACACAATGCATTAAAATAACGTCTTCAGAATATGTTCGTACATTTAGATACAGTAGATAAAGTGTATGTAAGGAAGCAATATTTAACTTCTTGACTTACAAAGGAAAGTTGTCTGGAATAAATTTTGCAACTAAAGCAATAAAATCAAGAATGATGTGATCCTTTAATGAATGGATTTAGCAAGAAATATGTTGTTTTGACATCTTTGTTATTTAGATTTTCAATAGCATTATTCATAGAATATTCATTTTCAATGTCTGAATATTTAGCATTTTTACAATCAACTTTCCTAAAATATATTTTACAGGACTAGACTGATGAATCACGAATTCATAAAATGCAAAACCAAAAATCTTGCATATTATTACTTAGTCGTTTTTATACATTCGCAATCCCGTTATTAATTCAGTGATCTATGTATCGAGAAGGGACGCTGATTTCAGTGATAGAGGTAAGATTTGTCTAGAATGAAAAAGTTGCTAAGATCAACCGTTCAACTGAATAAATATTGTAGAATTTTATTTTAATTAAAAATAAATATCAGTAACTTTGTGTAGCCTCTTCTTTTCGTGTCTTCCAATTCGCAATTCCTTGCTACTCCAAGCAATCACAGAAATACACGCTATTTACTCATGTCTATTGCTTTTGTTATATATGTATCCAGCATTTAAGGAAAAGAACTGTCGATGAAGCATGAGGACCATAAAGTCTTTAATGCGCTTCCAAAATAACTGTACGGTCAGTAAAAGAAGGCGCGCTGCTGTGTCCCTTCTAGATTCGCTGCAAAAATAGAATTTTTTAATCTACGGATCAATAGTGAAATGGTCGGTGATAAAAAAAAGAAAAAATTATACTGAACTTAGATAAAGAACTCTTTCCTTATCAGGTCAATCGATCAAGTTAAACATTTTCAAATCTACGCGGTTAAACTATTAACGGCATTAAATAGAGGCATATATTCAACTTTTCCCTTCGTATAAGTACGTCTTAAATTCTGTTTAATCACCTTCAGACACTTCGTCACGTTAACGAGATCTAAACGCTTTCATTTTTTAAATGCGGTTCACTGACATTTCTAACACTTTCGTTTTGGAGTAGACAAATAGGTGGGTGTTGTTTGCCTGTGTCGATATGACACAGAAGCAATCTTTGTTATTCAGTACAGTAATTACTTTCAGACAGATTTTTCTATAGTTTGTTAAGATCTGCGAGAGATTTGGAGTCAACTAGAATTGTTCGCAAGGACCTCAAAAGTAAACTGATCGATTTATTAAGAACGATTAAATTTTTGGTTTTATGAAAAAAATTATTTTATATGACATTAAAGGCAAAATATGTTTCAGAATTCATATTTGTGAAGTGTGCAGTAAATTATCTTAATCTCCGTAATACTTTCAATTATTGAAATTCAGTCAGCAATCATGAGAACTTAAAATGGAAGTAAGTCTTTGATTAAGCCAAGATCCAGTATTAATTTTATAGATGCATAGTACACAATTCTTGCATGATAAATACGAGACACAACATTTTAAGATTTCTTGGTAACACTGGATATGAGTTGACTAACAGCAACAATTGGTAGTTTCATCATGCAGATAAAAACTATTTCCTATAGCATTCTTTTAAAGAAATAGTTGAGTTTACCTGTAAAATAAACATTACTACAATTGATATTTTTCCAATTAAAATAACATTGTAGTTTTTATATTTATGTTTCTTTTCTTATTTATTTTCATAGTGGTTTGCAAAATATTTTTAATTAAACTGCAATAGAATAGCTCATCTATTTTGCTTATTGCTATCATGCCCAGATTTCATGCTTAGGTGACATCTGCAAGAAAACTCATGGCGCTAATTTCTTCGTATTTACGAATATTTTCTCTGAATTTGAACGCTATGCAACGATCGACAGTTAACAAATTTCATCCATTTCATCTCCTCTCCTCCAAATGTCTACTCTTTCTTCTTCTTACACAAACTTTCAATTTTTCAGTTTTTCTCTAATAGCATCTCTCATAACTCTCTCTCTCTCTCTCTCTCTCTCTCTCTCTCTCTCTTCCTATTTGCTTATTTTCTTTCCTTTTTGAACTAAATATTATGACGCGATTTCTCTTTCTTTCTTTTTTTCTCTTCATCCATTGTTCAAACAATTTTTCCTTCCTACAAATGCAAAAATATTTCTCCCAAGATATTCTTGAGTTCCCATTGTCTCGACCAGTTTAAATTTTTCTCATAATCTTATTTCTAAAGCTACTTTCTCATGTCTAAGCATTTACGCGCTAATCGTGTTTGATCTGTTCTAAAGATACTACTGGAACTACAGCTTGAAGTAATTTTGACAAATCTGTCAACGACTAAAGATATTCTTATCAATGTTTTATATAGTTTTTACAACAGCTCATTCGTTGTTTTTTGGGGTTTTTTGGGGTTTTTTTTTTTTTTTGCTTTTTTATTTGATCAATCTCGTCTCTTTCCTTTTTCGTCTTACTTTTCTTAGAACAAGCTGCAGCCTCGACTAATTGTGCCTTCATTAGCAGATATGTTGTCAAATTTTTCTGGTTTCTGTCGCCATCGAGATTCTCTTGACGATCATCAATTGTAATCAACGTAAGTATTTGAATGATGGTTGCATGACGAACAAATCTCCTGGCTGATCAGCGTTGTGAGACATATAACCCCATCCCATCATCATAGATAATAGTAAGGATGTATTCATGCAAATAGTAGTTGGTGGTGGCGCCATCACTGCAGACTGTATCTTATGCAGTGACAGAAGAAACGCATTTGTTTAAATATCTTCACTGAGAGCCTGATACTCATGGAAATGTCACATGTCGAATTCAAATATTGTTATCTATTTCGTTATCTTTTTTCTTTCATATTTAAGTATCAACACGCACCTGGTTCAAGTTAAGAAAAAATGTGGATGCAAATGAAACAAGAATTTGCTTTACACTTATAGACTTTATACGCTACTTACGTGCTCGTTAAAGTATGTGTGAAATGGTCAATTATAAAATCACGTAATTGACACTTGCGAGATCAAAACAGTAATAGAAAATTAATATGAAATATACCCGTATATGTTCTTTACTTGTATAAAATATAGAGAGGTACGACTACACTTATTATCTTCCCGCGTGTATCTTTGCAATGAGCAAAAAATGAAAAATATATAGTTATGGGCAAACACACAAGGATATTTTATTTCCTTATGAAGAAGATAAAATCGTAACGAACAAAATACTTTTAAACATTTAGACAACACTATTAAAAAGAAAAGATGTGTTAAAGAAATATACGTAGTTTTTTTTTTTTAATTCATAGATGATGAAAGTATTCGTGACTTGATAATTACTAAGTTAGTATGTCACAAGGCCACAATTTTGTGAAACAAATTTGACGGGGATGCAACCAATATTGATACATAATACAAAACAAATCAATTTTATTTGTGTAAGCAGGCCAGCAACAAAATATCAAATTGAAATCTTTATAAACTCACTTTCTCATTTTTGTCTTTTTTAATTTCTATCGATATTTCTTTCGCTAAATTTTTATTTAAATTCTGTAATTGCATACACAGTATTCTTCTCTCTTTTTCAATATCTTTGAAAGGAGTACTAAAAGGTCCTCGGTCTGACCAAGAAGCTCTTAAAAAACCTATTGACTACTCTCCGGTATCTGCTCTCCTATTCTTTGCGTTCCACAAGAGGGAGGAGAGCAAGCGTTCGATCACCGTTCCATACCGAGCGGAAGTACAGACAAGCGGTAAAGGACGAGAGGAATGACGTAAGCGGCACACGCCTCAGCCCTGCTCTTCACGGACAACCTCCTTCGGTGCCAAGTCTCGACCGCCGCGCCGACCTTTGCTCGTACTTCTGACGAATTTTTCTCCAGTTGGAGGTCAGGGCCAAACCACATACCGAGAATGCGGACAGGACTGTCCGTCCAACCAAAGGGCCCAGAAGATCGACCCCTTTCCAGGCGCCTAATTGCAAGCCGGACGTTTTGTTGCGGTTAATCCTGGCCCCTGTCTCCATTTCGTACCTTTCAAGCGCCTTCAGTACCACCTCAATGTCGCTGCGGGACGACACGAAAGTAGATACGTCATTGGCGTACGCGGAAACCCTGGCTCGAGCCCCACAAGAGACAGCGATTTCACGTAGGGCCGGACTGCACGCCTTGTCCCTCAACGCCAAAGCATAAAGTAGTGGGGGACAGTGGACAACCCTGACCAACCGATCGAGACAGCGCAAAAGCGCCTGACAGCTTCCCATTCAGCTGTACCACAACACTGGGCGAGCGATACAGGAAGCTTATCCACTGGCAGAAGTCGGGTTTGAATCCGGTGGCCTGCAGGACAGCAGCAAGGTAGTGATGGTCAACATTATCAAATGCCTTGGACTGATTCAAATTGATCAGCGCGGCTTGCTCGTCGTCTTTTACAACCTCTAGGATCGTTCGGATCAGATGCATGTTGCGCTGAATTGTTCGGTCCTTCACAGCACAAGTCTACTCAGGTCCCAACAGAATCTCGGTGACTGACTGCAAACGCTCCGTCAAGATCTTGGCCAAAATCTTTAACTCTGTGTCAAAATCGGGACAAAGATGTACGACAACCTCAAGTACAATTCATAGGGCAAACCATCCAGACCGAGCGACTTGCCTCTGCTGAACTTTTTCAATGCCGCGTAGACCTCGCCCTCCGTGATCTCACCCTCGCACCTCGCCGCTTCAGTCGGCGAAAGCCGAGGAAAGTCAGCCAAACAGATGCGAAACTCTTCGTCACTGAGACCAGTTACCTTGGTAAAGCGGCTCTCGAAATGCCAACGAAACGCCTCACACATGTCGTCAGTGGCCCAAAGAGTACGTCTCTCCGGGGTTTTGACCTCACGAAAGTAACGCTCGGAATCTCGACAAATCTCTTCCTCGCGCAATTCTGCGCCCATGTTCGCAGCTTCGGAAGACATCTTGCTTAATATACGTCTAATTACCTGACCATGTAGCGCTCGCTAGCCAAACGCTCCAGGGCCTCCCTATCTAGGTCTATCTCTAGGGGATCCCCCAGCCTCCGTCCGGGAAAGACTATCCTTAAGAACCTTCACCTTGTTAGCCTTGTCTAGTGCGAGCCGTTTGCTAAACTCATTGGTGAAGGACCTAATCCTGTCCTTAAGCCTCTCCCACCACTTATTCCCAATAACCGCCAACACTAGTTCCCGCTGCACTACGCTAGTTAAATACTCCAGGAAGTCCCGCCTGTCTAGTAAAGACAGATTGAACTTCCAGTAGCCAGCCATTCTAGGCCAACCATCTAACGCCACCGGGGCACAAGCGAGTCTGTGGTTCGAATAGCCTAACCAGTGGAACGTGGGGGAATCTAGTAGATCTATGTCGGCCCTTCTGACTAACATTCTATCCAGGTAGCTAACCACCTGGGAAGAAGGCCAATTAAGAGCCCACGTCCACATCTTCCCACCCCGGGGTGATCGACCCGGTATCTATCGACGAGTCCAAACCCGCCGATCAAATCAACTAAGCTACGATCGCTCGCCTTTCCTCTAGCTCCCCGTCTCCTATCTAACTTGGGGCTCAGGATGCCATTCCAGTCCTCGACTAGAACTAGGCTCGTTGATATATGTTTCCTCCCTAAACAGAGAAAATTTATCAAGATTTTCTTTTGCTAAACTTCACAACACCTAAAATACAATACGACAGACTCCTGAATGAGTCCAATTGCAAAGAGATATATGTTGAAAGAGTTAAAAGCAAATATAATAGAAATTCAAAGTGGGACAGAAGCCCTAGTGGCATCAGCTAATGAGAACATCCTAAGGAAAATGAACCGAGCAAAAATGAGTGAATGACAGATGAAATTATCGAAATGATGAAAGAGAGACAGTATGGTATAGATTATAGAATATTAAATGCAAAAATGATAAATAAATGCAACCACAAGAAAGAGGGATTACTCAACGAAAAGTATGCAGAAATGGAAAAAATGGGCGTGATAGATAAAACAAGTATACATAAAAGAACAGGACAAATTATATCCTAATCAACAGGATATATAAATTCAAAAAAGGAGATATCAAAAAGAAAAAAATATCTCAAAGATGGAAAGAATACGTTAGAGATCCATTTTACAACGAAAGAGAGAAATATGTAATACAAAAAATATGTAAGGACCTGAAGGAAATTCTGCACTGAACAAGCACAAAGAAGTAGTACCAGATGGCTATCAACCATAGAGAATTTCGGTGACAAAATTACAGAAGTAATAAATGAAATATGCCACTGTGGTGACATACAGGAACATCTTAGTAGATGCATGTCCGTAGCGTTGTCTAAGAAGCCAGGTAGAAAATAATTCGAGATCCCCTCGGACAATCAGCTAATGATATAAGCCAAGACGCTGGAACGAGAAATACGATATTTATTATCAGAATGCTTTCAAGGGAGGGCAATAGAAATACAGAAGAATGCATGCTAATGTGTCATAGACTACGCAAAAGCATTTGATAAAGTACGACACAAATATCTATTTGAACTGCAATGTAATATCAATTCTCCTATATGTCAATAAATGCTGAACAATTTCCTCATACATAAACAGGCGACTCGAGGCAACAGAGACGTCGTGATTCTATGGAAGGATGCTGATAAGTTTTAAGAATACTTTATGGAAAATTGAAAAAGGCACTTATACTAAGAATCAGAAAACTACAGTTGAAATGTCTAAGATAGATAATGTTAAAAGAAGGTCTAGAAAATTTGATACTGCTGGAACATACTGAAAAGAGACAGAAGAAAACTGCAGCAAACTACCGAAACGAAATTGCGTAAATGAATAACAGAACAGGGAATGGGAGGGATAATAAAAAGATAAACATTCCTAAGATCCATAAAGGATATGAAGCTGTGGAGAACCATGACTGCCTACGTCCTAAAGGGACAAGGCACATAGAAGTGTAAGATGAAACATCACAAGTTTAAAAAAAGACGTGAAATGCATTTTATATTTTGATTTTTGTATTTCAATGTTTTTTCATTGAAGTAATGAGATAAACTTGCGCCTTCAGTAATTTCTCTTCTAGATGTTGATGAAAAATCATAACAATGCTCGGTATTTTAAAAGGAAGACAAGAAAATATATCACTATTTACAGCAAAGAAAAATAGTTTGCTTAACTAACAATATCATAAATTTGATTTTAGCTATCGCCACTTCAGAGATTTTCGACAATCCTCGAAAATCGTTTGGTCACAATGAGGTTCAGTTTTGGTTTTTTAAGTAAAAAAATCACTATTATTCAAAAAAATGAATTTGTAGATCATTCGTAATGACTTCGATTCTCATTAGATGGCTTCTACTTATGACCTTGTGCCAAACTAAGCTAAACTGCAAATGCATAAAAATGCTTCTAATACCTTTGAAAACGCACTGGAATGTTGTGAGTTTGTAAGTTCCGAAAAAATATGAAGCAGTTATTCTCAACACACTTGTAAGATTATTCAATAATTTTTTAACTATTTTATCCGTTAAAGAAACGTAATGATAAATCCGAGCACGTTAAATTGAACCTGATTATTACATGGTTGACAATGCAACTGGAATGTCTTGGTTGTAATAGAAGTAATCATTAACTGTTCCAATATGCATTGTTTCTAAAGTATATATCGATTGCCGTTGCCATCTCTCTTTTTATTTCTTTCACTATTTTTTTCATATTTTACCTTTTCCGTTTCTTCTTTCCATTTGCCTTTCTGATCTCACTTTTTCCATTTTTTATTTTATTAACTTTTTCGTCTCATTTTTTCCATATCTTCTTTTATTGACTTTCCTGTCTCACTTTTTCCATACCTTCTTTCATTGCCTTTCTCGTCTCACTTTTTCTATTTCTTATTTTATTATCTTTTTCTTCCCTATTTCTTCATTTCTCCTATTTTGTCTTTCTTATCTCTCGTTTTCCCTTTAATGTCTTTTTTGTTTCTCTTTTTCCATTTCTTCTATAGTGTCTTTCTCGTATTTCTTTTTCTATTCTTTTATTATATTTTTCATCTCTCTTTTTCCTGTTCACTTCCTTATCTCTCCCATCTCCCTTTTTCTATTTCTCCCCCCCCCTTTTTTCTGTCTGTTTTTCAGATAATTTTGCCTTCTATCTTAACCTTTTCTTCCTATTTTCTTTTTAAATCTATTTATTTTGCTTTCTTTTATTTTCAAAAAAATCTCTCTGCACATACTTGAAGGTCTGACTGGTTATTTGATTCTTTCAGTAATTATTTCATTTATTCAATTTCAAATTTCATTCTCTCGCAATATATTTTTATTTATTCAAAACTATAGAGAAGATGGGTGATAGAGAGAATAAAATATTTGTTAATATATCTATCGCCTTTTCTGAAACATTTGACCAAATTTTGATATGATAATTTCCCTGTTCTTCCATATTCGTTTTTCTTTCCACTGATTTTTCCTCTTACCATTCTCACGCTATAGTGCTAATATTATATTGTTCGTTACTTTTTACCATTTCTGATGTATCGCAATCGTCCGTCATTTTCAATTTTTACCCTCCGCCTCCTCCACTTCTCTATAAGTATTCTTTTTCCGTTAACCTATTTCATTTTATTTTCTTTTTATTAATTAATTTTTCCTGCTTTCCGCATTCTCACTCCCAACAGCGGCTATGTTCTACCAATTAATCTGGCACCCAACAGTCCTTTTTAAAACCCCTTCCGATAAAGTCAAGACTAGTGAGATACACCACAAATGCAGATTTGTAATTATCGGTAAATAATCCATTCCCCGTTTGTTTTGTTTTTTGTTTTGTTTTTTTGTTTTTTTGTTTTTTTCGTTTAAAATTAGGAAGTGTAAAGTAAGGGAAGAGAAAATAAATAAGAATGCATAACTCAGATGACAGGAGTTTTGATTCAATTTGGTTGGAGATGGATCAGAAAGAAAAAGGTCAAAACTGTAATCTAATGGAAGAATGTTAATGTAAGAAACAGGACTGGTGCAGTCGACGGTGGGCGTTCGATGTGTAGGGGCAATTTTATTTTTTGTTTCATCAACATGAGATTACGTATTCGGCTATTTGGGCACACTTGTCATTTAATGAATTTTAGATTAATTATGTCCTTACTAACCAGTGTCTGATTGAAACTGTTCACTTCAAGTTCTTTCATGTAGAGTTTCATAGTATTTCATTTGTTATATATATATATATATATATATATATATATATATATATATATATATATATATATATATATATATATTGTAATGGTTAACGAGGAATGAAAACCAAAGAAATAAACAGTGTCAGTGTAGAATTTGGTATTGTTGTTTTAGATGACGACTGTAATATTTATTTGGCGAGTCGTTATGAAATCAGATAATTAAAATAGTAGGATAGAATGTGAAACTGGCTTCCCGGAAATACTTAATATTCTGACAATATCAGTGGAAATAAGAAAATGTTAGAATATTTTATATTGCTTTTAAAAGGGAGGGGAATAGCCAAATGAAAGTAGTTAAAAAACGAAAATTCATATTAAGGTAAAGAATATCTGCGTGTCCTAATATTTCCTTCTTGGGTCTATGATTTGATTTAGTAAGAGAAAACAAAATAAGGGAATATATTTTTACAAGAAGTATATAGAAAGAAAGCTAAACGAAAAGAAAATACTGGAAAAAAGAAAGAAAGACAAAGAGCCATTAAAAAACATGGCAAAAAACAAAGGAAATTAAAAAAAAAAACGGTCGGGGAGAAAAGGAAGAGGAAATGAAGTAATGACGTAAGAAAGTGGGAAAAAACAAAATGTCTGGAACGACGTTGTACTTGATACTTTGCCTTAAGTGAGTGAAAGAAAAGGCGTTAATGAAACAATACCAAAGGGAGGGGGAGATGTTTAGTCTCGAGAATAAACATCGATCTCTTTTTGGTTACAACATAAGGAAATAAAGAGGAAGAAAAGGCAAGAAGACGAGCGCAACAATGGCGGCCAAGTTATCAGTCAACAAATCGCTAACAGGGAAGGGAAGGAGGTCGTGTATGTCAGGAAAAGGGACATACAATCCATACACAATGAATCATTTGAAAAGAAAATAATGAACAAAAAGGGAAAAAGTAAAGAAAATGTCGTGAAAGTTATTTTATAAATTGACAATGATTATAGAGGTTGCAATACAAGGAAATAGGATTTGTCAGAGTCAGACAAGTGCAGGCCAAAGGTTCCAAGTGACTCACAATCTGGCGTTCACTTGCCAGGCGAGCTTCCAATCTAGCCATCCATCGCTGCTATTTTCTCCTCGTATGCAAATTTTAAGAATGATACAGCCCTAATGGGAATGAAAGCAAACGAAAATGTGTAAATAAAGGAACAGTATGTATAACAAGCAAAAAGAGAAAAGGTTTGCGATACAATTTGCGCATGCGTGTGGCAATTAACTTTTTATATATAGATATATGTTTATTGTGAGGATTCTCAAAATAAATTAGTCGTAATTTCAGTGTCGCTAAGTTGATTGAATATATTTATATAGAGATACGAAATTTCGGATCAAATTTTACTTATTATAAAGCATATATTATTAGAAGAGAGAAAGAATCAATATTTCAGTGCTTTTGTGGCCATAATCATTACATCCATCTTACCATCTGCTTTAATATATATTAGTATATAAATGCAACCAACTTGTAAAAGGTATACATACGAACATATATATAGATTGTATCTGTGTGTGTACGCTCGTGCGTATATATGTTATGTGTGTGTTTGTTCGAAATACCTAGCACAGGGGGTTGCCTTAATAATCAGGGGGGCGGAATTTTTCTCAATATGCAATAAACTGAAGGATTTAAATAAAAGGGGGTCAGAAACTCGTTTAAAGGGTCAAAAGTGTGTAATTAATAAACGGGGTTGTGTTAATAAGCTTGGATGGGGCTCGGATAAATTCCAAATAGAATAAATGTCTCTCCTTGTCTATTAGGCACCGAAGAGTATGTTCATATATTATTCACTGTTATGTTTAGGCCAAGATTTGTAAGATTTTCAGAACTGTTGTCAGAATCCCATAAAATATATGAAGAAACGAAATGCAAAAAAAAAAAATAACTTCTTTTATTATAGTTTTAATTAATAATTTAAGCATCCAGCCAAATCCTAAAAATTAAAAAAAAATCATAAAATATTTTGTTTTTTCGATTTCAGAATTCTGATTATCATATCTGTAGCATGATTTTGTTTTATACAAAAAAATTGAGACAAGTTAATGGATTTTTTAGTTTTAAATAGAACCGTTTATAATAATAATACTTCACTCTTAAAAGCACGGTACTTTCAGAATCATTACATCACAAACAATGCGATCACTGAATTTGCTTATTCCTCAGTATATTTCTATCAGAAATATTTGATCATAATAAATATTAAATATAGAATGTGACGTATTGAATTTGTGCTACTTAATCAGTTTGAAATTAGATTTATTTTTCCCGAGCGATTTTCAAATACATAATACCAACTGACCAATCGATTACATACAAACTACGCATCTCGTCTTTTATTTCATTTAATATATGCATTTACATATGTAGCAGGAGGTTCTGTAGTTGGCAGTAGACTAAAGACATTCTCCTTCATTACCAAATATTTCTTAATATTCTAGCGGTGTAAACATACGAAATCGAAAGGCCTTTAAAATATGAACTGGGTCCATATGAAATAAAATAAATTTGGAAGGCACTGTCTCTATGATTCAAACGCCAGGATTCAAAATTATTCTAAGCAACATACATCCATAAAAGGATTCATCGGATATCGAAGTGCTTTGAGCGTATTCTATGAAGTAACTTTTTCTCCTCTTCCTCCCACTTCTTTTCTTTCTCTTCCTTCTCCTCATTTCTTCTTCGTCTGCAAATATATGGTTACCGCTCAAGCATTGATTAACCTTTAACAATCAAGTGTTTAAAATTTCATCATATCTATTTATTAAATAAATTACTGCAAGTGGATTGAAGTTATTTTTCTGTTCATAATTGTGTTAATCTTTGCTTCGTAAGCAAATGCAAAAATGAAACAGGCAAAGTTAAGGAAAAAAACCCTTCTATCCGGTGTGTAGAAAGCTTCCGAGCGTCCTTTTGATTTATTGCGCAAGAAGAAATGTTAAGACGAAAGAAAAGCACCAATTGAAAAAAAAGATAAAGTTACACCTAGTGGTTAAATCCCATGAGATAGAATTTGGATGAAATATTAGATTGGTGCAAAAATAATGACGTATTAATGTCGTTTTTGACTTTAAAAATACGTCAAAAAACGACATTATTACGTCATTATTTTTGCACCAACCTAATAGAAGAGATATATTCTCTGTACGGCAAAAATTATTTCTACGTTTCCATGTTGATCAAGGAATTTGTGTCCATTGCAAGACTCGCATTTTGTTTATGTCACTTTAAAATCGGACTGAATTTATTTATAGCACTTGCATATTTCATGACTGATTCATTCGTTCGCTACGGCTTTGATAAGAGAAAATATTTTTAAATTGTACGATTTTTTTAATATAACAATGAGTTAGTGATATAAGTACAACTAATTAATCTATAATTGTGGGAAGCAAAAGTAGATTGATACCTTTCGCAATGGTATTTGCGCGTAAGTGAATATAAGGAACCTAATTGGAACTCAGCTTTCCGATTAACAATTCCGAACCATTATCCATTACACAACACGCACATCCAAACTTACATCATCTCGTATTCCCATGATGTTCATGTGAAGTGTATACTAATATTACAATATGCATCTCCTTTAAATTGCTTTAATGAAAAATTGTTGATATTTTACTATTTGACAATTTACAGCATTTTTGCTTTTATAATATAAAATTGATCTATAGACTTATTTTTAACGGAAATGATTGAGAATTCTATGAAAATAGACAGAGAACTGATTGTTATTTATTTATAATTCTGGGTTCATTTAATGATATACTTTATTACTAGAGAAAAATATTTCAGTCTAATTAGATGGAAGTATGAATAGATGATGTACACTGACAAAAAATCAATTAGCTGGTTTAGCGAATTCGTTGGGTTGTTTTGTGGGGAGATGAGTTAAAGAAATTTTTAATGAGTATACTTATAAATGTAAATTTACCTTTTGTTCTACAATTACTCTTATAAACTGAATTTCATGCACTTATGGACAAATACAAGTTTTACAGAAATTGTACGAACAAAATTTTAACTTAGTATGTTAAGATTAAGCATACTTAAGCTCTGAAGAAGAATGCATGGCATATAGCGAACTGGCTAAGAGCTATAGATGCAGTTAAGCGCATTTAATTTAGTCGTGCTTAAGAACTTTATATACGGATGAAATAATGGAAAAAAGGCTTCGGTGTCATTGGAAAGCTTATACGATTATAATCAATAGATTTTCAGTTTAAAAAAAGATGTGAAGAAAAATAATCGAGAATTTTAATTTAATTTAGGTATTCAGAAAAGGAACTGAATAAAAATACTTTTAATGCAGTTCTAACAAAACTTATAGGTGTACGAGATTGCCTAGGTAATCAATTGTTGCGAGGCCAAAATCTCTTGCGTCGTCCAAGGCTAAAAATTATGAGGAAACATAATTAATATTTAACAAGAACAACTTACTTACTATCAGCTTGGCACCAGAAAATGTTGCAAGATCGGGGTTTAATTATAGGACTTTCGTTTACAGAAAATATCAAATAACAGTTGAATTTTAGTCAGAAAGCGGTTTTTCTGACTTGTTGATGCAGAATTGGAAATCCAAGAATTGTATTCAATTTTAATGCTACAGAGACTTGTATACAGTCTAATGTAATTAAAACGAATTTTTAATCTCGAAAGTGATAAGCTAATTTTATTAAAGTTATGAGAGGGTGATTTTCTAAGCGTAACTTAGATGTAGTACAACGCTGAAATTAAGGTTATCAGATGAGTATATATAAAAACTGAAAAGAAACCCGAAAACTATGACTTACCTAGCATGAAAACACTGTGTAATAAAATTTTATTTTAGGTTACTAAGTATTAATTTCATAATTGCTTCTATCTAGAAAGCAAAGGGAATTACTATTGTTCCCTTTCACTCTTTGCTTTTGTGATATCGATATTTTTAAACTAACTTATTTTCAATTGCATTCATGACACATTAAGCGCTGAGTTACTGATGGAGAATTTTCTCGATCCCTTCTAGAAGTTTCAAGAACTTTCGAGAAGTTTCTAACTCGTTCTGACAATACAGATATCAATATAAATACTGGCAACGTAAGCTGAACAATGCAGTTTACTTTTAGTTGTCTAAGGGCAATGCCTGTCGACGATCAAAGCCTGGGTATTTCATTTCCCATGCGAACTCTGCAAATGAACTCAAGAAGGTAAAGGATGAAAAAAGTTTTTGATCGTTTGAATAGTTGATTTTTGAAGTGTAAAAGTTTTGGAATTTTTATTAATTGAATTATTTTTTTTAAACCAGTGTTATTGAAAAATATGTATTAAATATGTTTCAACCATCGCGTATTAGTGTCCATAGTATCATAGATGTTTCCTATACTGGATCGCTAGCAAGAGCCATAAAAATACGGAATATTAGGGATGTTCCAGATTCCGTATTTTTGTGGCATTTGCTACATTAATTAGGGCCCCAAATCATAATTTTACATAATGTAACATTTTAGAATTTTTCAATAACACGGGATGAAATCTATTTCTATTTTTATACTTATAGTTTTATTTTGCTCTTTTGTAGGATGGTACAGAAGGAAAAATAAAATTAAATTCGCAGTCCCATTTGATGGTAACCAAGTGACCACTCAAGCAATTGCTACTTTTGCATGGTGGATCCTTCCAAATGTCGAGCTGTGAGAATGCGCCTGATATCATATATCCAGAAGTTGTCATCCATTACCCCAGCGCCATTCTACCCTTGGCTTCCCGTACCCACTCCTCCAACGTGAGAACAGCCGTTTTCAGAAGAGTAAATCAGTTCAGAAGAGAATGAATTCATTGATCCAGATTACAGAGGTGCAGCTGAGGATAGAAACCCATACTAACCCAACCAAAAAGATCTCAACGACCTGATCAGATATCTTGGTCTCTCATATTCAAATGCCGAGCTTTTGACGTCGAGATTCAAGCAGTGGAGTTTATTAGATGAAAGCGTGTAAGTAGCAGGTCAGAGAAAGCGTGTAAGTAGCAGGTCAGAGAAAGCGTCACCTGTGTTTTTCAAGCTCTTTCACTTTTCAAGATGGTCACTGCTTCTTACATACTGTGACAGGTCTGTTCAAGGCAACTGGAATCACCTGTAACCCCTGTCAACTCTTCATTGGCAGGTTATCCAGGAGCCTCAAATCTGCACTGCTTCATAACGAGACGTATTCATTTCTTCCCTTGGCTCACTCAGTGTAGCTCAGAAAAAAATACAGCAGTGTCAAGAGCTTGCTAGATGGCTTGAAATATCAAGAGTGCGGTTGGGAGGCTGTCGGAGACTTCATAATAGTGGCATTCCTGATAGGTCTCTTTGTCAGCTTTACCAAGTTTCTGTGTTATCTTTGGGACACCGTGGCACATTACCACAGGTGGAACTGGCCACAGTGTAGGCTGGAACAACGTCAAATGGAAGCCACTGTTGGATCCCCGGAAAGTATTTCTCAACTGCACTTAAAATGAGACTTTATGAAACAATTTATCATAGCTCTAAATAAGGTATCTGCAACCTTCAACTATCTTCAAGACTTCTCCCCTAAGCTGTCTGTAACAAAATTTAAAACCAGTGTCCTTCGCATAGAGCGCAAGGAATTTCCGAGAAGCCCACATGGCCAGAGGAAGCATCATGAAAAATTACATGGCCGAAAACTATATGGTGCATGTTGAAGGTGAAGAAAAGTGGAAAAATTCGTTGTAGGATGTCTCCCTCAAAAACCATATCCTTGACGCTATTCTTGATAAATTCAAGAAGAAAATGGGAGAGCTTCAGTCAGAATATACAAGACTGTAAACGCCATTATGAAGAATCGTATATCGAAAACATAATGCGAGATTATATTTGGAGCCAATTCATAAAAATAATTTACAGTATAATCCAAAAATGTGATAAACTACTCACTTCTAAAATTTTTGTGGTCTCTTTTGTAATCCTAGAACAAATAAATGCTACTTTTAAATCATATGCGGGTTTTTGTTCCTAATTTGCATAAAAGCGAGAATGTTCGCATACACCTGTTTTACCAATGGCAATAGGTAAAGTTCAGAAATATCATTATCCTGATCACAAAAGCAAAGTTTGAAGGAAATATTAGCCATTTTTCATACTTTCTAGACGTAAGCATATAAGAAATAACAGTTGCTATCCAGGGACAAAAATCGTGTTACACAGTGAATCCATTCCTTTTCTTTAATTGGCCATCGGTAAGGATTGCATTTATTTCATTTTTATAAAGTACGTCCCGTAGAACTGTTGGAAATGCTAGGTAAGCATGATACAATTGGGAAGGATAAACCATACTGCCAGCCATCCGCCTGCATGGGGATAGAAAATGAATTAAGTATATATCCCGAAATTTAAAGGCGTGTAAAACAAGGATCTGTATTCTCGTCAGATTTATTCAACCTGAACAGTCCTACCACGAGTCATTATTGACGGCTGCAATCTTAACATCTTAAAATATGCAAATAGCACAGTGTTGTTAGTAGACAGAGAAAGGAAACTACAAGAATTTCTTCAGAATGTAATTGAAGGAAAATGAAAAGAAAGGTTTAAACATGAATTGCAGTGACAAAAGAGGGCTTGGAAAATTTGATACTCACAGCATAGATTAAAGGCAAGAGAAACAGAGGAAAACAGCATATACCACCTAACGCATTGTGTAAATTGATGGCAGAACATTAAGTGGAGTGAAAAAAGACAAAATTTACAAAGGATGGGAAATTGTGGAGAGCCATGATCGCTAACATCTTGAAGGGACACATGACATAGAAGAATCATCCCTATACTTATTACTGCATATTAATGTCATTAAGGCTCGGAGTGTATCGTATATCACATCAGTGTTCTATACGATCAGAAATGTAAAAGTATAATGTCTTTCCCCCTAATTTGCCTCCAAATGTAGAAAATGAACAAAAATTGAGCTTGATTTTCGCCACCGATATGGTTGTTTTGTTTGGAGAATTACATAAAATATAAAATAAGTAGCCCGAGAAAATATTTATAAATTTATACACCCAAGAATTTTGTTTGTTTTTTTTTTTAATTTTCTGCAGCTCCTACACTCAAAACATTAAAACGTGTGCTTTGTCAAGGATACAAGTAGTTTTGTGTAAAGATTGCTTATGAAATGTTATCCCTAATAAAATGGCTTATGGTAAAGATACTATGAAGAAATGGAATGCTTTTGATTGGCATAGGCAGTCATACGAAGGTTAAGAAGATGTACACAGTTATGCAAGACGTGGGCATAAAAACACAAAGAATTTTTGAGAGTGCTAATTTTGATGTGCTTTGATCGAAGATGTTTTCTTATATAAGAAAAACCGAATACAAATATGGAAACTGTGGAAGATTCTAAGAAAGAAAAAGAAAATTGATGAGTCAGTAGATTGCGAGTTCTTCGCTAGGAAATGCATTACAAGAATGGGACATTCACCGTATTCATCGTTTCCTGTGGTTTTTTGCTATTTCAAAAATTGAAACATGTATTTGAAGAACAAAGATTTGCTGACACCCAGCAACACATAACTACTTTAATGAAAGGTATATAATAATAATAATAATAATAATAATAATAATAATAATAATAATAATAATAATTGTAATAATAGTACTATCATGTCACGAAGTGCATAACTTTACAAAGGAGAATATTCTAAATGTAATGCTAGTAAATAGTAACGGAGTAAGCAAATTTTACTTTCACATTGTCATTCCGAAAATTAAACTGTCACACTATGTATCCAACTGAGAATATCAGACTTTATGGCATATGTTTAAAGTAAAATTGAAGGTTTCCCTATCTATTATGATATTTATTAAAAACACTAAATTCCGGTTCTTCGTTAATGCCTGTCAGATAAAAGAAGAAATCTTTCACTCTTGATTTATCAGTTTGTAGTGGAAAGCATAATTTACTAACTTCCAAAAGAACAAATGGAGTCACCCAAGAAAGTTTTGAAGATTAAAATGATGCCAAATCTATTTTCAGTTACACATCAGTATAAAGAGGATATTTATAAAGTAGAAAAGTCCAAAAACTTAACTGTAAATCATAGAGCGACAAGTTTTATTGTTCAATATATTTGTTGATCAATATGGAAAATTCAGCTATTCCAGTATTCGTTCATTAAAGTATTCAAAGAAATTCTTTTTAAGGCGCATTTGTCTTTCAAATACGTACAACATAGTATATATTTTTCTATGTAAACTCTCCAAGATTTTTTTAACTCTTTTTTCTTCACATGTTAAACACGTGAATATGTTTATTAACAACAGTGGCTTACAAAAAGGTTAAGGCAATCACAAAAGTAGGTGTTACAACTTAATTTTGAGGTACTGATTTCAGATACGATATCCATATCACCTCTAACGTTTAGATAAATATGCATGCATGTATATGTATGTATGTAGGCATAAACCCCAAAGATTTAATGTTTCAACAATAAACTACATAAATAGATGTTTATGTCCTATTGGTGTAGAATTCAAATTAATACTTTTACATGCCAAAATATCCTCTTTAGGAATTAAAATGTCCTACTTTTAGTTTTATGTCCTATACCTGTATACAATCATTTTATACGTTGCATAAATGTTCATATCATAATTTTGTGACCATTCACATCATCATATATTTATGCTATGTTTATTTTATTTTTATGATTTTTGTGAGCTGTTGCATATCTCTATAATGGCGTCAGGAAAGTTAGTACCGAGAATGCATCGACTGATTCATTCTGTCACATATGTACGGATTTCAAGATTTCAGTTGCACAGTACCGAACAATTAATACTCTTCTGAGAACTACTTATTATCACTATTTTTACTGTAAATTTAGAGATCAGAATAAACCCTGGGTTCCTGTTACAATAGACTAACTGTATGGTTTGATGGCAAAAAGTAGCCTTCAATTTTGTTGTCCTAGTAATTTGGAGGGGGCATCACAAAGCTATACAGATGATTGTTATTTTCGTCTATTAAATATAACTGGATAAAATGATTCTTAAAAAAAATGAAATATTCCAACCTTCCCTCGGCTATGAGACCTGTTCTCCACTCAAACAACCATCCTGTTCCTAGTCCCCGAGTATATAAGAATATTCTTACCCCAACAAAGGGGAAATGCCCTCAAATGAGGATCCTGTCAAGTCGGTCTCTGCTGATGACAATGTCTTTGTTTATTCAGGAGCAAGTGGCAGTGTGCTCCACTGTGTCCCTCGGAAAGACCTGAATCACCTTGACCATGATTTATACCTATCTAAGCAGCAATCAGTGCTCCGAGCATCCCAACTGAATCAGTGAAACCTGGTCAGGATACGGAATAGTTAATTCCCTTTATTCTTCAACATAGAAAAAAGGTTGTGCTACTACAAAAATATCTCTGATTTGTTTACCTCCTGTAGTCGATATGTAAATTTGGTACTGTATAAAAGGCAGTATCGCTATAACTACGGAGAAGTTACCTTCTCTTGACGAGATTACATCTGTCAGAGAGAATAAGTATCATAATAATATGGTGTCGCTGTTCAGTTACTTAACCACAACGAAGGATCTTGAATATGTGGAAACCTGGTGTTTCGCAGCGTCGGCAAGAGTTAAAAAGATACCAAAGCTAGTAGAAGAGAAAATGAAGTTATGGATTTGTTTTTGGCCGCATGTGAGGCCATAAAAAATCTCCGTCATTGTCTATCCCAAATTGCTACCATCATAAAAGTAAATATACGACAAAAATAGATTAGTCATAACGAAAAGAATTAAATTTCTCGAAAGTAAACGGACATCGGACGAAACTATTATGCAATATGTACAGCTATTGAAAAAACCGTCGAAATTCGAAGCGTCGATTGTGAATTCGAAAGAAAGGGTTCAGAACAAATCTCTATCGAATAGGAGTTCATTTTGCTAAGACTGATTGAAGGAATGTTTGACATCTCGTACAAGCGTAAAATTCAAGCTCACAATATGAATCTGGAAGCATGCGTGAAGTTCTTAAAACAATTGGGATTTATTCAAAAAATGAATTCTTCCGAGGCAGTATGCAGACTTATAGTGCTACTAAACGCTTACTTGTATGCAGATATTGCAATAAGGAAGATGAAAAGAGAAAAAATAAGCGTCCAGCCTTTGGAAAATGGTGTTTTAAGTATAAGAAGAGGAATCATTTCCAGACGGTATGCACATATGAAAAGCGAGTGCAAAAAGTGGAAAATATAGATCCACAGATTAAAAATACCGAAGTATTTGAGATACAAGCACAAGATAAAAGTAGGGAAATGGTGAAGTTGAAAGGAATAACTTTACTTATGCAGGTGGATAATAGAAGTGATGTTACGTTAATAATGAGAAATGTTTGGGAAAGAATGGGTAGACCAAAATTAAAGTAAAGTAATCTTCAGTTGAAACAGTTCGATGGATCAGTCATTAAAATGTTAGGATGCTTTGAAGGCACGTTTGAGACGAGAGAAAAAATCACAGCTTCGTGACAATGCCCATTATAGTGGTGGAAAACATCAAAAGCCACAGTCTTTTAGGAATTGACACGTGAAGTGTGGATATATACAAGATGGTAAATTCCATGAAGTATGTTTCTTAGGATTAACCAATTTCTATAACAGGTATCCACCGCGATATAGTGACCTTGTGGAACAGTTTAACGAAATAAGGAAGAAGAATACCGAGTTTCAATGGATAAAAAGACAGGAGGTCGCTTTTGAGAAATTTATGAATGCACTTATAAACGAAGCAGTTGTTAAAAATCTAGACCCAGTGACGTTAACTATTGATACCAGTGAATGTGCTATAGCTGCAAAATTGTATCAGGACGTTCATCCTGTAATGTACTTATCTAGAAAATTAACATCAACAGAGGCGAATTATTCGACTATTGAGACGGAGGCATTGGCGATTGTGGGAAGCACGGGGAGAGTTAAAACATTTTGCTGGGAAAGAATTTTCTTTTAAAATCTGATTATAATCCCTTGGAATTTATACTCAACTCCAGAAGCGAGATGCCAAAGGTTACATCTGCCAGTATACTAAGATGGGCGATTAAGCTTATAACGTTCAACTTTGACAATGTATATATCAAAGGAAATACTATTCTGCATGTTAAATTTTGAGATGTTAAAGCACGTGAAAATTGCGAGGAGAGGATTTTTCACTGAATAGAATTTGGCTGTGGTCGTGTACAATGGGAATAAAAATCCACACGTTCCGTTTGCCCACTCACCTCTTCCGAAGGTGTCGTACGAATATATGGAGCTCCTTTTGGAAGCTGTTTATAAAGAGTACCAGTAGGGATCTCAAAGTCATTGGGCTCCTTATGAGTATGCAAGTGGGCTTCACGGAATATTGTTGCTTTCTCTATCTCTGGGACAATCGGACTGTATCCAAGAATTACAGGCAGGACTTGGAATCTATGAGCACTTTCTTATATACGGAACAGTGCCCAAGAAACTGCACAAGGTGCTTCTCTCCACAATCTTTATATCAAGCTTGGTCTAAAGAAAAATTTCATGATTGCCTTGGACAAAAATGGTGTGGACTTTCAACACATATGCACTCAAATTGTTATCTATTTTTCGATATTACGAATTTACTTAATTTGAAATCATGTTTTTCCTCCTTAATATAGAGTATCTTATAAAAAGTCTTACAAACTGACTAAATTTAGATGTACCCTCACATCTCCCTAACAACAACCTTTTTTTAGTATTATTTACAGTTATCCGAAACAGAGTTGTGGAATTCGAAGCTAAATTTAATTAAATCACCTGTTTCTTTCTTGCATTTGCGTAGTTAGTGAGAAATCTTCCTTATTTTAAGACTTTTTCTGTTAATTTAAAATCTAAGTTTCCTTTCATGCAAGTTCGTATTTTTTATAACCGACTAACATATTCGATCACCGAGCACAGCATCGCTGTTTTTTGTCGGCTATCACTTGATCTAAACTAAATATAGTTTTCATGTTATTGGGCGATGAACTGCATAGTGATAAGGATATTTATTGTTTATTTTTGATGGCAGGGATCTACTCTGGGGTATAGTGGCTAGTAGACGTGAAGGTGGTGTTGACAATTAAAACGAATATTGCTGCCTATCTGGTCAGACAACTTCTCGTGACCTTTACCGGTCACTACATAAAGAATCCAAAGTAGTCACTCTGCTAAGGTTTTCAATAAATCATGTTACATTTCTCACCTCCTACGCATCTGTGGACAGAAGACTGCGTGAAGCAAAGCATCCTTACCAGGACTGCATCGATCTTGTCCGAGTCCATTGACTGGGAAAACAAAAAAAAAATAGTCAAACAAGACTAAAAGCGGTGGAAAGGTTGGGTTGTAGGGTAGGAAATGAAATAGTTATGAGGTAGCGATAAGGGAAGGATGAATCAGAAAAGGAAATGCAGCTATGGTGATATGGCAACCGCCATTATTTGCTTGCTGCAGACCAACCAACATCAAGTGTCATTGCAGTTCAAGGCCATTACCTGAACTACGCAAATACAGAATCCAGCCATCTTACTCAGATCCGGGAGATATTTTCTTTCTTTTTTTTTTTTTTTTCTAAATTTGTCTGCTATTTATTGACAGGAAGTGGGAAAGATGAGAAAGAAAATTAATAATTCGGTGTGTTTTATTTTTTATAATTACGAAAAAAATGAACAGGGTCAATTTATTAATTTAAATATTTTGTGCAAAAACAAAATAGCAAATAATATGAGCATTTCAATGTTGTTTTTTATTAATATCCTTGTTGATCCTGATAATATATTGTGCTTGTGCTAAACCTCAAACAGCAATTATTTTAAATGTTTTGAATTAGCACAAATATTAGGCATTTAGTATGGTACTCTGATAGAGGAGAATATTGAGCAGATTTTAAATCAAAATCAATAAATGAGTAAACACAAGAAAAGGAAAAGCATATTTAAATTTAAATATATTATTTATCTAAAGTCATTTCGATTAAACATGTCAGTGATGTAATAATAATAATAATAATAATAATAATAATAATAATAATAATAAGCTGAAGGATTTGATAAATCATTAATTTAAATCAATCTGTCTAAATTTGCCAAAATAATTCAATGTTTAGGTCAAAATATAACTAATATAATTCTGGTGTTATATGTCATTATTTTAACTTCTGTTTAAGTCATGTATAGAAATGGTGTAGGATGGGTGTAAATCTAATTCAAACATTAAATTAATCATTTGTTTAGTTCAATATAATCATTAAAATTTCTTTAACCTAGAATTGCTTCTATATTTAGGTAAATGATCAGTTGCACTCATATGGTTTCTGAAACAGATTAGTTATAACTACTCTGTGTGCGATTCGAAACTTCCGAGATAATTGTTAAATCGCTCTTCCACGGTCATATATCTGTTTTGGTTTTGTGTGACGTAATAGCACTATGATAAATAATAATATACCTGATCATCGTGCAGGATAGCCAACATGAGGGACTTTGACCGTCATTCTGCGACACTTGTCTTTTATGACGGATGCTGAATTGATTGTCTATAGAAACGGACCCTATTTAACCGAACGAAAAACAAATAAAACATAAATGCTACTACTACTACTAATAATAATATGCTTGGCGCACTTTGGATTATATCCAGGAAGCCTCCTGCCTCGCATGACGCCTTGGGGATACCTGACATCATTGGGAGTGCGCAGGTGACAGCACTACTTGAAACAATTCATGTAATGAGGAAAGTGTTGTGTCTCTAAGCGTAAGTGGGAGCTGAGATATGAGCATCATCAAAATATCTAATAATCGGCCAAAATATCTAATAATCGGCCAAAATATCTAATAAACGGAGAATACCAAATAAAAACAAATGTGTAAGTTGTTGCTATTTTAAATGTAACGACTCTGAAATGAGCTGCAACGAAAAACTCCTCGAAATATTGAGAAACAAAAACTGTTCAATGTAAGAAGCTATGAACCTACTAATCAGATAAAATAAATCTTGAAAATGGTTGTCTTTCTATTCTTGAGGTTATGGATACAAATAGAGAAAAATAAGCTCTGAAGATGTACACATACATAATGAAGAATTGCTACATTGTTGAAAACTTTTGTGGTGAGGCTATCACTCCTTCAAGGGACAAAAAGTAGGACTTTTATGACAACCCATTGGGAAACCCCACTGATTACAAAGAGCGTGTATATCGTTCTGATTGGTCACTCAGGTACGGAGTTATCGGGAGCTGAACCAATCAGAGATCAACACGACTAAAATGAGCAAAGTGCGTATATTGGTGGCGACGAATATCCTGGAGTAGCATTCGGGAAGTAAAAACGAAATGGTAATCATTCCTTCTACGAGCAGTTGAAGTAGCATTTGTGAATTATAAACGCAGAAATATCACTGTCTTACGCCCACGAGTAGAAAAGATAAGAAGCAGTTTTTAGAGTACGTGCTTCTTGTTTTCTCCAGTCAACAGATCAGTTGCAGTTGACAAGAAGCTATTCAAACAAAAAGAGGAAACGAAGTCGCTCCTTATCAATTACCAATAGAAATATTGAGATAAAGTAGTTTGGAGTGCAGTGTGGAAGGAAACTATTCTTGTTTTTTTCTCACGACAAATAGCAGTTTCAGAGGTGAAAGTTGTAGATTTTCTTTCCTCTAAGGAGTTTTTTTAAAAACATTATTTTTTATTCTTTCGTACACTGGTTCTGTATATAAAATGTTTACAAATTACTATTCTTTTTTTCCTTTTGTCTACATTCGCATACAGAATCACAGACATAAACATGAATACACAAACATGCCATTTTTTTAATTGATTGGTAATGTTTTTCCTTTGGCACATCGAATACGAATGACAGTATGTATAGAAGTACTTCATAAGAAGAGAACTTTATAACAATATGAATTAATAAATAGAAAAGTACATGAGCTACATAGAAAAAGTTTAACTGGATTCAAATTAACAAACTGAAAGCAATAATGAAAGTACAGAAGCAATCTCGTCTATATTTGATAGTACCTGTCAATACTGGAAAGAGCAATAGTAATCACTGGACTTGAGAAACCTATTTTATTCAACTGACAAAAATTGAAGCAAATCTTCAATTGATGTATATACAAAAGAATCCTTTTGGTATTTTGACTAGATATTTCTTTTACTTCTATTAAAATTGGTAAATATAGTGTATATATTCCATTTTCATTCCAGCGAATTTTAATCGACATATTTAAAAGAAATTTGCAAATAGATTCTTATCTAATTCTCTTAGAGAAGAACTCTCTGAAATAGATGCGGGATATTTTCAATAGAAAGAGACATGAAAACTACTTCCAATTAAATCTTGCATTCGATTACAAAATTTATTGACAATTTTCAATATCGGATCATATTTTGGGTTTTTATTTTCGAACAGGAAGTGTTCTAAATATTGTCTGTGTAATAAACGGGTAATAGCAGTGTTTTGCGGATTGTAGATGTCTGTAAAGATATATTAGGTTGGTGCAAAAATAATGGCGTTTTTTGACGTATTTTTTAACGTCAAAAAACGCCATTATTTTTGCACCAACCTAATATATTGATTTCATGGTTTCCTTTTCAAATTTCCATAGATTATTTTGCAGTTTTGTCTGAATAGTAACTGACTCGGGTAACCATAAAAATGGCTGTTTGACCTTAATATATATCAATATCTATAATAATTAATTAAACTCTTTTAAAGATAAAAATGTTTATTCTCAAATTAATGTTAATGATATTGTTTCAAATCACATTCATGATGTTAATGATATTGTTTAATTTAAATTCTTTCGCGAAATTATTTAGCCATTTATACCTACACAGAAGTCGTATAGGAATCAGATTATCTATGTTGCAAAGAAAAAGAAACTTTTCTTTACTCAAACTGTAATATTCTTAACAATGAGTAATTCTTATTAGAGTTGCCATTTAATAAGAGTAACAGATATAATGACCTTTCTAAACATAATAGCTCTCTTCATTGGTGAGGTGACTCATTTACATATGAAGTCACAAAGACTATAAATAGCAACGGCTATTACCCATGAGGCAATTGAAGGCATACTACATCCCGTAAGTCAATAACACTACACTATGCTACACTAAACTACAATGCCTACGCCGATATCAAAAGAACCGAACGCACAATTATCCCTGGATAATTATGAATACGCACAGGCGTGGCTTACGATACTCGCAGCTAAAGCTAGAACAACAATGCTGAAGGACTAAAAACCAGTTGAAGGAGATAACGAAATAACTGATCTTTTCTTAGCAACTGCTGGTTGTGAGGCTATTATAAAATTGTCAGCAATTCCACGTCCAAGGCAGTTGGAGGAAATGACGTTTGGCGATATAAGTCAACTAATGATAAAAAAACCTAAGAAGAAACTATTGAATGCAGAGTGAGATAAGTTCATGAATACTTCTAAGAAGAAAGTGAATGAACTAGTTATTTAATATATTCTTCGTTTAAAACAGGCAGTTAAATATTGTGATTTTGAGAAACTGGGATCGGAAAACCAGTCAATCGAAGAGAATTTGATCCAAATAAATTGGTAAGCGGCCTTAAAAAAGAGGGGTATCGGCAAATGCCACTAATGCATTTACAACTGGGAAAGTTCTCACTAGAACAGTGTGTCAAATTTGTTCAGTAACATGAATTAATTCGAGAATTTAATAGAACAAAGGTTATGTATCTGGACACATACGCGATAAAGAAAAAAAAATAACGTGTGGATATCAACATCAAATAGAAAAACAAAAATGTCTGGCATATAAAAAATCACGTGAAAAATGTTTCAAAATGAATCATTTTAAATGTATATATAAATCCAAAAAGAAAAAACGTAGACATGGTCTCACAAAATGAAGAAGAACGTAGGTATGGACGTCTTTTCATTGAAAAGAAACGAAAAATGGTTATTAAAAACTTGAATCAGTAAATGTGTTATTGTACATTCAACTAACTACGGGAAGTGACGTGACGTTGATACCCAGAAATTTCTGAAAGAAATTAGCAAAACCAAGATTAAAGAAAAAGCCTTGTCCAATAGAATCAGCTGAGGATAAGAAGCGATATCCCGTATTGAACAGTATACTCTTCAGGATAAAAATAATAAATGGAATAATTACTCATGGGCAAAAAGGTGTTTTAAAGAGGTTAAATACAAACTAACTGTAAAAAAGGGCGTAGTGGTTCCGCCAGCAACACAAAGGAGCAAAATTCTAAAAAGTATACATGACGATGTTCATTGTGGAATAACGTCTACGCAGAGGAGATTAAGGCTAGAGGCATTGTTGACAGGTTTTTTTCCAAATGTATAAGAATATATAAAATGGTTTAAAATGTGCAATAACAAAAGAAAATTTAAGTAAAACACATACATGGCCTAAAGATTACCAACCTTGGGGACAGAGTACACATGGATCATGTCCAATGTTAATGGAGTGGGATTATTACTAATAATAATGCGTATTCAGTCTGGCCAGAAGTAATACAGGTCTCCAACAAAAAAAGTTTGACCGTGAAATAAGCGTTAAAGTTCATATTTTCAAGAAATGGAATTCCGAAAACGCTAGTATATGACAACACCCCAGAGTTCTGTGCCATGGTTGAAGAAAATTGAATTCAAACCATATAAAGCCCCATAAGATCATTCGCAATCAAACGAATTGGCAGAAAGGGTGGTGCAAAATATAAAAAATGGATTGAAAATATGTGTACAACGGGAAGAAAAGGCAGAAACATTTCTTCCTGGATTGTTGCTAAGTTATAGGACAATACTACATGCTGGAAGATTGAAAAGCCCGTCTGCCCTCTTGGGTAGACAAATTTGAACCCCATTGACCATACCTTATGCCACCAACGAAAACTATGGTATAAAAAGAATAGTGAATCTAATCTACAAGAGACAAGATTCATAATGTAAAGTGGACAGAACACTATGATAACAGAAAAAATGAAAATGGGATATTAGTGCATGCAGATCAAGTTAGATTGCAACAGGATAGGAATGAAGAAATGTATAGTGAGCCTGAATATAATGAAGGCAGAACAGTCAAGGCAAGATGAATTAGACAGTAAAATGATGAGTAATATAGACTCTGAAGATGAACAATCGTTGAAGGAAAAAAAAAAAAGATCACGATCCTCGATTTCTAGACAATCTCTTAATTTGTTTCCACCCTAGAAGACAGTGAGGAGACAAAAGCTGTCAGAAGAAGTACGAGGGAAAATAAGGGGATAAAACCTCTTTGGTACAGAGATGAGGTAACTCATTTACATATGAAGTCATAAATACTATAAATAGATACGGCTACTACCCATGTAGCAGTTGAGTGCATACTATTCCCCGTGAGTCAGTAACACTACACTACACGGCACTACACTACAATCGGGTATTATCATCATTATTATTATTATTGTTTCTTAGAAGTTTGGCGTTGCTCTTAAGCTAAAGTATGTCTACAGTTTCCAAAATATGTGGTGATTTATATTGAATTTACTGAGAATCAAGATTTTTCAATGGTTTTAATTCTAAACCCGGATTGGTAATTCTGTCAATCTTTTTACAAGTATCTCTTGGGGAGTTTCCAGTGTACCAATAAATTACTTTCATGCTACACAATATCTCTTAGGCAAACTCTATATTCTCATTCTTTTTCACTTTCAACTTGCGAGGGTTGGAATAGATTTTAAATAAAATTGTTTGTCGTTATTGCTTGAAAACTGATTTCTTTATCTAGACACAGAGGGGGGGACTATTTGAATTTCAGATACCCTAGTTGTTTCATTTTTCCCTATTTTTATGAACAGCTATGTATCTTTTTTAATCATATCACCCCAAGAAATGCGATAAATTCCACTGACACGCAAGGGGTTTTACTGAGAGTAAAAGAAACTGAGAAAATATTGCAAAAATGGACAAAAAAAAAGAATAGGATTCAAGGGGACAGAAAATGACAATTGACGTTGTATTTGAATTTTTGAAGATCGTAGTTGACAAGAAAGCAAGAAACCGAAAGCCAATACAACAAGTGAGAAGTGCAAAGAAAGAAACTATTAGCATAGAACTTGCGGTTATTTCTAGCAAATTTCAACAGTGAAATTAGCAGATCTATAGTTACTAATCTAACACTGCACTTAAATTCTTGAGGAAACAAACAATTGCTATGAAAATATTTATTGAAAAAGGCACAAGGAAATTACGGCGGTGGGAAAGAGACTGAAGCCGATAACATTATAGATTCTTCTTTGGACTTTATCAAGACTCTTTAGATATAGAGCAGAAACACTAGACCAACTGTGACGGCAATATTCAATGCACGGACGAATAGTAGGTTTATCAACGGGAAAAATAGACTCGGGTGAGAGAATTTGTCTAGGACGAAACAGTGAAACAGCTTTTTTTAGCAGTCGACTTAGCAATTGATTCAAGTTAGTGGAAAAGGTGAGACTGACAAGGTGCAATGATTTGTTCTCCTGTGGGTTAGCATCAGCCATGCTAATAGAAAGCAAAAAAAGAAAAAGATTATTAAAGACAATAGTTGGAATCGTTAACAAGCACTTTCTTGACACAGTTAACAACAGATTGAATGTCACTTTAGATATCAGCAGCCAGTTTGACTAACAGAATTACCATTAAGACAGAAATATATAGTAATGACATAGATACAGTGTCAGGAACTGATGGCACCATAAGGGTCGTTGGTGAAAATAAAAAAACAGAGACCAATAATAGAGAGCCCTGGGAGAAAGCCGCATTTATGTAAAAAGATTTCGAAGAGTGGCCATTCGAGATGATAATCAGTACGCAATTTCTTAAGGAAGACTGAATTAAAACAAAAATTCTATCAGAAACCCCATAACCATTCAGTTTGTGAAGATCAGTATGCCAAACCCTGTCAAACGCCTTCGAGATACTAAAGCTAGAATTCGTGCTTTGCCATTCTTATCTAAAGATTACTCTTTCAGTAATAACTTTAATACATCGGCACTCAGGCGGTCATTATCAATGAATATTTTTAGCACCTATTTTTATATCCCTTTAATATGAGTTGTTTGCATTTATCATATGAGTTAACGTTATATTTTCTTTATTCAAAGTTTGCATTTGCTATTTTCTTGACTCTGATCAATTTTTACCTGAATGTTCAATGAGTCATATATTTTTCTTTCGGGCGCTTATTACATATAAACTTGTTTTCCTTTTCAAGTGTCTTCTGCTCAACCAAATCTATTTTGCTTCATCAAAAATTTCTTGTATCTCATGAAATCTCTATGGAATTGTTTTTCCTTTTTTTTCAATTTCTACATCTGGATGGATTTTTTCAATTTCTACATCGGGATGGATTTTTTCAATTTCTACATCTGGGTGGATTTTTTCAATTTCTACATTTGGATGGATTTTTTCAATTTCTACATCGGGATGGATTTTTTCAATTTCTACATCTGGGTGGATTTTTTCAATTTCTACATTTGGATGGATTTTTTCAATTTCTACGTCGGGATGGATTTTTTCAATTTCTACATCGGGATGGATTTTTTCAATTTCTACATCTGGGTGGATTTTTTCAATTTCTACATCTGGATGGATTTTTTCAATTTCTACATCTGGATGGATTTTAGTTCCTTCGTTAGTTGTCCTCCCATTACTTTTTTTATTTTCCTGTTTTATGCTTGTAATCCTTTGTATAGCCTGCGCAATACGATCTGTAATCATTTTTTTATTAATAAAATCTATCATTATCATCACTTTCTTGTCGTGTTTAATTTTCTAGCCCGCTGATCCAACAATTTAAAAATGAATCCGAAATTAGTCTAAACATTGTACCGATACCATTTGGGCAATTTCTGTAGTTTAGTCTTATTTCTAACTAGCTGAATTACCTGCGCCTTGCTGCATGTCACACATTTCTTTTTGTAAGAAAATGGTGATTGATTATTATAATTTGTGGAGAAAAATTATGCATTTCAATGATCTTGACGATATGACCTCCATCTTCTGGCTTTCTCCTTCTATATTTTGGGCAGGGACCGTTTCCTTGTTCAAATTTGAATTTAATTTATTTAAAGGGAAAATATTTCAGTGGTGAGTTTGTGCTTGATCTGACCCCTTTGATACTTATTTGATGCAATACTTGATTGAATCAATTGATGACCGGATTTCAACTTTGATATGACAGTTCAATTATCGCAACAAATATGTATTGTAAAGCACTACCCACTGATTGGTGATTTCTTGCTCAAATTGACGTCTATATTGTCTCATTTTGATCTTGACCTTCATCTTCTGGCTTTCTCCTTCTGTATTTTGGATTGGAGTCATTCCCTTTTTCAAATTTAAATTTAATTTAAATCAAAGGGAAAAATGACCTGCGCACTCACAATAATGCCTTGCGAAACAAAAAAAAAATTCCTGAAAATAGTCCCGAGTACGCCAACAATAAAAGGAACAACTTGAGTTGATATTTAGTGCATTTCTCAGATTTGTCCTGTCAATCGTTAGTACTTCTGTATTTTCGCCTGCTCCGCCTTTACGTTATTCTTATCCAAAGGTGAATCGACTTCTACCAGGATCCATTCATATCTACCCTTGTGCACAAGTGTGATATCAGGTAACTTGGCAATCAAAATGTTTATGTAATTATTAAGAGGAAAGTACCAAAATATTTTTCATTATTTTATTAAATAATTTAATCCTTTCTAGCACGTTCAAAATTGTGGTTAAAAGTCTTTTTTTTTTGCGTCTGCGGGGGCAACAAAGATTAGTATTAGGAAATTTTATCGCCTTTTTTCCGGTAAAAGATAATGATTTAGAAATTCTTGCAAAAATCAAATAACTGTCGGATTTTAATGAAACTTACAGGACTTATTCACAAATGAATTAAATTATTTTAGAAACTTTTTTGTTAGGAAATCTTGGTAGAAATATTCTTTTTTTTTCTATCTGTTACTCCCCCACCCCTTATTTAATAAACGAAACTTCGAGAAATTTAATTTTGTCCAGCTTCATGTTTATACTTCATTTAAAAGCAGGATTCCTTCGAGAATGTAAATCATCAATTTTATTTTTCAAATAGTAGCTCATTTACCAAAACTCTGCCCTGAATCGTAAAATAAAAAAGGCAATCAAACTAAGACATTATTTAATTAGAAAAGCTTTTAATTGATTTTATGAATAAGTTATGTTAAGGACAATATTGTCTTAAGAAAATAATTCGATGAATAATGAAACGTTTTCTTTTTTTTATTTTAATTAGAATAATTTATAAATTTTAGATCTTTTAAATTTCTGGACGGGTTAGGTGATATTTTTATTAAATAAAAACTATATTTACTAATCATAAATTGAAAAGCTTAGTACAAATTATCACGCACCAATATTTTTTTTTTAATTTTGATTTTTTATATGTAAAAACATAACGACCTTCTGTTATACGGTCGACCATATACGACATTATCAGAAAATAAGAGCCATGACTATAGCAAATTTATAGTCCCAAAATATTTAAAATTCAATAAAATATTAGATTACTGAGAATAGTTCCTTAAATTTTTAAGATTACTTAGTACTTAAAAATTATATATAGAAGGCGCTCACATTAATTAATTTATTTTTTAGCGCCTAAAGGCCCCCATAGAAGAACATTAGATAAAAATATCAATCTGTCGTCAACCTGTCAAACCCGCGAATGCCTTAAACAGACACTGATGGATTGAAAAATTCATCTTTTCGATATTTTAAATTTAAAGTAAATAACAGTTGTTTCAAATCAGATTAATTATACTTTAGATCTGCTAATATTCCTCAAGTAAAATTTCAGAAAAGTATATTTTATTTTTGGAAGATTTTTTTTTAATAAAGAGAATTACATTGCGGAGAAAGACGACTAAAAAAAGGACGCTAATAAGCTATTTTAGCAACAACAAAAAGGAAATTTTTCCAGTCAATTTAAATTAGATTTGAAATACAGCAAATTATTTTGCTTATTGGAAATATTAAATTTAATCTATTAGCTTGAAATTAAAACTAAAATAAAAGCTTCAAGAAAGATTTCTCATTTTTTTTAATTCATTTTAAACCTAAGATATCGGGGATTTTTTGTGTTTTGGGGTTGTACCTAGTCAGAATGGTCGCATAACCTTCACTTGCTCATTCTCAGCTATTGACGATAGCGAATGCTCATACCACTTCTTTGCGCACTGAAGATCATACTTTTTGCACAATCCCTATGTTTTCTGACGCCTACTTTGTTATAGCGTCATCTGTACTCTTTTTGTACCGGCTGAATGCAGCCAATGACAATGTGTTGTACACTTTCAGTAGCTTCCCTACTCAGCCTGAACAAAAGTAAATCAGCTGTTCTTTCAATAGAGTACTTGAGGGAATATATTCTTATATTCTGCTCTTACGCTGTATGATCATTCCTTCGATTTCCTTTTTAAATAATCCATTCCTAGGCTACCTAAATGATTCCAGATTAGCCACCCGCTGGGTTTCTTGCGCAAATTCTCCATACGATGATTTTTCTTTCTATGCGCCGAATTTCTCATCATAGCTTAGCCACATTACTCTTAGGATATGTTCATGGTCATTATATTCTTTATCAGTCGGTCTAAGGTTCCTTTGTCCTCTTTGATCTATTCAGCAATTCCCACATTATACTTCACAACCCCGACTGCCCAAGCATTGATGCCTGAAACCAAATTTCTACCATTCAACTTGAATCTACAAAACTTTTTACACGCCGATTTCCGTAATTTCATCTTGTCATTGAGAGTCATGTACATCCGTAGAACTCCTAAGTATTTATAACTACTATTTACCTCCATGTATTCCAATGCTCGCCAACTTTTCTCCCTCTTCATTTCCAACACGGTACATTTATCAAGGCCAAAATGACATCATTATATCCCGAGGGCATATCCTAAGTAGTCCAACTAGTTAAGATCATCTATGCACTGTGTAAAAAGTTTTGGCCTTTTTTTTTTCTTTTTTTTTTGTTTGTTTTTTGTCTTAAGTGCTATTTCCTAATTACTTCTGTCTAGAAATCAAAGGAAATCACTGTTATTGCCTTCAATCTTTGCTTTTATGATCTGAACATTGATGTTTTGAAACTATCCTATTTTCTATTACATTGCAGATTCAGTAATGAGTTGCTGAAGGAGAAATTCCAGTAGTTTCATGCAACATAGATGGCAGTATAAATACAGGGAACATAAGCTCAACAATTCACTTTACTTCTGGCTGGAATGCCTTCACGTCAGCTTATATTTGATAAAAGTAAGTGTATATTTTGTTTACGTTCGTCATTACTGTGGTATTTGTTTACTCTTTTTGTCTTCCGTACGTGAATTCTTGCTCGTTGAATTGTTTTTGTTTGTGAGCGGTGTCGTGGGAACGCCAACATTATGGCAGAATCCCAACTTCTTGATTCAGCACCCACTGCAGCAAGCACTTCGGCGTGGGCCACCGATAGACCCAAGAAAAAAAGGACCTGATTATTACAACGGACAAGAACAATACGATAATTTCGTTTCGGGCAACGAACTGCTACCGGTTCCCTCGCTTTTGGAAGCAGTGAACACCAAAACTATTTCCCTGTTAACAACTGATATTATGACTAGAAAACTAATTGGCGTCAGTAGAAAGATTATGGAGGAAGCCCTGAAAGCATTAATATTGGAACCAAAATATTGGAGACATCCTGCTACAAACAGAAGAGGCAGCTAATGCACTGGCCAGTAGCCTCCTAACAACTAAATCAGTGAGTCTGCAAACATAATATATGGGAACAAGAAAGACTAAAGTGACACTACACGGAATACTTTTGTATATTTCGGAGGACTACCTGGGGTTTTTCTTCAGCCAACTTGGGGGGTGGCTGATGTATCGTCCATTAAAAGCAAGGCCGTCATTGGTACCGGAGACGTAGAAAACTTTATGAACATACCCAATGTATTATATGTAGTGGCCGTCTTATCTATGTTGTAGTAAAAAGGTGCCGCCCTCTCTGCCTGTCACGTGTGGCCGCAGGTCATCATTCTAAAGTCTGCCCCCTGGGGAAGAAACTGGAATCGCAACCCCAAGCAACCACTTCCAGGGAAAGAACAGAAGCTGGGACACGCCCAAAAGTCGCCAAAGGTCCACGAGAATGGTGGAGGTGATGAAGAAGGGAACAAAAGTTGCAATACCCCCCCCCACAAGCAGGATGTCGAAAAGGAGGCAAAAAAGTCGAATCGAAGAGAAGCAGAGAAACAATCAGCAGGAGCAGCAGCAGGAGCAGCAGCAGCAGCAAAGTGAACAATAGCAGAAGCCCAAACAGGAGAGCCAGCAGGGGAAGGAAGAGCAGCAACAAGAGAACCTCGATGCAGAAATAATGTCAAGAAGTGGAGTTGGAGGAGATGACCCACCCCCGGCCCTCCTCTTTAAAAAGTTGTAGAGAGGATGGAGATGAGAAAAAGGAGAAAAAATTCAAAAAACGGAAAAACGAGCTGGTCGAAATAGGGCGGAAAAGGTTCTGGACAATCCCAATCCGTCCCTGCTTCTGCAGCCAAAAAGGAACAGTCAAATCAAGGTACATCAAGGAGCCTGTCTTCCCTTTCTAGGGTTCCATCTTCACCACTTCCAACATCCCTACCCCTAACACTTCCCAGGGAGGCTCTGGAGCGGGACGTTTCATCTCCAAAAAGGCACTCTTGGGACCCACTTTTAGGGTATCTTCCAGCAAGGGAAAGTTGGCGGAAGATCCTAAGAATTTCTCCAATGCCCCAGGGCTACTAATTTAGATAAGAGACACAGGGAGAGACCATAAAGTTTAGGAACAAAAGACGCCTTTCCCGGTATCAGAGATTGAAACACCTGATCTTAGAAAATTATAAAAATTTTGCACAGGGAGGTGGATAACTGGTAAGTTATTCTCCACCCCTCATTATATAAGGCTTTAAACATAACACATCCCGCAGACGTCGGCGGCATTATCCTCAATGGTCGCCTGACAACAAAGATAGGAACAGGGAACCTGGACAATCCGTCGGGGTCCTTTCACAGATTTCCGCCTAGTCTGTGACTAGGGGAACAAAACTTGAAAAACGTCTCTCAAGATATTTGTACCTAGTTTGAATGCGAGGAGCTTGAGCGATCAGAGTAAGGCTGCCCAGCTGCTTTGTAATCTCCTATTCTTCGGCGTAGATGTGGCTGCGATTCAAGAAACATACTTTGTTTGCGATGTGGATCCTCGTGTGCTGTCTAGCGAATATGTTGTCTATTCAGCATACAGGGACCGACTAAACAGAGGTGTGTCCTTGTTGGTTAAACGTACCCTGGGTGCGAGGATGGAACTTGTCCGTGTCGATGCAAGGTTGGGTGGGGGTTTTGATCGTGGCCGATATTGACGTGAACAATAGTTCGGAGGGAGCGTGTCTCGTTGGTTCCATCAGTTAGTGTCGTTCCTGGTGGATTCGTCACACTTAGACTTAGTGGAGGACTGGAATGCCTACATGGACCCCAACATACACGGGCGGTGCGAAGCTAGTGGAAGGTTGGGTGATCGTAGTCTGGTTGATCTGATTGGTGAGTTTGGGCTCGTCGATAGATACCGGGTCAATCACCGTGGGCTGAATATGTGGACGTCGGCACTTAATGGGCCGTCTACCTGGGTAGACCGCTACCTGGATAGAATGTTAGTCAGGAGGGCCGATATAGACTTACTAGTTTGTCCCACGTTCCACTGGTTAGACTGTTCGGACCATAAACTTCTCTGTTCCCGGATAGCATTAGATGCTAGTCCTAGAATGGCTGGACACTGGAAGTTCAATCTGTCCTTACTGGACATGCTGGAATTCCGGCAACTGCTAATTAGATTAGTGCAACGGGAATTAGTGGGAGTGGTTATTGGGAGTAGAGGGTTAAGAATAGGATTAGGTCCTTCATCACCGAATATAACCAGCTAGATAAGGCTAAAAAGGATAGTCTTCCCGGCCGGAGACAGGGGGGATTCCCTAGAGATAGGTTTAGCTAGGCAGTCTCTGGAGCGCTGTGCCAGTTAACGCAACCAGCGTCAGGTAGTTAGATATAGGTTAAACAAGATATCTAACGAATCCGTGAACATGGTCACAGAATTGTGCAAGGAAGAGATCCGTCGAGGTTCCGATCGATACATTCGTGAGGCCAAGACCCCGGAGGGGCGTACTCTGTCGACCGATGACATATGTGAGGCGTTTCGGCGGGATTTCGGAAGCCGGTTTACCAAGAAGTTTAGTCTCTGTGCCAAAGAGTTTCGCAGCTATTTGGCTGACTTTCCTCTGCTTTCGCTGACTGAGCAGCTAGCTGTAAAATGAAATCACGGAGGGCGGAGGGCGGAGTCTATCTGGCATCGAAGAGTGTCGGCAATGGCAAGTCTCCGGGACTTGATGGTTTGCCCTATGAATTGTACTTGAGGCTGTCGGTTTAGAAGAAACAGCTTCGCAGGCTTTTAAACATTGTCCTCAGGTGCGAACTTTCTGGTGCTATGTCGGCAAATTGACGGCTCGTATCGCTCCCGAAAATCTCGTGCTCATCGATCTCGCATACGCGTGCGATAATGTATCGCCCCAGTATTCTGAGGTGAAACAAATGGCACGGATGGTGATCTGGATGACGAGAATGGAGGGAATCTTGCGATACGAACGCTATTCTTATCAGGTTCTAGTCGGATTCTTTCGGTATCTGCTGAAGGATGTAAATCTGAACTGATAGAAAGTTTTTGGCTTCGACAAATTTTAGCGAACGGTTGGTGAAAGTAGCAAGCTTTGTTCGTGTGAAAGGGGCTATCCATGATTTCGTTTTTTAAGTGCCCTTGGCCACAACGGGATGACTTTTTGTGAAACTCTCCACTGGTTAAGTTAAACTCTCTTTATTTACCTAGTTAATGTGAGTAAATGTCGTTTCCGGTCTGTTCCAGGCTTCTTCTTTTTTTTGTTATAATCCAAATCGAGATCACCAACTTCCCTAGTTTGTTTTTGGCCTCATTTTTCATCTCGACTGGGTCAGTCTTTGAATTCCAGACGCCCATATTTATTTATCCTTCCCACTCCGTTAGTGAGTGAGCTTCCTGATGACAGAATGATGACAGTGTGTGAGATTCTGTATTCTGATGACAGAATACAGCAGCCACTCTTATTTTTGTAAGGTTGGAAAGGTCCTACTAACATCTGTTATTTTCTGGTTGATATTTTGTTATGTTGTAGTATGTTTTAGGGATTCATCCCTCACCCACATTTTCATACCATTTTTCATTTTTTTATACATTTATATATATTTTTCTGTGAACATTTGTATATAAGAAATTTTTATGTCATTAGGTGTTTTAAGGTTCACTGTGTGTATGGGGTATCATGGTTTATATAAGACTGAATGGTAAAGGATAAGTTCTTATGCTGAATGAGTTACTTGTAATGAATGAATTGGTCGTGAATTAGATTAGCTAGGTATAAGATACTTAATGATGACCACGTACCCTTTTGGCCTCGTGCCACAATTGTTTTATTTTTACAATAATAAATCAACAGTTTACTTCTAGCAGTCCAAGTGCAGACAAGTCGTCGTTGATAGATGCATTTGTCACAGATGGTATCAAGAGGTTACAAGCATCTAACAGACACGTTTTGCTTTGTCGGTGGCAAATTTATGAAGACAAGAGCGAAAAGTAATCTGTGGCAACATCTGCTAAAATGTGTGAGGCCTACAAAGTGTGAAGCCTATAATTCGGTATACCTGTCAGGGGTCAATTGAAAAAGATGTATTAAATATTTTTCAAAAATTTCACATTAGTGTCCACATTTGGGGGTTATTCATGAAATTTACGGTAAAAGCGTAAATCGCAAAAACTACTCACTTCTAAATGTTTGTGATCTCTCTTGTGTAATGCTGGAATAAATAAATGCTACTTTTGAATCATATGTCATTAAATGCTACTTTTGAAACATATGTCGTTTTGATGTTTTCTATACTGGATCACTGGCAACAGCCATAACAATACGAAATATTAGGGATGTTCAGTATACAAGATACCACATTTTTTGGTCCAAATCAGAATTTTATATATCCAGCGAAAAATTTTAAAAATTCAAAAATGGGCTTCAGGATGTCCCTCAAAATTCATATCCTTGAAACACATATTGATAAATTCGAGAATATGGGTGATTTCTCAGAGCAGCAAAGTGAGCACTTCAACTAGTATATACTGAACTTTGAACCCCCGCTACCAAGGATTATATAACGAAAACATGATGGGTGACTATATTTGGGTGCTGATTCGTGAAAGTAATTTACTGTATAAGCGTAAATCTTGAAAAACTACTCACTTATAATTTTTCTGTGGTCTCTCTTGTGTAATCCTAGAACAAATAAATATTACTTTTTAATCATATATCGTTTTGTTACTACCTTACGTAAACGACAATATTCACATTCGGCAGTTTTCCCAATGAGAATAGGTAAATTACAGAAATATCACAAAGCAAAGTTTAAGGGGAAAATTAGTCATTTTCTATACATTCTAAGCGTAAGCAAAAAGAAATTAGCAATTGCTACCCATGCTACACAGTTTAACAGGCAGTTGATAGGCTGTTTCTGATGCTTTGCAAGTTTATAGACTGATTTCTCATTATTGAGAATCAGTTAATAGCAGCATGATTATCACAAATAACAGAGGATATAGTGTAATCGCCCTGACAAATCCCACACTTGATTTTCTTTTCTTTTTTTTTTCCTCTCGATGTTCATACTGTTTACCAACTAACCATATTGTTCCTTATAATTGTTACAATAATTTTAACCACACCAAACATATCTATTATGAATTTTAGAATCACAAGTGACCTGGGTTTGGTGATCTGGTCTTCTGGCCTAAATTCGGTGGTCCATGACAATTTCAACATTTCAGAGAATTTTATGCGTTTCATTCTCTTCGACAGATTCTTTCATGTCGTCACATATACGATTACTATTTACGCATTTGCTTGAGAAGATCCTAGTGGATCTTTTGCAAATTCTTGTGATTTTCTGGATCAATTCGTTGATTACACATATCACTGTTTCATCTTTATTACTACTCTGTATACATTTGATGTTTTCCTTTTGTTTTCATCTTTATTATTATTATTATTATTATTATAAAGATCATTTTAGCAATCCTTCAATAGAATAAAATATGCTTTTTCAAAACATCTCTCTCTCTCTCGGACTCACACACACATACACACACACATACGTGTGCGGGCGCACACGCACACACTCTTTTCATCAAAGTTTATTTCAAGTAAAATAAATATTAATTGGATTGGTTCCATATAAACCTTACTGAATTATCGTTATTGCAAATATTCACGATGATGCATTTAATTCTAAACGGATTCTCAAAAGAAGAAATATGTTAATTGTAAACTGAGACCAAGTACACATCAATGGAATGTCTCTCGTAGAAGAAAAGTTTGCAAAAAATATTGAGATTTTCTGACACTCACGCCACGTTTTAGTTTTGGTCCGAATAGATTAAATTAAAAATTAAAAAAACTCATTTACATCTATTTTTATCTTCTGTTTTATATACAAACTGCACGCCAAATATAATTTCTGTATATCCAAAACGATCTGAAAAATCTTTTACCAAATGAGCTATGGTACATTCTCTAAATATCAATGCTATTGGGATACTTAAAAATAACATGAGATAATACCTATGATAATATATAATTCAAGATTGCATATATAAGTGAATCCAATGTAAAGTAAACAAATTGGAGAATATTCTAATTTAAATTATTGTCGTTCATTGTAAACTGACGCTATTGTAGGGATATAGTCACAGGTTTGGATGCCATTAAGAGTCATTCTATGATTATACTTTTGTCTGATAGCATGGCGACACTACATTTTTCACTCATTGAACTTCCCACTGCAGAACAAATTAATTGCACGCTATAATGACCATCATTAATTGTGCAGTATTGTAGCAAAATCAGTGCGGTGGGGACGTGGGCTTTCAGAAATTAAATCATAAATTATAGCTGACTACTGAGTCATTGGCAGTGTGAACGGGTTTATTTTGTTCGATGAAACTAAATAAACATTCCAAAGCAGCAACAACATGCTTCATCCTCGAAATCAATTTCAAACGTTAGGTCATTTCAAAATAAATGCTACTAAAAACCAATTATGAACTATAAAATTTGAAATTGTTCTCCAGTTTTAAGTATGGAATCCTTTTTAGAGAAAATGCTCATTTTAGTAGTTTCAAAATGGAATTGTACTGTTTTAAAATCCAATGTTTATTTATATTGGTAATTATATAAATTGTTCAAATTGCCGCCTAATTCGTTTATTTCACTTTTGTAACAATGCACTTGCTCATGAATATATCTTTTCTTCACCCCAGATATGAGTTAAATAGAAGGGTAGACTTAACAATTTAGCCTTGATTATCAAACAGTTTAAGAAAAAAAAAAGCTCTGAATTTCAAAAATGTAGAGAAATCAACGCGAAACCATTCTTCTATCTTTCCAAAGAAGGTATGGTAATTAAGAGATAATAAAGAAAAGAAATCTGTTGAAAGCTACGATTGTCTACGTCCTGAAGAGACTTGGCATTTAAGAATACATATCTGTTACACTGTAGTAAAGTCGACTGAAAGGATACTAAAATTTCTAAAAAAAAAAAAAAAGATGACAAAAATAAAGAGATAATAGAAATGGAATAGCATCTCGAAATACTATTTTTTTTTTCCTTGGTTTCACGATCACGAATCCAGTAACTCCTTAGGGTCGTAGGGGCAGAGCATCTACTCCAACCATAGCAGGCTGGTTTGAATTTAAAGTTTTCCTTCTACTAGACTGGTAGTCAACCAAGCCTAATTTCTCCTACTATTTACCCATAGCTGTGAGGAAGAGATGGATTCATACGTTTCCACTTGATATTACAACGTAAGTCAATGTAATGAATACGACTGTATTCTTCAATTCCAGCCTTTATCCATTACACCACCGTGCCTTAGTTTCAGGGATAGGTAAAAAAAAGGTTCACTTTGTTTCATTTATTGCATTGAACAACGTATCGCAAAACTGGACACTTCTTGACAAATAATCAATTTTCATAAGGATTTATATCATTAAAAAGAAGAGGGGTTAGAAAAAATGTACTACAAAATTACTTTCTTACGTTATACAGTAATTAAGCAATTTGCTTTTGAAATTTGTATTTTTCGGGCGTAAAAACTCACGAAAGAAAATCAATTGGGACATCCATTGCTAAACAGTCAGTTCAATTTTTTTAAAAATTAGCACAAATCAAATAATGGATTTGAATGAAACCTCCAGTATTTGCCATTTCAATATGTTTTTTAATGAATCAAAAAGTTCGTTATATTGCGTCTGTTTCTAGTCTATATTTTCTTTCATATGAACGAAGCAATGAACCAAGATAATATTGATTAAACAAATAAATTAATCAATAATTATTTTTAAAAATAAAATATAACATTTTATTTGACTCTTAAAATCTGAGTCCTCATTAAGAAATAATTTGGTAAAGAAAAAATCACTTGATGTGATCGCTGCTCTGCGTTACGATAACAGAAAAAGTATTAAATTGAAAGTTTGTGATGTTTGCTATTAGTCCCTTGTTATAAAAATCTAAAAGATTGTTAAACTAATTACCTTTTTAAGTGTTAAAAATTAAAAATATTAATGAAGTGAATTGTTTCGCTCTCGTTCACTTGTAGAAATTGACTCAGACTGGGTTATGTACATGTGAAGTAATATGTAAAGAAGTAGTGTTGCTGTAAAAGCCATAGAATGCTGACATTGAAATGATTATTGGGTTCATAAAGATGAGTCACTCTATCTCTGTGGTAACAAATGTTCTAAGTTTTTCTTGGATAACAGTAGCAAGTGTGTGGAGATGCAAAATATATGAATTCCCGCCATTCATCAACGGCATGTGAACACTGTAGATACCAACATGTGAAAGAAGAATGAAATCAACGGCGACTGGGAAGAATGATAATTACTCAATAAACAAGAACATTACATCAAATCACATCCCAATTCAATGCTAGCGTCACTCAACCCATCAATCAACGCACTGCACCTATTGCATTCAACAACATTGATTACTGCGCTTTGGACCATGGAAAACGAGTACCATGTCACCTGGTCAGACGCATCAGGTGTTCTCTTTTTTTAAACAGTGACTGTCGAATTCGGGTGTGGTGGAAATCGTATGAGATAAAAGATCCAATATATCACCAGAGACTCGTTGGAGAAGCTGTAATAGTGTGGGATATCTTCTGTTGTTCTTTGCAAGGACCACTAGAGTTTCTCTTAACAAGTACAATATCTTATTGCAAACTAATTTGAGCTCCTTTACACTCGCTAAGTTTTCTGGTGGTAAAAAATTGTTTAAGCAACCTAATATGATACGAACCTGTTTGCATAAAGATTCGCGGCCAGGAGTAATCCACTCGCTCCGACGATTACACGATTTAAACTCCATCGAACATGAACGTGGAATATATTACAGACCTAAATTCCCTGCAGCCACACAAAACAAACAAAACTCTGTTAGGTATAACTCTGGTAGGTGTCTGGCTAGATATGCTAATGTAACGAGGCCAGTACCTCATGCCATGTAGCTGTCGTTATTCAATTGCGGGTATAAGTATATAACTTATACTCGCTATTATTATTTTCGTATTACATTTTGTTTTATTATTTTCCTGTGAAAATTTCAGATGAAATTAGAGGATATCGAGGATTTTATTCCACAGAACTTTTATTAATTGACTATAGTTGAATCATATTTTCTGCAGTTAATATTATCGCTTGTTTTTCATCAGAATATTTTTGGATTCAAATCAACCAATAATAATTGCAGAACTTAATGTTTAGTTAATGGCGGTTCTGCAGTGACTTGTAATTTATTTCAGTTTCGAATAAATAAATAAAAACTTAGACTAACAAGAGCTTCTGTCATGACAAAACTTAATTTTTATAATTTTAATTTTTATAATAATTCTTATCACTTTAAATGTTATTTTTAGTGGATACCCATATTTGAGTAGACGCTCCGTTTATTTTAAACAGTAGATTTATTTTAGTCTACTAGCCTGAATATTCGAGAAATCTTATTAAAGGAAAAGATGCTCCCTCCGGAACGATTCGAACCTGCGCCCCCTTTGCAGGAGAAGAATCTGTTGTATTAATAAAGAAAAAATCATTACTTCTTTAATAGATTCAATATGACCACTGCAGTTCACATTAATAACAATTCTATCGAAAAATGAAGTTCATTGTACCAAAATTTCCACTGCGAATAATTTAAAATTCTAAATAACATAATTAAATAATTATATTAAACAATTGTAAGAAAGTTTTTTTCTCCTGAAACAAAAAATGATGCACAGGTTAAGGATCACGGATTTCTAATTACATTGTAATGGAAATGAGAATTGTGATTTCTGATTATCTATTTAATGCTTCCTTTAAAATTCTGCCTTTTCTAACAGGCTCGAATCAAGGATAAAAGTACAAAAATATAAAAGCTCATTTTTACTTTTAAAATTGTGACCGAAATTTGTATAATTTGAATTGATTTAATTCTACTAAATCTATTCTGCTCTATTCGGATTTAGAATATCTCTTTACCAATTTCAATTACAAATCTTAATGCTTTATAAAACTTCGATTTAAAAACTGGTTTAGTATTTACGAATTTTCCTATATTTCTGTTATCGGACAAATAGGAACATTCATAAATACTAAATAAACTGTACTTAAAAACTCTTGAGCTTGTTGTTAGACGATGTTTTCTGAATTTCATCGCAGCTGAAATGTATATTACAGTTTTTTGTTTTATATATATTTATATATATATATATATATATATATATATATATATATATATATATATATATATATCACAGTATATTTATTATGAGAGAAATCGGGTGATTGTGAAATGTTGTATCTATTGGGATCTTTATTTTATGAATGATCTGCAGTCTTTGTTTTTATGAATGGCTATTTTATGAATGATTATCACTCTTCACCGGATATGTTTTGTTAAAGCATATCCGTTTAAGAGCGATGAAATCGAATAAAATAGCTTAAGATATCAATTTTCATTACTACTATTTCTACTGCTACTTAAATTTGTGTAACGTTTACTTTTGTACATTATTTACATTAGATTTATTGTAAGGATACTACTACAATTGGCTTGAAAGCAGAGTTATGTCTGAAGTGAATGTAAATTGAAAATAACTTTTTTTCGTATAGCATTCACGTAGCAAATTACAACCTTTGAGCCTAATTGCAATTGGTTTGCAATAGCTGTGACATTTGCCGGCCGCTTAGTCATCTTTTAGCAATTGATATGCGCGTGACTAGCTAGCTGGATGATAAAAGCAACTCAATACGACGAATAATAATTTTTAGCTAATAGGAATGAAGGAATAAAACCTTTGGGCTTGGAATAGCAAAAGAAAAGCAATTACTATAGTGCGAATTGAGCAGAGGTTCATTAATCTGCGTGTATATTAATCAAAGTCGATAAATAATTTGAGACTTTTCACGGACATCAGTATTGACTAAAGGAGGCATAAAGTTATTTTTTAACTTCGATTCAATAGAGAAAAAAATTAAATTGCAAATAAGTGTAGAATATTTATAACTGGCAATATCCTGATAAATAAGATATAAATAGATTAAATTTCTCAAAATTAACAGTTGTTGCTAAGCAGGTCAAGAGTGGTAACGTCAGGGGTCATACTAAATCGGGGGTTAACTGAAAATAGATCTAACGTAATATGTTTATTTATGTATCGATAAATTCAACATAACAGGACAATTCAATGTCTGAAGGCAAGGTGACATCTGTTGCATTTTTTTCCTGCAGGTATAACACGTGCATGTTATTGAATAAATTTCTATGTTTAATTGAAATAAAGCCGTTGCAACTTTGTCCAATAGGGAAGGAATACAAAGTCTTAAAGGTCACACAAATGAGTCATTTAAGATTTGACCAGAAGAAGGAGCTAATCGATATTGCTATTAGACGCTTCGGACTGAGTGTCAGAAAACAATTTTTCATTGAAGTTATATTTCATTTTCCGATAGTTATTTGAGAAAGGTGCCAGAATGGCATTAAGATTTCTCTCTTTGTACACACAGACATACGCATATATATATATATATATATATATATATATATATATATATATATATATATATATATATATAGTTAGGTAATGAAAAGTTTGGTAATCCGTATGGAGGATGTAATCCAGAGAGCTCAATAATTTTTTTTAATTTTAATTTTTTAATTTTAATTTTAATTATATATATATATATATATATATATATATATATATATATATATATATATATATATATATATATATTACAGCAAAAAAAAACTAAAATTACCTCAACATAGTATAGTCTATTTGAAGCAGTTCTGTAGGTTGCTATCATCAGCCCCTAAGTGTCTGTCTCGGAGCATTGTTTTAAATTTATTTTCAATGTCAGTCCTCCTCTGGTAGACGCCTTGTTAATGAGAATGGACTTGTGTTAGCGACTGGTAGTGACGTAAGTTATTTTATCCCGGTGGAAGCGGACTGGGGTTGGAGTTTATTTATGACTAGGATCTTTCGTTGTTTGTAGTTTAATATCAGTTCCTGCTATGTGGCGTCTCTTATACGAGCTCTAAGTGTGTTTTTCTGGGATTCACAGTAAATAGGTTTTGTCATACATGCGTCCAATATTATTAATAAGCGATGGGGGATTTAAACTTTAAGATTAATGTAAATTAGTTGAAATATAGATTTATTGTGGGTAATACCAGAGCACCCATGCTGTCCTACATACTTATATGTGCACATACCTTCATACATACATATATGTACATTTACATGTCCAGATGCTACTATACGCACACATGCACCTCCACATCTATACACATGCATTCTTTCTTATGTAATTTTGAATCTATGTCTACCTTTCGTGATTAGTTCTCTCCGTTGATTTAATAGTTTGCATTTATCTTTATATTTTATTATCTTGATTTTTCTTCTAAACATAGCTTGCACCTATTCCAAAAACTATATATATATATATATATATATATATATATGTGTGTGTGTGTGTGTGTGTGTGTGTGTTCTAGCAGAAAATGACCTACTTTACTAATAGAATTGTCATAGACATATAGCTCACACAGGTTACATGTAAAAAAAAAAAGAGATGATATACTTTAAATATATGTGTGCGCGCGAGCTCATATTGGTTCACGTGTACTATGATAATATATTAACAGAAAGAATATAGACATGAGAAAATATAGTTACATAATAATATGTGATATTTCGTCTGTTCTATCGCCATTTTCAATTTCATGTTTTTAATGGATACGCTTTAGCAGTAAAACTTAATACAAGTTGATTTTCGTATCTTTGTGTTTTTGCAAGCAATCAGATGAAGCAAAAATATGTATTACCTTATATATATATATATATATATATATATATATATATATATATATATATAGAGAGAGAGAGAGAGAGAGAGTATATATAAATATTTATATATATGTATATAAAGTGTGAGTGTAAAATATTGTTACATACAGGAAAGCAGATATATTGACGCGTACTGTGTTAGATCATACTTCGATCTCCTTTCGACACACATTAATGAAATGTCATATTGATGCTTCTCCGTTTAGAATTATATTAAGATTTATTTTTTAGAAAATTGTAAAGCCTAAAACACATTGAAAAACTCCATTTTATTTTTAAATGGTCATCCCATCCTGATATTTACCGAAATTGTTTCTGTAATGATTTCTATTGAATTTAAATCGAACCCTTACGATACGCTATTTGTCCTTCGAGTTGTTTGTCACTCCTACTACTGCTACAATCACTACTTTGACTACAACTACATTTTATTTTACAGGGAGATAAGCACTGTATCTTTTTCTTTCAAGAAAGAATGACATCGTTTAATTTGGTCTGCAAGATGTAATATCGTACAAATCAATAACAGACGAGATTATGCAAAATGATAACATTAACCCATAAGTATCATGATATTCGTATACTGAAGCTATTTTTGCAATATATTAGTGAAGCTGCATTTATTATATATCTTTCATATTTAGAATCTTGTGACACATTTATCATTCATAGTTACGCAACTATGACTAGGGTATACGCTTCGTTTTTGTGATTTAATCATTTTTTCTTTACAATATTCAGATCTTTTAATACAAAAGATATATAATAAACATATAACTATGATTATCTGCATAAATACATACAAATAGAACCTGTCTTCACACACAGACATATAAACCCGAGGTGTATGGCGTATATGACTTTTCCCTGCATTTATTCATCAATAAAATAGATCATGATTATCTAAAGTGAAGGTCATTATAGAAAAAATTAACGAAGACAGCAGGAAAACGCTGATTAGTCCCATGGCTAAAATTATTAGGTATTTCCAATTGATGATATGGATCAGTGTTCAAATCTGAGTAAACATTAGAAGTTCAAATACTTGCATACACAGACAAACCGTTTGCATTTGAAATTTACAAATGGGATAGTGTTAATAAAATTTATGCTTTGTGACCTTGAACATATATATATTTATAAAGTAAATATTAAGATTATATATATGTATATGTGTGTGTATATTATTTGAAGGGGATTCCTGTATATTTAAGAAGTTAAATAAATATAAATGTGAAAGATTTCATATTTATGTGTCTGTATATGGCAGTCATTTAACTTCATGCACTCTGCATCATGGATATGGACAAATGTGTGTATATAGATCGGTTTATTTATATATCGCTATTTGTATGGAAATATTTACGTGCATGTCTGTCCATATATTAATAAGTTCCGACATTTTTATGAATACATATTAGAGTTTAAACATTAACTTATATCAAGTTTTAATTTGCAAAAGTGAAGTGCGTACAAAGGTGCACGTTAACCGAATATTCCTGGAGAATATATAAGAGCACATATACATCTTTTAGGTTTATGTATGTATTAATATACATATATAACAGCATCTATATTGATATACATATATAAGTTTGCACATATATAAATATACATATATCTTTACATGTCACACACACACGCATACACACACACATATGCATATACACTTGTGAACCCTTGCGAACTAAGTCATTCTTAAGAAATAACTATTTTTATATATAAAGTTTTAATACACACACACGCACACACACACACACACACACACACACACACATATATATATATATATATATATATATATATATATATATATATATTAAAATGGCCTGACGATTGCGTTTAATCATGTAACAGACTATCGTTTTGCGGTGTTGACTTCAATGTCCACTTTTATATTGTGTATATATATATATATATATATATATATATATATATATATATATATATGTGACATATGAAATATGATCAGATATACGCACATATAGATAACCATGCGTCTGGTTTCTGAGAAGTGGTCAAATGTTTGTGATGGAGCCTTATAATGTATCCTTTAAAGTTTATCAGACTTTCTACTGATAATTTAAATTCTACATAAATGCAAAAGTTTGTTTGGGTTTCATCTTCCATCTTAGAAACAAGAAATGCTTTTCTTTGTTTTGACTTTCATGACTGAATAAAAATGTTGTCCGCTTCCAATAAAATTTGTTTCATTTTTTTTCTGACTGCGCAGAATTAAAAATATTTCCCTTCTAAAAAAAACATCAGATTTGTAATTCAAAACGTTTTGCATCGTTTTATGAAACTTTTATCGGTATGAAAGAAAGAGTGAGTAGCCAACGGGATCAGTTATTGCTTTCACTGCAGTAGCAGCAACCGGAAGTGAAGGAGAAGATGTGTTAGCGGGAACTGGTGTATGAGTGTATTTTGAGTTGCATGGTGCTTTGGTATTGATTGGCTGTTTGGTTTGGCCATTGAATATCTCTATTAATCAATGAGACACCATAACATGGTCCGGAGAATGTCTACTGAGGAATGAAAAAAATAAAACAATCCTCCCATAAAAACAATAATCTTTCTCAACCTCGCTAACCATATATCATTTTATATTTCTCTTTACAAACATTCAAATTTAGTCTTTGCGTTACTGAGTGTGCATAATCACAGACACGTTTTTCTTTCTTTCTTTTTTCTTTCTTTCTTTCTTTCTTTCTTTCTTTCTTTCTTTCTTTCTTTCTTTCCTTTTTTCTTTCATTCTTCTAACTTAGATCCAGATAAAATTGTTTTCCAGATAATTGTTTTTCTATGAAAATAATACACCTGCAGATTTCTGTGTTGTGTAACTGTTAGAATATGAATGATTCGCGTATATGTATGTTTGACTATATGCACATAGTTTCATATATATGCATACACAATATATATATATATATATATATATATATATATATATGCATACACAATATATATATATATATATATATATATATATATATATATATATATATATGTATAGAGAGAGAGAGAGAGCTATATGCATGCATCTGAAATTAAACAGTCAAATACCTACTTGTAGACACTAGTAATAGCAATGCACACACTCGTATGTACAGATGGAAATATTACCATAAATTGAAACGCATTTCGTTTGCGTGTACGGGCACTTACCATATTGCCAAAGCTTATGTGTATACATACGTAATTACTTTTGTGCCTATGCATATGTAACTTCTACTTTATACCATGACTCTTCACGAAGTGGATAATTATTACCCTCCGCAACTTCCTATCTTTTATAGCTCTTAGCCATTTTTTTCTATCTCTCCTAATCCCTGTTCTGGCAACCGATTACACTTTAGTCTCTTTAAATAGGTCACTCGCTGCTTTCCTATGTCCCTCCTGTTGTAAGCGTGTCACACCCTTCAAGCACTTTTCCCTCGGTATGTGTCCTTGAATTTCTAAATGTCTCTTTCTAATTCTAAATAGAAGCGTCTTTTTTGTTTTCTATTTTCTTTTACTCACATGTTCATCCATGGCATTCTAATAATAATGATAATAATAATAATAATAATAATAAGTTGGTTCGGACCTGGAAGGGAAGGTGTATACAACAGAAATCCAAGGAAATAATAATAATAATATGTTTCAAAGGACCTCATTAAGAACTTTTAAATGCTGATCATTGCAATAATTAATAATGAAAATACTTTTGGATGAAAATAATATTAATACTACTAGAAAAGGTTTTGAACATGATGGTTAAGGTCATGTCGATAATCCTTAGAGCACTTGGCATCATGCCGAAAGATTTGATGAATTAGCTAACCGAAGAAGTTGGTGTTTACAGAGATATTAAGAAAAATGCTGGAAATTTTAGGAGGCTCGCTGTCTCTCAATCTCCAGCGAGAAAACAGATAATCTGGTGTGGACATGCACCTTTATTAAATAGTATTCGTCAATTGGACTAAAGCGTAACAGTGATCAATTGATAGACCGACTAGGAATTTTTAATCTGACGTAAAAATTTGAAGACGACACAGACAGATTGTAAAAGAAGAGGAATGCGGTGGGGGGGGGACTCGTCAGCATCGAAGGCAGCAATCAAAAGGGCGAAAATTCAATACACAACAAGGAATTTTTAGGAAAACATAAATCACAAAATACTTTGGAACTTTGACAACCAGAGCACCATTCACACTCTGAGAAAATAAAGATCCTACTAGATCGTGGGCACAATTGTATCGGCAGAGCATGGATTAAACTTGAAGGAGATTGAGAAATTAGAGAACATCCTGAACTTACACGGGAAGTGAAACGAATATGGAATATAAAGTAGATACATTTGGAACTTTGAAAAATGAGTTGAAAATCTAAGGTGTGGTTGATACGCTATAGGCTACTGCGTTACTGATGTCGATGAGGATACTGAGAAAGGTGAACAGACTTGCTCAATCTTCAGAGACGATCACAGCGCATCTGGTATGAAGATATAAATGTGTGGTGAATAATAATAGTAATAATATTGAGAAAAGTGTTGGAATATTGAGGAGAGTTTGTGCTACTTATCTCCAGTGTAACCACCAATTATTACCTGTGCGAGCACTGAAGGAATGAATAATAATAATAATAATAATAATAATAATAATAATAATAATAATAATAATAATAATAATAATAATAAACCTTAAGAAATTTTACAGGGAAATTGGAAATTATTTCACAGGGAAATTGGAAATGCACCTATACATGTCGAAACGCCACTATCTATTCACAATATGCAGACATTTTGGGAGAATATTCGGAACAGCCCAAAGGAATATAACACAAATGCAGAATGGATCCAACGTGAAGAAAAACGAATGCTGGATACACCTGTGCAAGAGCGGAAAAATATAATCACAGATAATATTTGGCAAGCTCTAACGAAATCCCCAAAAATGGAAATCCCTTGGAAATCACAAGGTGCCTAATTTCTGGCTCTATCATCTCTCATCAATCCATAAAACCCTTGCAAAATCTCTATCAACGATTGCAAATAATCCCGATGAAATCCCAGATTGCATCACTGAAGGCATTGCATATCTCATGCCAAAAACGAGTGAAACAGATGATCCGAAAAATTATAGGCCAATAACATGTCTCTGCACGACGTTTAAGTTGATCACGTCTGTCCTGACGAACCGAACTTACTCTTTCTTCGAAACAAACGACATTCTTCCACTGAAACAGAAGGGATACAGGAGAGTTTCATATGGCTGAAAAGATCAACTACTGATAAACAAAATGATCCTGGAAAATTGCAGACGTTGAAGAAATCTTAGTGAATCGTGGATTGATTATCGTAAAGCATTTGATAGTGTGTTCCACACTCTTGGGTCCTTAAGATTTTGAAAATGTACAAAGTTTCCCCTGTGGTAGTAAATTTCCTTAAGCACAGCATGGGAATGTGGAACACCACACTATACCCAAATCACACTAGAGGCACTGCCATCTCAAACCGTTTAAATATCCGACGCGGAATCTTTCAAGAAGACTCCCTTTCACCCCTTCTGTTTTGTTTGTCCTTAATCCCCCTTGCGCATGAACTAAACAACAGTAGCTATGGCTACAAACTAGACAAAAAATATTTAATCACTTACTCTATATGGATGATCTCAAACTCTTTGCCAAAAACGACAATGAGTTGAAGAGCCTCCTGAATATTATAAAATGTCTTAGTGACGACATAGGTATGGACTTCGGATTAGATAAATATACAAAAGTAACATTCAAGAAAAGGAGAATTATAAATTTAGACTTTGTCACAAAGATTATGGAACTGGAACATGATGAAGCCTATACGTACCTAGGAATTAGCGAAGGAGATGGTATACAACATACCCAAATGAAGGAGAAGGTAAGAAAGGAGTACTACAGGCGTGTGCGTTTGATATTAAATACCGAGCTGAACTCAAAAAACATGTCAGCTATAAACACCTTGACTATCCCTGTGGAGAAATACAGCTTTAACATCCTTAATTGGACCATAGCTGACATTAAGCGAATAGACGCCAAAACGAGAAAGTTTCTCACTTGCCACCGCATGCATCATCCAAAAGCTGATGTTGATCGTCTGTATGTGCCTAGATCCGAAGGAGGCAGAGGATTAGTTCAACTAGAACTGTCCTACAAAACTACAATAACTGGCATTCAAAGATACCTGGAAACCGCAGAAGACTGGATGATGTGTCAAAAAACAGTAGTAAGCGCCTTTATTCCGTAATAAAAGAAGTTCAAAATTCAAGTTTAAAATGGATGCAGAAATACAAGTAAAGCACAGTACACCGATTGAAGCTGAAAAATACATAAAAAAGAAAGCAAAAACAAATGCAACCGACCAGATACAGAAACAATGGCAAGATAAATTGGTTCATGTCCAATACTCTGCCCGTACCAAACAAGCTGATGTAGACAAGCCCCGTACCCATTAGTGGCTACGTAGTGCAGTGTTGAAAGCTGAAACAGAAGGTTTTATGCTTGCTGCACAGGATCAGTGCTTGTTACCTAGAAATTATCAAGCACACATATTAAAATATAGTGGCACCTACTGAATATAAAACCCGACATGACAGAGTTGACCAACCTTTGCACTGGAAAATCTGTAACTTCTACGGGAAGGAAACTGAAAGAAAGTGGTATGAACACCAACCAGACCCGGTTACGGAGATAGGAACTGTTACAAAAATCAGTTACACCAAAAAGTGCCTCATTATTGATATGGCAGTATCTTCAGATTGCAATGTATCTTTCAAGATCTTCAAAAAGCTATCAAAATACAAGAACCTTTAAATCGAAATCTCAAAAATGTGCCACATGGGAACATCAACAATCCCTGTTGGAGCCCTAGAATTGGTTGGAAAAGATACCAGTAGACTAATTTAAGGGATTCCTGGAAGCCCATGACTTAAAGAAATACAAAAAATTGTTCTCACGAGTACAGCCCACACCTTACGAAGGGCTTTATTTTTTTTATTTTTTTTTTTTTTTTTTCCAGTGGAAAATTTCATGATGCCATTTCTAACCCTAGGTCCCTGAGCGGTACCCGGAAAGAAATGAGTACATATCAGAAATCAAAGGAAATAAAATAATAATAATGGCATAAACTGGCATAGGATCAAGAAATTTGCTTTTATTGCTTACAGAGAGGAAAATGTAAAAGTTTACAAATGAACATTTACTACTTTTTACGTTGAACGTAATGTAAAAAGAATTTACATTTTTCTACTGAAATTGTCGTAAATGTATGATTTTATGATTAAATATTTTTTTAGCAATTGTTTCGATGTATTAAATTCCTGTTTGCCTTAGTAGTATTTTATTATGAGAGAGATGAAGAAGCTTGGTGTAGCGTGAACCAGTTCTTTCGTCGAAGATATGTGCTTTACGTAAGTTATTTATTTGAACGGTTCCTGTTTTCGATTCAGTAAATACGCAATTTTCTCTATTAAATAAAGTATTAATTGTAAAAATAAATATATACTGATTATTTTTAGATTTGAAATTAATTTCAGTATTATATTATATATATATATATATATGTATATATATATATATATAAATATTTTTTGTGGTACAAAACTTTATTACAGCGTTAAAAATAAGAATATTTTTACATTGGACCATGATGTTATTAAAATAAAATACCAGCCGACCGGTTTCGCCCCCTCTCTTCAGAGCTGTAAACTGTTTATCAGGTCTGGGCGACCTTCTCTTTGTAAACAGAGAGATTGTTTGCTTGGGCTTGCTCTTCTGGGTCTCTAGCATCCCCTGAAGAGAGGGGGCGAAACCGGTCAGCTGGTATTTTATTTTAATAACATCATGGTCCAATGTAAAAATATTCTTGTTTTTAACGCCGTAATATATATATATATATATATATATATATATATATATATATATATATATATATATATATATATATATATATATATATATATATATATATATATATATCCCTTCAATCATAGCTCTCCATAACTTCTCTCTTTTATAACGGTGAATTGTCATAACTTTTTGGGAAAGATAGTGGGGTTATTTTCAGTTGCCTTGTTCAAGGTTTTGAATTCAAAATTATCTTTCTTCGACAGAGCTTCCATTTTCGTTGCTGTTTAACCAATATTTGGATGTTGAGAGAAGGGGTAAATTCATGCTTTTTCCCAATGGCATTAGTATGAAGTAAACGTAATAAACTTGGTTAGAATATTGAACTCGGCTCACTAATTCCACTTTACGGGACAACAGTTGTGCCGTCTACTTATATAGATAAAAACTCTGCTGTCATTAAACATTAATATTTTTTGTGCTAAATGTCCGTGGATGTATCTGTAAGAAAGAAGATACGATAAAAAGAGGCTCTGGGTGAAATTAGATAAAAACTGAAGAAGGGAAATGAAGAAATGATGTGAAAGTGAAAGGTAGGGGAGAAAGAAAAATTGAAAGAAGGGAGAAAAGAGTAATAAACTTATAATGCATGACCTCTGTAACTTTTTAAAAAAAATATTTAGCCTAATAATAACCATCATTTATCAACACGTTGTTGAAAAGTGCGTGTTGTATAAATCATAAAATAAAATATAAGTTATAAAAAAACAATGCCTAGTTTATAGGGAAAGCGTTTCGTTCGCTAGCATCGCTTCAACTTTTATTTATTTATTTATTAGAACAATTTGTTATCTTTAATCTAGCAAAGCCCTTGAATCATAGACACTGCAGGGAGAATCGATTGACCAGTATGCAGTAAAATGTCTAGTAGTTCTAATGTTGGCATAATGCCCCCGCTGTCATAATGGCAAATGTGCTGCCGCGGAAATTAGATAACAGTGAAAAAAATCTATCGCTCCCTCACTCTTTCTCTCTCTCTCTTTCTCCCTCTTCTCTATCTCTCTCTTTCTCTCTCTCTCTCTCTTATTGGACGGATCGAGTTGTGGGATATTGGAGATACTATCAGATATTATTTGTATCAAAAAGATATTTGAGTAACACCACGATTTGTAGACAATAGAATCGAAGTCATTTCATTAACTCTTTCCTTGTTATCTCAAATAGTTGAAAATATGATAGATCTATTATTAAAATTATATTGTATTGAAGGTTTGTTATTCTCGCATTTTCTTTGTTTCTTTTCTCTCTCACACACACTCTCCACACACACACACACACACACACACACACACACACACATATATATATATATATATATATATATATATATATATATATATATATATATATATATATATATATTTGAACAAAGACTTGATACCACAGAACAAATATACTGACTTGAAAAGGTACATAGACATTTTCATTATTTTTCCTTTAGGATCCTTACAACAAACACTTCTTCAGTTGGAAACCTTTCGTATAAAAAAGACGAGATACGTGATGATATTCACGGTAAAGCAAAAAAAATAGCAAATGCGGAAGGGAAACTTAAGAACACGAATAAAAACAATTTATTAGTAAAATAATTCACGAATAAAAAAAAAATATTCCAAGTGAGTATAAAAAAGTAAAAAATGTTACTCACAACCGTCCAACTAAACATAATGAGCGAATAAAATGCTCTTTTTGCTTACACGGTCTTGGTTTGTGTATCTTAATCTTAAGAATCTTTAAATGGTGAACAGACCGGGTCCTGTATAGAACAGTGAAAAATCATCGTTATACTTATCAGCACAGTCAGGGCTGTCTAACAGGTGGTAAGTCATGACTAGGTTATCCCGGAAAAATTACCTAATGTTATAGTAGCAGGAACATGTAGACTAATTCGGGTCTCTAAGTCTCTGATTGGTCCGTCCCACGTATTCAGTCAGCATAGCACTGACATTAAAACTTATACACAATAGAACTATTTTGAAAGTGGGACAGACGATCTTTACCGAAAGAAGGAAACATCGAACAATTCTCAGAAACAACACACAACCTGGCCGATGAAAAACCTGAAGTAATACTTGCTGACATACTGTTTGAGGTACATGAAATTGTTTTCTGTTCGACATCATAACCCCTACCATCAGCTCGAAACAACTGGAAACATAGTTCATTAGACATCGTTAAAAGTTACCAGTCACCCAAATTTTCATTAATGACATTACGATCCAAGCTGAGGTGATATCTCAACAAGATCTTCCTCTCTCTCATCTCATGAAATTTCAAGTATTCTGAACTGACCTACTGGATATGCGTCCAGTACCTTCTGTATTCAACGTGGATATGATTTCATTCAGTATTGTTTGTCTGATACCAAAAAAAATCAGGCCCGATGCCTCTTGTCGTGATCGATAAGAACTTGTGGTTGGTCACCTCACTGATGGTCGATAATCCATCAAATATTTCTAGGATATATGTAGCACAGAAAATCAAGAAATATCAAATGAACCTGCAATTACAAAACCCAATATCATGTCTGGTTCGAACTTCAATAATTCATATTGCCTTACTATAAGCAACATAAGCGATTTTCTTCACATATCAGAAAACAACTTGTATTGGTCTGGGCATTTCCATGACTTCAAGATAGGGTAATGTAAACTATCATTATCCTCACATACTACCATATCATTATTTGGGGTATGTCATAGTATATGTACAAAAGAAAAGTGTGTATATCTATATATACGCATGCAAACCCGAATATTCACGTTTGTGTGTATGTTGTCGAGAGATTTAGATGTAAAGTAGTATAGCTTTACCTAATTTAAAATGGTATTTTTCTTTGAATTAGTATTTAATCATAGAATAAAATTACTTAATCCAATGGCTACTTATGAACACCCTGTGAAACTTATAACAAGAAAAGAGAATAAAAGTTGAAATTCGAATTGTTCACAATTCTCATTTGTAAACAACTTAAAATGAAAATTGCGTTCTGTAAATTATAAATGATAATTTTCCTATCACTTAAACTCTTTGATGAACAAAACCTATGACAAATAACTCAGTATGCAAAACAAATATTAGAAATGTTTCACTATACGAATTTTCGTCTATGCAAAGGAATATGAACCATTAGTAGAATTGTTTGTATTTATAGTTGAGCATCAACAAAACATTCAAATTAATTAATTTTTCAGTTCATAAAAAGTGTCTTCGAAATTAGTTGCAACATCAAATGTCATTTTCTACGTTCACTATGTAAAAACACCGATACAGATTTTATATATACACAAGAAACTGGAAAAATTTATTGTCTGTCATCTCTGTCAGCATATTTTACTGGTTCATTTATTAGATGCCATCAATAACACCTATGTAACGTTAGTCTCTTTTCTATTGTGTTCGTGATAGACGACCCGCATTAAATTTGTTTCGAATTTTTCCTTGTGTTTAAATTCTAATAACATATCTAACAACTTTATTATATTCTTCTGAAATCATTCAGTCTTTGTTTTTCCTTAATCTTCTCGTAAATGTAATACGTATCAAGAAAACCCACAAATTACAAATGAAATTGTTTTCACGAACTATTTTGATATTGAATCTTCTAAGTGTCTTCAAGGTTTGGAGTATTTCTATTTGACATACTTAACTGTTGTAAAAGCTCTTCAGCTTTACAGCTGTAAACTATTTCATCTATTTCTGAGTTTTTTTTTATTTGTATAAGAAACGAGTAAGAATTATAATATAACTCAAATAAATAGATTGTCATAGATAGCAATAAATAAATTTCATCTTCCAGGAATAAGGTGTGGATGTTCATGTCTATTTCTTGCTTCGTTCTGTTTTGTACAATATTAACAAGAATCGTATTTCAGAAACTATAATAACACTATTTCTAGAATATAAACATAGTTTCGAAAATATAATTATAGTATTTGGAAAAAAGCATTGATCAATTTCAATGTCCACAAAAAGCATCAAAGTCTGAGTGAAGAAAAGGTGTTAGGAAAAGCGCAAATTAATAAAAAAAAAAAAGTTTCTTTCATTGACAACTGAACAGTTTCTGTCTAAATGTCTTCATTTTTACAGGTTATCTTCTGCATGAGTCAAAAAAGTCCCATTCCCTCTATCATCAAATGAATTTACGGTGTAAATTAAACGTTTTCTCACATATTCTCTATATTATAGACGATTCACTATTACCCACAAATTCCATCATCTGCGATGAAAATATCTACCACGGATAAGGAGGGCATACTTTTATTTATTTTTCATTCCTCATTTAGAAATTTCATTCTATACGTGTAGAATATTTTACTGACTTTATTTCTGAAACGAAATTTAAGTAGACTGCCTTCTCTTTAGTACAAGATGCGATGGGTAAATTGTCGTCATATTTTTAATTTCGTGCATATGTATTGTTTGTTTTTGATTTTACCTACTGTACAGTTTATAGGGTAAGTTGGGCACTGTCTACCCTGACGCAATTCACTCCGCCTGAAATTTGGAAATGGCATGCTGTACTGCTCGGACGGAATCTCCAATACAAACATTTCAGAGTGTTTGGATGTCAAGTTGAGGACAGTGCAGAGGACTCGGAAAGAGTTGGATGAGTCTAATTGTGATTACAAAGGTACGGCAGCTCGGAAATCTCACTCTGATCGTTCTGATAAGATAATAACATCCAAATTTGTTGGCGAGGGCCTCAAACTCAACATGGAGTCCTACAAGTGCCTTGAGGAGGTAGTTCTGCCCTGGATCAAGAAGGTGACTGCTGGAAAATCCTATGTCTAGCAACAGGACTCTGCACCATGTCACACAAGCAGGAGAACCCAGTCATGTCTAGAAGAAAATTTCTGAGGCCACATCATCCCATGGCCACTTAACTCTCCAAACTGCAACCCCCTTGATTATTATGGGTGGAGCGCAGTTGAGCGAGAGACCAACAAAACTCCTTGTAACACCAAAGGTGAACTAAAGTCAAGAATTATGGCAGAATTCACCAACTTAAACAAGAACACCGTCCAGAAGCGTTGCAGGAGATTCCAAAGTCATCTGGAGGTTGTGGTTGAAGCCAATGGCAATTTTATTGAATAAATTTACTCTTTAGCATTTCAAGATATTTTTGTGTAATTTTGGTAAATATCTTTTAGAATGAGATGTCAGTGTTGTTAACATTTTTGCGTAATTTAGACGACAATTTATCCATCGCGCTCTGTAGATATTTATTTCTCCAGTTGATGTTCTGTCAAATTTATCTAGTAACATAATAAGCATTGAAATAAATTGGTAAACTTCCGAAACTTGCAACATGTTCATTTTATCGCAATAACCATTGCGGTATTAAGAAGAATGATTGAAGAAAATTATTATTTAAAAATGATTTTCTCCACTGTATACAACCGTGAATTTTTTTTTCTTTGAAAACTTGTAGACGTGTTGAAAAGAGGTGTTATATTATAACACTTTAAACAAGCCACGCCCAGATTTTTAAAAAAATTATTTATTACTATCAAATTAAACTGAAATGTCACATTTGTTATTAACATCTTAATTTTATTTGCTAATTTTAGTTTTATGGCCATCGAAAACAAAGAAAAAGGTCATTTTTACGACACTGGTGTTAAATGCCGCAAGTAATATTAGGAGCGATTGACGACAAAGTGATAGGAATGGAACCTTGGCGCAGTTTTTGTTTAACTAATATTTATATTGCATTGTCATTGTATGTGTCATTAAAGGCAAAATGAAATCTCTCCCTATTTACCATTTAATTATCAAATGTCTGCATGAGGTGTCAGAAAGAGTTGCCTTTGATTGTCAAATGTCTACAAATGATTTATCACATAGAGTTTCATTTGATAAACTTATTGCCGACGATCAAAAATATTTTTATAATTTTTCGATATAATGTTAAAACAATTTAAGAAGCGCTTCTTTTGCTTCATCTGCTGAGGTTAGCAAAAATTACAGTCTTTCCTTTCACATAAAAATATATTATCATTAAATTAAGGAAAAGAAGGTAAACATACAAATAATAAACAAATTTATGTGACTAATCACGTATAAACAACAATCTATGTGTAGAATCAATACACTTGTAATTTGATCGTCAAAAGCAACTTAAGAGTCTACAAGTGAATTGCCATACAGATTGAATTTGTTCATCAAATGTCTGCACGTGATTTATCACATATATTTGCTTGTGTATTGTTATTTTCCTATTATTTAATTAATTTAACGAAAATATATTTCTGTATGAACATCTATATTTTTGGCACACTTAGATTAGGCAAAAGTAGAAACACCTCCTAAATTGTTTACAGATTTTAATATTATATCGAAAATTTTGGAATATTTTTGTTCGTTGACAAGGAAAATACAATTACTGACAAGTGTGTGTGCACCTTTATTTGCCATAAACAATAACATTGATGAAGTAGAGAATATGAGAAACACAAACATGAATAAAAAAATTATTGCGATTCATCGTAATGAACTTGGTACTGTTGTCTATATCTGTACTCACTAAAAGTGCATGTTTCTGGAAAATTGTTTCCGCTCTATAAATCACCATCATCTAGTTCTCTTCAGTTGGTGGGAAATATTATTGGTTTAAGCAGATTGAATTAGAAAGAACTATATTTTTGGCTTTGTGTTGTAAAACACGATGTTCACCTGCTCATGTCTTTCACATATAATCCAATAGTCAATGATATTCAATTGCATTTTGCGTTATCGTTCCAACTCCTATACGATTGTTGAGCAGATGTCCCTATGGACCAAACCATCAACTCGCGAGTTAGTTATCCGATCAAATCAAATCACCAACAATCAGAGGAAAAAGGTAAGTGCAAATTCGTTTCATTTGATTGATATAACAAGAGGAAATAACACGAAGCCTGATTGAAGCAGGGCTTATTGCTATTCTTTTTTTATTAGAGCTTAAATACATACATACATATATATGTAAATAAATATATATGTATGTATGTATGTATGTATGTATGTATGTATGTATGTATGTATTTGTGGATAAGCTGTTGATTTGTGGAGTTTACTATCAACTCAATGTTTCCTCTGAAAAATGAAAAGACCTGCATTGTTAGTAAATCATTAACAAAAAATTAACAAAAAATTAACAAAAAAAATCTCGACACTATAAACTGAAATGTAAAAAAGACAACAAATTGAGTTTGAATTGATTTTTAATGACAATGCAAAACAGTTAAGAACTAAATTTTGATCGGTATGTTTCATTTTTTTCATTTTTAAAGCTGTTACTCGAATATTTTGAGTATATCTTGCGGTTACCTGAATATCTTGAGAGTTGTCCAAGTGTATTTATTAGCCACGTGACAAAACGGTTCTGCATGTTCAAAATACTGCATTGTTACCACTTTTTATTCTGTGTCCTCTGTACACCTTGAAATTTTACAAGCCCGTAGAAATGATAATTTTTTAAGGTTACAGGTTGAACTCCACACTGAAAAATTGTAAGCCATTCGACCTCATTAGTTAAAGTAATTTTAATAGTGTAAGTTTGAAGTTTCAAGTAGTAATTGTTCTTCGCTATATATTATAAACACGTCTAATAATTATTTAAAATGGAATAGCGACATAGCACAGAAACATGACTAACATAGTTTATGACAGTTTGGAAGTCATAACGTTTATATTTCCTGTCTCTTTATTTTTATAATAAAAGGTGCCGATAATAAGCAATCGATAAGGTTACAAATAGGATTGTTCATATATTTGATTTAAATGCGAGTCATTGGCATCGATTCACAAGATTTCAAATCTCGTGGTTTACTTTGAAAAAGTAATATCCAGTTTTAATGTTGGTAAAAGGTACGAGAGTCACTGCAAATGAAATGCTTCCAGTTTATTTCCATACAAACACAGGAAGCAAAATAAATTGTTGGATAGAGTAAGTATTCAGCCACAAAATATTATTTTTCCATGTATTCACCATCACTGATCATGTCTTTTTCGGGGTTCTTACTTTGTGGGGTTGACAAATGAGGAAAGGCCGCTGCTTATAATGTCCAACACATGGCTGAAGTGCATTACCCACCACCTATATTCACATTCACCGATTCGTATCTGTTATGTTTAGTAAAAACGCTAAGTAGCATGGCTCCCAGTTGCTTGCGTGTAGGGTTGTTATTTATTCCATGATATTAGCAAATATTTGGTAGCTGCTCTTTTATTTTACTCTACAACTTATTCAAGATGAGGTAACTGAATTATTAAGCGACAGGAAGTAATTTTAATTCGTTCATTAGTGTCTTACTTTTCTGTTTTACAGTGTAAGTCTATTTACAAATAGTACGATGTTCATCTCATTCTACACATCCTGTCTTTGCTTTTTTAATCGTTTTCCTCCTCTAATTTCTTTCGATCTATTTATTGATTATCACTTTCTAAGCTCTTTTTCTTTGAGTCTTTCTTTTTTTTTAATTCGATTCTATTTTTCTCTACGTTTTATCCCTTTTCTCATTCCTCAATACTTACGTTTTTACAGTATTATTATTTTTCCTTTAACTTCTTCCTCTCTCTCTTTCTCTTTCTTTTACGCACACAGGCTCGCGTCCGCACTACTTAATTTCGCTCTTTCTTCACTGATTCTAACATTCTTACATGCATATACCCCCCCACACACACTTTCAGCTTTCTATTTCTGGGTGTTTTCTATTTTCACCGCGTTTTCTTCCTTTTTCCGGGTAGTCGACAGACAGTGCGGTTGGTAAAGATCTGTTGCCCTCGTTCCCATTATGATTGACAGTGAGATTTATCAGAGTACTTGGCATTTTCGACTCGGGATCGGCCTATGTCAAGCAGCGAGCGTTGCAAGGTCATAAATAATTGATCAACCAGTCCCCGAAATTGGACGTTCGCCCAGTTGGTTTGGCGACACGCCGCTGCACCTAATCCCCACACCCCGCAATTCTTTTGAAGGTCCGTCTCACCATAGCCTTTCTTCCTCCGTGTGTTTATGTGCTGCAATTGGACACACCCGACCAATCACACTCTAGTTGCTGGTGTAGGGCTTATCCTCATGTCTCTTCATATCTCACCAGCTAGTATTACTCGTACACAGACTTGGACAAAATCAGCACAATCGAGGATCGCTGCATGTATCCAGGTTTGTAAAATTTGGATATGTATCAAAAGAATAAGCTGGTTTATTGAGGTGATAAGACGCCAGACACAAAATTTCAAATTTGATATTTACTTGGCTCACAACAATCAATTACTAACAAAAGGTCGGCTGCTTTTTCAGAAAAACAAGGCGTAATTCGAGTAAATAACGGAAAAAGAGCAAATAATTCAACCGAATGTTAATGATGAAATTTATTGACAAAATATCGCATTATTTACAAACAAAAAAATCTTTTTAATGTCTATGAAATAGAGTTTCATTTATTTCCATTTCTAAAAAAATACATATCAAATAACACGACCACACCCAAAGTTAATAGAGAAATTTCTTACGCTTCCAAATAATATGTTATGATTCTTATAACTCAAAAGCACCCTTCTCCCTCCTACATCGTAGAAATAGTTCCCAGTTTAGTGTAGTGATAACCTTCAAAAATTTCATTCAAAGTCAGTGCCATAGTTATGTAAAATTTAAACTGATGAAACTTTCCATGATGAATCATAGAAAAAGAATTGCTAGGACATTTGGTTCTGTTTACGAAGTGTTTTGGTCCAATTCAAATATAACTCGAATAGTTGTTCATCTAAAAAGTTCACTTCGTATTAGCACAACAGAAAAGGGTACAACACAAATGGGTACAACACAAATAGTCTGTGTCTAAGTATGTTTGATACATACTAATAGAGTTTTACTAAGCGTAGGTTAATCTGGTACAATACTGAGTCACCTACGAACAATAGTCTATAGTGCGACTGGGAATGCAACTACATATCATGACATGAAGATCTGCTGAGGATTAATTTTTCATTTTCGATTAATTTAATGGTATACATTAAGCTCTCTTCGAAATTCTGAAAGGATTTTCGCGACAGTTCCCTGATTTACATATGATTAGAAGACAAATACAAATAGGCAGATATGTAAGAATAATTTTTGTAAAATTTACTTTAAAGATAAGAAAAAAAAATTGATTTGAAAGAAAGTATAAATTTTACCTTGATTTTATGAGAAAAACAATGTCTTTATGTAATCTGTATGCGTTAACAGGAAAGCGTTTGATTCGTTCATTCAACCATAAGATTTTCGTCTTACTTTGCAAATATACTTTTTTTCCAATTCGTTATAAATTACTGTCAATGTATGAAAATCGGAAGGTTTTATATATATTTACTACATGTTTAAATAAATAAGGAAACTGAGTTTCTGTCAAATGTTATTTTTAATCATTTCACCCCAAGCAAGGAAACAAACCCACTAAGACACAAGAGGTTACTGGGTGTTAGAGAATATGACAAAAAAAAAACAGTATTAAGGAGAGAGAACAATAAAAGAAAAAGAATTTAGAAGAAAGTAGACAACGATTAACATTACATTTAAATTTTTTAATTTTGAAATTCTCGATCTGGCTCAGTCCCCAAAATTGAACCAAACGTCTTATTTATTTATTTTAAATTCGATTGGGCCGAGAATATATTCAGTGTCCCATTCTATGTTTTTCTTCACCACATAGTATTTAGACAGGTCATAAAGTATGGTATTATAAATTTGACGGGTATTTTCTAACTTTGTTAAAGGTAAAAAGATGAAATTTCTAATTCTTTTACTACCCCCATTAATAAATTTACTCTCAATGATTCTCAGTAATTGTCGCAAATTGCTTTTAATCTACTTTTGCTATTTCCTAAAGGAAAATAAAGAGGTTTGCTGTGGTCTATAAAGTGACTCCTTAGTCAAAATTTTGCAAAAATGCCTGAATTTTAGACCTGTTAAAATATGTTTACATAATCCCATTAATGTGTTATTTAAAAATGCAGTTTTTTCTTGATTATGAATTTTGAGGGAATCTTTTTTTTAAGGTAGATATTTAACTTAGTTCTTCTGTTATTGATTTTCATGTAATGTCCTTTATTTTTGAACGTGTCTGAAACTATTGCCTTTATCCAGCGGCAATAGGCGCCCGTTTACTTTTTCACTTATTTGATTATTTATTTAATCAACAAATTGAAAGTTACTATTTGTGCAATGAAATACGCTCAGGAATAAACAGTTAACCTAAACAATACACAATGCCAAGAAACTGATTTTCCTTTCTTATCTCAGTTTCGACTCTTCAGGTTTTGTACCCACCCAAAGATGACCCACCTAAAGACGAACAGATTTCTTATCTGAAATTTGTTTTAAACTTGGTTCCTTCACAATTTTTTTTTCTTCGCTTATTGCATCAGATTGTTTCATTTGACAGAGGAATGTGTCATCTTCTGTTAGAATCACCGAGGCTTGTTTATTACTTTAGTTGCAAATGCGTCCCAAACGAGCGTTAGATTCAAGCTCACTAATTTATACCTTTTCAGAAACTATCAAATTGACGCTAAGGACATCATGATGTTTTTCGACCGGAGTAAGAATTAATAAAATGGTCAACATTTTTTAAAAACTGTTTTGTATGTAAGTCGAAGTGAAAGAAAAGTCAAACTGAAAGTAACATTAACTTATTCTCTCAAAAATCTGTCTGTGTGGCTGTTTGTGTACAGTTCACTCTTTTTATGCTGTATATATTTCGAGAGGACGTTAACACTGAATAATAATAGTGGCTAATAAATTCATTATTAACTACCAAAAATGTTTTACTTCACATTTCACTTGAAGATATTAATTATTCTTATGAATCAAGCATTAAATATCTAGGAAGTGTTTTAACAGAGGATGGAAAGTGCGACACTAAAATCCGAAGACACATATGGATAACTTAAGATTCATTCCAAAAGATAAGCAGATTAAGAGACAGAAAAACTTCATTAGAAATAAAGAAAAGTGCACTGAACTGTTACGTGATATCTGTCATTTTACATGGCAGTGAATGCTGGACAGTCTCGTGAAAGATGGAGAAGAGACTTGAAGCAACAGAAATGTAGTTCTACAAGAGGATGCTAATGGTAACATGGATCAAACATGTAAGCAATGATGAAGTTTAAAAGAAAATTAAATCAAAAAGGTAACTTATACTTAACATCAGGAAAAGACAATTGAAGTCTCCATGACGCATAATGAGGAAAGAGAGCTTGGAAAATTTGATACTCACAGGACAGATTGAGGGCAAGAGGGACAAAGGAAACAACACATAACGTACTTAGTGAGCTTGAGAAAATGGTTGGCGGAACAGGATTTAGGAAAATTACAAAAAGATTAAATTCATTAAGAGCTACAATGGACAGGAACTTGTGGAGACCCATGATTGCCTACGTCTTGAGGGGCCATGTCACATAAAGAAAAAGAATGTGTAACAACACTGATAGATTTTGCAATGTTTGTGAAGTATTGAATGAAGAGGATATTCCAGGAAATTCCTATGGAACGATTTGAAAACAAATTCATCGATGGGATTCTTACCTAATAACAGGAATCATAGCAATTCACAGTTAAAAAAAAAGAAAAGAAATAAAAGCCATGATCCCCTGTCCTGAAGGGACAGGGTATTCAAAAAACGTACAGCCTCGGGTTTGAGATACCCAGTGTGAAGATCGAACTTATTAAAGCATTAAGGATTTGGGAAACTAGCTTACTTGTTGCTTTTTTCAAATTTAGTTTATCGTAAAATATGGAGCACCCTATGAGAATCGAACCCACTAGAATTTTATTGAATGGGATACTAGTTTACCAAATATGCCTCCAATGTGAATATACCATGATTAAAGTTATGATGCATATTTCTTTCTATCGTTTTAAATATTAAAAATTTCTTGATTTTTAACAAACATCTGTTAATGAATGAAGGAAAGGGCATTTTTGATAACTCCAACGCTGTTTTCAATCTACAGAACCCGCTAGATAAAGTTTACCATATTTTATTTATGCTTAAAATACACTGTGTAGAGCTGTTTACTCTTAACCAACAGCATTATGAATTTGCAAACTATTAAAAGTGATGTAATGTAGGATTTATTATAGAAAATGATTTCACTCGTAAGCATGCACCAAATCATTTTTCAATTATAATCATAGGAAATCCATACGAATGACTTGTCATCAAGTTACCACCAAAAGACATGAGATAATGGAAACGTTCGTAGCAAGTGTCTTACTATAAAATATGAAATATTTGTTGAAAGAAAAGTGAAAAACATAAGAACATCAACTATTTTAATATACTTTACAAACTGTACATGATCAACATTCACCATGATTTCTTAACCATTACAAATCTAGCAATAGCCTAAAAAATTAAGGAAACATATAAGAAATATTTATTAGTTTATTAGTTCTTTATTCCAAGAATTGAAAACATCTAGAGTTTTCATATTGAACGTAAGTGGATTGCATTGGTATTTGTAAACTTGTGCTATCTTTACTGATGTAACTGTTAATCTGAACGGCGTCTGACAGCAGTCAATTATATTCCGGATTCATTCGGTATATGTTGATAATGTCATATAAGCATCACTTACCAAAATGGCGGAAATATCACAAAGCTGCTTTTTGAATGGTGTTTTGTATTCTCACTTAACGGAAGTAGCAGCAATAGAATATATTGTAGCTCCTTTGAAAGATTGTCGGAGTTGAAATTTTGAAGATCACGTAAATGTCATACAGCGTAAAAGTACTATGCGTTGATATAAATATCATTAGCAGGGGATCGTGAGTTAAGTAGGACAAATATACTTTAATATGTTCTTCGCATTCAATCCTCATAATTACTTGTTTAATGTACTTCTTTATTATGTAAATATTTTATTCCAGCCCCCCCCCAACTTCAAACAGAAATGTTTATGATTCAGTGGCAATCAATACAGTAAATCCGTGTAGTGGTATTTCGAATAATTAAGACCTTTAAATGAATCATGAGCCTTACTTTGAAATATATAAACATTCTTTTTATATAAACTTTACTTTTTTATAGATCTTACTTTGAAATATATAAACCAAATTTTTATATAGAATTGATTGATCCGTTAAAAATAACTATCCGAACATTTGTATGGGACTCTCTCTTAAAGCATTTTTGTTTTGAAAAATTTATTCGCAAGCTTGGCCCTACATTTGTGTTGTTTATTTAGTAAATCAAAGATGAAAATGACCACTTATATAGGTATTTTTAAGTAAAATTGTTTTTATCGAATATCTTCTGGTATCTATACATTCGATATCATGTTGAAATTATTTCTTCTTCATTTGCCATCCCATTTCCTCCAAAAGAAACTGTGATCATCAACAGCTCCTACGAAAAAGATAGAGATTCATTTTTATAGGCTCCTGCAAAAATACAACTTGTTGGTTACCTTACTTGATTTTACAAAAAAAAAAGCATCAATAGGAGACGCTCCTTAAGGCTATAAATAGGAAATGGTATTTTCAATCATCCTCTCTTCTCTTTTTTCTCTTAGACAATAAGATGTAGTCACACGTGGCAAAAAAGTGTCCACCACTGAGGCACGTTCACTTCACATTGAATTTCTTTTCTCTCGGACATCTACACAATCTTCATACACACAAACAGATTCTCTGGTTTAAATGTTTTCTTCTTTATTGTCTATGTATACTTTTGTTAATACATACATTGTCGTCTGTTTTATATACAGTTATTCATTTATTACTTGGACTCACATTCGAGTCCGCAATAATTGGGAAAATATACAAGGAGACACGTGTTTTCTACCTAAACACAACTAGCATTCCCGCAACAAACTTGATCATTAAGTAAAATCACAAAACTAAGTAATTAACATAACTTCTTTTGCATCTACTCTTTTCATTTTATACTTAGCGTAAAAATATATTCAAGTATATTCGCTTCTTTTCAACTTCTCAGCGTTCGTCGTTATTGGAATGATATTTTTAAGGCCTAAAATGCTGTGTAATTACCATCAATATATTCCACAAATTTTATTTGTTTTCTAGTTATTTTAATTTTATTGTATATATAAATATAATTTATATATCCATCTTAATATTCTCGATCAATAAAAAAACGTTAAAAACATTTAGCTTACTCAAGTTTAAAACATTTTTCCTCTTATTTTCCATTTAATATTTGGTGAATTCAAACCAGATTCATTAAAAATTAAATAAACCTACGAAGACCATGTTTATTTTTCAGCTTTTAAATTTTTTCTAAAAAGTAGTTATATCTTCTTGCCTTTGATCAGGAACACCCAGTGAGGGTCGTGCTCATAGCACGAGCGAATTGACTTGAGAGATAAGCGTACTAATTATTGCACTATGGTAGATACTAAATATAGATATTTGTAACAAAATGTGTATACATTTGTGGTAGACACTCCGAATATATATATATATATATATATATATATATATATATATATAATGCATATGCATGAGATAATTTCCTGTGTTCTTTTAAAGGGAATGCTGTTAGTCTACTTGTCCTCTGCGTGTATTTGTAGCTGTTTAAATAAACGAAACTACATGTGTGAGTGAACAAATACTGATTTGAAACATTCTTTACGTTCAATTCCATGAAAAGAAATTACTGGAATTTGCTGAGAATGTTAGTAAAACAAAAAAAAAAAGAAAGCCTCGCACAAACGGCGCCGAGATGCGTAATTGGCATCATTGGATGAGACAGTTTATTGAATTTGTTTTTATCGATACCGAAGTTTAAAAGATGTTTCTATGTTTTTTAAATAAACATAAGTCATCGGTAACCTCGAGCGGCTTAACAATAAGTCTGCCGCCGCTGGCAGATGTAGTCGCTGAAATAATTGGAATAATAATTAGCTGATATCTCTCCGACACATCTATTTAATGAAACAATGTTCGTCGCCAGAGGATAGGGCGGAAGAGGTGAGAATGCAGAACGTGAACAGATAGTAATGTAAGGAGTGTATGTAGTGCGGAGATGATATGCAGATATTTTGAGTTAAACAGAAAGATATATATATATATATATATATATATATATATATATATATATATATATATATATATATATATATATATATATATATATATATGCAAGCAGAACAGGAGAGAATAATGCAAACGGAAAAAAATGTTTGCAGAGGTGCAAAAAGAAGAGCCAATAAAGAAAGAGAGAGAGAAGCGATAAAAGATGACAAAAGAAAAAAAAACAAGGAAAAGTTTCGTAGGACAATACGTTTTCTAGATTAAAGAATGAATGAAGACGCGGAGATCTGCATAACTTTATTCAGTTCATATTGACGACGGTCTCAACTTGATTAATACACAGGCGGTTACAAGGCCAACTGAGCCAACAGAGGCGATGGCAGAAAATGACCACTCGAGTTAAATATAGAGACGATTAGCAAAATTGCCTGCAAAAGTCTTTTGGTGGTGAAAAAAAGGAATTTTTAGGGCAAAAGAAAGGATAAAATTCCACTATCTTCATATCACATGTCATTATTTAAATTATTACAAAAAATTATTACTTCTCTAACTTTATTACAGATTCGTGGATAAATTTACAATATTTTGTTATTAAAAATGTTATATGCATACAAATGTAACAAGACATAATAGGAGATTATGTCAGTCTTCTAAGGGCGGAGAGCACCCACCTGTTTAAAAATGAGTCAAAAGCTGACCTTTACCTGGAGTGGGGAAACCGATTTCTGACGACGCCGATGGCAGACTCACGACCATGTATTCGCTGTACTGACTCACTGCACTGGTTCATAGACCGATCAATAGATGGTGGGGAAAGCAAGACGGTGACTGTTGCTAAGCGTTAGGAAAACTTACTGTTCATATTCTGTAGCTGTTCTCACTCTCTTCATAAATGTTTGCAGTACACTGTTTCCATAATTAATCACTATTTTCATTTGCATTTAAACTTACACATAATGTCACGTGATTAGTTACTCTGTTTTGATAATTTTGAAGTTTTTATTGAGATAACGTATAAAAACAAATGTATAAATAGGCATAACAGTGTGAATTGAATACACAAAGCATAACAGATTGAATGTAAAATTGGAAAGAGAGGAAGTTGCATGACAATGGGAACCAGTTAAAAGGAACATTAAAATAGTTTCTTTAGTCTTTTATGACTCCTTCAGAGCATTATAATAAGAATCCGACAAATTTAACTTCTCTGATTATGGCTGGAGTCATAATATAAAAAAATGATGTAAAATATTTTTTAGAAATTCTATTTATTCCATTAAGCAGTTCACATATTGTTTTGAGTTGGTCAGCTTATAGTACGATGGTTGTATAACAGTTACATTTAGTAGTCTTTAAAATCTTTAACCACATGCTTTTCCTACTATGGTTTGTAGCGTTGTCTGCTCTTCTTCGTTATTGCTCAAGGTAGTTGGTAGCAGAATCCCAGACCAAAAAATGGTCCGGAAGTATGCATTCAATTTACATTTCAATCTGTTCAAAAGTCAATGTATTTAAGCTCTGTCTCAAGTGACGGGTTTCAGTTTTTAACATTTGAACAGTACCAATTGTGAGCAGTTTGCAAATCAGAAACTTTTATTCCAAGCTATTAAGATAACAAACACTCAAGCAAATTAAATGAGCATTCTAATTAGACTAATTAGATTAATTTTTATCATGGCACATAATACAATATCAGAGTTGTTAGAAATTTCAAGAAAACAAATTACTTATTTGATTTAAATATTAAATTACTTATTTGATTTAAATATTAAATTTTAAAATTTATTCAGATTTATTTAATTGTGCATTTTATTTCTTTCTCAAGCCAATAAGAAAGTTATTGTCCTTAGCAAGCAGAAATCATCCGTAAAATACATTTGATGTAACTTGTTTAAACTAATCATAATTTTTTCTAAAATCTTTTAAAATCATCAATGAAAAAGTATTTTTCCACTCAACGTTTTAAAGCCACAAATTTATAAAATTTTATGTAATTATATAAAAATACAAAAAAAAATCAACTGAGTTGACCGAGTGAGTGTGCATCCACCATTCATGCAACATTTCTTTTGTCTATCGGCAAAAATTCAGATATGCTTTTAATTGAGACTAATTTTTATTTCAAAATATTGATTTTATGTGTACAGATGTGTTTGGTCACCCAACATTACACGTACTTTTCAAGAGTGTTGAAGCCATTTCGAATTGTAGAAAAAAAAATAAGCATAAGCAAAATTAATTGCAGCAAAATCTGCAGAAAACACAATCACTTCTCCAGTTTCGATTATTTTTAATACAATAAGGAAAAGTTTTTGCTTCCAAAAATATTTAAAAAGATTTTATAAAATTGCAAAAAATATTCACAAAATGATTCAAGATTTTAAAAAAACGTTTTGTGTTTCATCATTTCTTTCAAGATTGGTAAAAGCCTACGACAGTTAAAATCGAAGTCTCACTCATTCGACCATGTTAGCGAAATATTGTGCCGATCTCACGATGACGTGTTCCATTTTCTATTGCTTATCTTTCTTTCTCATCATCACAATTCCTATTTCAGGTGTGAGTTATTTTTATTGCTTTTATGATGGGAGACTCACTGTCTTCTGATGTACATTCCCTTACAGACTCATTTTTAAGGTGCCTACTTCTTTAAGTCTATGCTTTGAAGTTTTACCGACATTACTCTTTTTATAATCTTTCATATTTAACAAAAAGATTTTTTCCTAAGTTGCAAATAGAAAATAACAGATTTCTGCATTTTGCTATTTTAAGTTTGCCCGCAAAAATTACTTTTTTATTTCCCCAGAATTTATATGGTGTATAATATATATATATATATATATATATATATATATATATATATATATATATATATATGACAACATGAATATAGGGTAAATACATATTTGTATAGTACATATGCATGTGCGAATTGCTGAAACATTATTGACCTGAGTACATTTGCGCAACCACACGTATGTAAGTATGTACAAGTTTGTTTCCGACTGTGTGTGCATATATATATATATATATATATATATTTTTTTTTATATATATGCATGCATGAACACGCATCATATTCATATATTTATGTGTGTGCATGTGTTTTCCTATGAAAAATAAAACAATATTTCTACGTTTTAATAGTACATATTATTTCTTCAAATTTTGCACGTTTCATCATTAAATAAAAGTAAACATACACACAGAAATCTATGCATGTACATGCATGTGTGTATGCATGCATATATGTATGTATGTAATCATCATATCAATAAGTGAATAATTTTGTCATACTATATCATTTGACTGACTTTGCGAGTTATTTTATGAGGAAAGCGATCGTTTCAATTATAAAGTTTGATGAGATTAAAAATCCATTCATCGATTCATTTTGCTAATGATGCTTTTCCAATTATTGATCACAGTTTGATATATTTGGAACCGACAGTTACCTTACCTGTAAGATGAAATTCAACTTTAGTCCATGCAAATTCTATTATCACTTTACATAAAATCTTGTGATACTTTCATTTGATATATCTCAACCTATGACATCTATAATTTATCACTTTTTATGATTTTAAAATTCTCATGAGTTTTGATTCTTTAATCGTTTACTTCTAATTATTATGAATTTTGTAATTGTATCTGGTGTCCCGGACTAAATCTGAGAATCTTAAATATAGACAAAATTACAGATTAGATTTAATCAAGAACTGATTAAATTTGAGTGTTGCTTCGCGTAAAGTTAAAAAGTTTGTCTTTCAACTCATTATTGAGTTCAAATTTGTAAAGCTTGCTCCATACTTGTGGCTTTGTGCCAAGATGGAGAAATGTTTCTTCAAACTGATGACTTTGTCCTGCAAGACAATATTATTATTTAAAGAAAATGATATTGGAAAAGACTTCTCCAATCATTCCAATATGGAATTCGATTAGTGTTGAGGCGGGTTATTAATAAATATTTTTTTTTTTTAATGGCGTTTATTTATCCATTTATTAACTGTCGAGTTCAAAACAATAAATATTTTAGTTAAGTAAAAATGACGTCATTTTTTCTTTTATCTCGAGTGTATATCTATAATCATCGAAACACTTAAATTGAAAAATTCTCCTCAGATTCTAGCAATTGGACAGATTTCCTAGTAATAAAACTCATTTAAAATAATTGTATCATGGAATGTACATATTATACTAAAATAAACCTTGCAAGATATTTTTATGGTCAAAATTTTAATTACGATATTCTTAAAGCTGAAAATAGAATATATAAAATGTATATATATATATATATATATATATATATATATATATATATATATATATATATATATATATATATATGTGTGTGTGTGTGTGTGTGTGTGTATACATATATATTCTCGTTTTCGTTGTAGAGATATTTTTCTAAGAGAAACCAGTAATCATAAACATGGATAGGGGGCAGGTGTACCTTCACAGACAGACAATACATATATCTATATAAAAATAAATATAACTATTTACACTCATCTTAACAGGTATATTTACTTAGTTTAAACTGCGGGGACGGCTTGATGACACATGCCTAATGTTGCAGTTAAGATATCAAAAAGCATGAAGTTGGAAATGTACATTTTACTATACTTCACTCGCTCCTCTAACTCGTCTTCCTTTCTTTACGTCGTCAAAACCTCGACTTAGCGCGACAGTTGAATCATCGTTGGGGATAAGCATTTCTAATAACGCGAGTGTAATGTTCTCCCCCCGGCAAGTCATTACTTTGTGCGTGCAACTTTTAGATATGTGCGTGTTTGTGTACGGTTGCTTACGTGAGTAGATTTTTAGCCTGTGCATATTTATATTACCATCAACTCGCTTCAATATTTACGTATAGTTTTTTGCATGAGTGTTGTCCATGAATATAGTTCTATTAGAATGTAAATATAAGTGGTTTGACTGGCAGTAATCATTACAAACTTGCATATCATTTTGTCTATTTGTTTATATCTCTATGCATGTTATGCACATGAGTCTGTGTGCATGATTAATATCTATGAATATGTGCAGGTATTTGTAACCATATAAAAATTAGGCAGCGTCTATCTGAGCTGTTTTGTGAGCAGATAAAAAAATGTCTTATATGAATCAGAATATGTATCTGTAGAGACATTTGACACTTATGCTCAGATGCGGATTTATGTATATATATATGACGTTATAATTACAATAGAGCTAATGTGTGCACCTATGCATGTTTACATGAGTATGTGTATGCGCGCTTGTGCATGCAGTTCATATTATGGATGCACACATATGTTGATATATACACACATGTTCCTATGCGTACGTAGGTATATGTGCGCTCATCTCTATATATAGCAGACAGAGAAAGGGGAATTGCCATCAGTATGATGTGCCCGATGTTGGGCGGAGTCGGTGGTGGCATAGGGTTAGTGATGGTAGGTGAGGTGATGCGGCGAAGTGGGGGGTGTTGGTGGGTTGGATTGGTGGCAAATGCACCGATGTCGGGAAGAGGAATAAACATCAAAGGCGGGTTTGTCTGTAAAAAGGACCCAGTATGACAGAGAGGGTTGGGGCGGAGTTGACGATGGAATCCACAGTTTGGCCGGCGGCAAACGAACAAGGAAGAGATGATGAAGACGGCGACGACGATCACGACGATCACGACGACGACAGATGATGAGGAAGTATATTGAGCCAGGAAGATAATGAAGACGAAGAAATGAGGAGACGTGGGAGGGGAATTAGATGCGGGAAATGTGGAACGGATGAGACGAAGAAGAACGGATAATGAAAGTTAGGGATGTTTTGGGCTTGGGTGCGCAGATGGTGGATTCGTCAAGGTGCATGTCATAGACGGCTTATGAATGATAAGAATATGGCAAATGTAAAGACAACGTATTCGTATGTGGGGCGCATACATGCATATATATATATATATATATATATATATATATATATATATATATATATATATATATATATATAAGGAGAGAGATAGGACGGAGGGAAGTGGGAGGAAGAGAAACAGAAAGATGGACATATATATATATATATATATATATATATATATATATATATATATATATGAATGCAAATGTATGTATTTATTATATATCTATAAATAATAAATACCTATATATATATATATATATATATATATATATATATATATATATATGTATGTGTGTGTGTGCGTGCGCATGTATGTACTTATGGAGAGATTTATACATACTTTTGAATATATATATACATATATATATATTATATATATATATTATATATATATATATATATATATATATTATATATATATATTATATATATATATATTATATATATATATATATTATAGTTTTATATATACTCTATATGTGTGTATATGTGTAAGTGAGTATTTTTAAGTGCATTATATCGCTATATGTACTTATATCTTGCTTATATCAATGTTCGTATGCAATCACGCACTTATGTATAAATTCATGTGCACCTGTACATGTAATTTGTATTCATAGACAGATGATGTCATTCTACCGACATATGTACTTACAGTAGTTTATGCTTATGTGTGTGCGTGTGTTAACCTGCATTTCTTGCTTTCATTTCAGTATGAATGTATAGCGATTTGAATATGAATCTTCACGTAACTCCTGTTGGTATATTTACGCAAAAAAAGATATCATTTTGTTATAAAGTAAGAATGTATTTAGAAATTTAATTCAAAGAAAAATATGAACGCCTATAAAATTAGATAGTATAAAATTATTATTTTTTTTTTTTTTTTTTGCATGCTGGTCAGAGCATAATTATATACTTCTTCTCTATGAATGCTCAAGTGCATATTTTTCATCTAGTAGAATGCGTCATTATATTTTTATCTCTCTGAATACTCAACTATACTTATCTAACAGAAAACGTAAGTATATTTTTCTGTTAGTATATTCTAGTATATATTTATCTATCAGAATGAACAAGAATATATTTCATCTACCAAAATGCTCAAGAAATTTGTTTATTATATTGCTCATATATACTTTTTATCTATAAGAATACTCAAAAGTATTTTCATCTATCAGAACGCACAATTATATCTTTCATCTGTCAGAAGTCTGAAGACTATTTTCTGCTGTTAGAATCCCCAAGTAATATTCGTTCTTTCAGAATACGCAAATATATTTTGCACGAATTATAAACCTCAGGTACACTTTCTATCTCTTAAATATATTTTTTATCTATCAGAATGCTCAAGTATATTTTTCTGCTGACAGACACTCGAGTATTTTTATCACTCTGAATGCTCAAGTATATTTTATGTCCATCAGAATCCCCAAGTATACATTTATCTCTCAGAAGGCTCAAATATTTCCTCTATCATAACGTTCATGTATATTTTCATCTATCAGAATGGTCAAATATATTTTTCACGCCTCAAAATATGCAAATATATTTTCATTTTTCAGAAGTCTCTGGTATTCTCTATCAGAATACTCAGGAGTACTTATTATCCATTACAATCCTCATGTATAATTTTCATCTGCCAGAATACTCAAATATATGTTTCATCTGTCTAAATACTGTGTTATTAATTTTTTTATTAATAGCTTTATTATTTCCTTGAATTTCTGTTGTATACACATTTCCATCCCGATCCCAACCAGAAGCTTAAGGTCAGAAATGGCTTCATGGCATCTTCCACTGATTTTTATATAAAAAAAAAACCAAAAAAAAAGATCCCATATTTTCCTTGGATAAATCTCTTAGTAATGTGTGAGCTGTACTTGTGAGTACAATCTTTTGTATTCCTTTAAGGCATGGACTACCAAGAATCCCTTCAATTAGTCAATTGGAACCTTTTCCCAGCAAAATTAAGGCTCCAACTACAACTGGAATTATTGGTGTCATCATGTACCACATTTTTTAGCTCTCCACTTCAAAATTCTGGCATTTTGATAGTTTTTTGAAGATCTTCAAAGATACATTAAAATCTGCAGGGACTGCCATCTCAATAAGAACGTGCATTCTGTTTTTGTGGTCTTTGATCACGGTGTCTGGGTGATTAGCTTTGATTTTTCTGTTCGTGTGTATTTTACACTCACATAAAATTGTTAGAGTTCCTATCTCTGTAACTGGGTCTGGGTGATGTTCATACCAATTTCTTGCAGTTTCCTTCCCGTAATAGTTGCATATTTTCCAGTGCTCATGCCGAATTTTATATTCAGTGGATGCTAACAATGTGCAGCCGGATACAAGATGGTCAATTGTTTCTGGCTATTTATCACAGAATATGCATTTAGGGTCAGACAATTTTTCAGTATGAGTGTTTGGTAATTTCTAGTTTGCAAGCATTGGTCCTGTGCAGCAAGGATAAAACCTTCGGTTTCAACTTTTAACCCTGCACTACGTAACCACTGATGGATACGGGATTATTATTATTATTATTATTATTATTATTATTATTATTATTATTATTATTACGCATGTACAATTTTCATTTTAGTATATTATAAATATGTTCATGGATACTTTTCATCTAGCAGAATCTACTACTTTTATTCAACAAAATGATCAAGTATACTTTGTGTCGTCAAGTATACTTTTCATCTGCCAGAATGCACCACTATATTTTTAATCTCTCAAAAACCGCAAGTATATTCTTCGTCTGTCCGAATGCTTGTTTACTTTTCATGTATTGGATTCTCAAGTATACTTTGTATCTATTCGAATACTCCAGTATCTTTTCACCTCACAGAATACCAAAATATACTTTTCAGTTCCAGATGCACAAGTATATGTTTATAATTCTCAAGTACGTTTTTAATCTATCGTAATATTCATGGATATTTCGTCTTGCAGAATGTTCAAGTATTTTTCTGGGTAATGTTCATGTATATTTTTCTATGGGTATGCTCAAATGCACTTTTCATCTGTCAAAATGTTCAAGTATATTTTATTCTCTCAAAATGCTCAAGGATACTTTTCATCTTCCAGAATAATCAAATATATTTTCCTCGCAGATTGCTTGAGTATACTTTTATCTTCCAGAATACTCAAGTATATTTTAATCTATCAGTATATATATGCATATTTTTAATCAGTGTCCTTGTGTACTTTTCATTTCTCAAAATACCCAAGTATATTTTTCATCTTTTAGAAGCTATGGCATAGAAATGCTACGTCCACGGAGTCAAGTCACTCCCACGTTTCCTCCGTATTCCATTTGTAAGGAAGAAGTTTCACTCAGACAGCTTTTTCCCCAAAGAACTACTATGTCGGACAAGCTCCCGCGTGGCTGCTTCCCTGAACTCTGCAATATATCTATTCTTCCTTATTCTCATAAATATATAAAATAAAATATAAATTATATAAATAAATATTCTCACTTCTTACCATTCTTATTAAATTCATATCAGACATGTCATTCAAAAACCCTCTGAGTGCTTCTCTGAACTTGTATTTGGTGAAATTTGGTAAAAAGTTGTTATTTGCAGCATTTTGTAATTGTAATTTAATAATTATTCCTATATTTTTTGTCAAAATATATTTTTGCGGTAGGAATATGTTTTATATTTACCTTATGAACTCCGCCATGACGTCTTTTTGAAGATCTTCAAAGATACATTAAAATCTGCATTACATTAAATACCCCAAAAATATTTTTTGGCAATAAATATAGGAATAATTACTAAATTATAAAATGCTGCAAATAACAACTTTTTTTACAAAAGTTCACCCAATACAAAACTCAAGAGTCACTCAAGATAGAGTTGTTGAAGTTTTTGATATTCTATAAATATATAAATTGATATTCTATTTTTTTTTTTTTTTTTTTTTTGAATTTGTTGATATTCTATCAAAACAACTAACGCAAAAGATCTGACAATTGATGTAATTTTAGTTCATCATATCGTCTCAAGACATGCCTCACGACATTCCAACGTCGTACATATTAAAAAAAATAGCAGGCCTGAAATTGATAATAGTTGCTTTATAGTTGACAGTTCAGCGTGACTCGAAGGAGAACATCTAATAACTTAAGCTAAAATTATTTTATTTGAAAATGTTAGGAAAATTGTGAAAGCATAATGAAAATGTCTTCTCTAACTTCTTTAGAATTTATTTTATGTATGAGAAAAATATCATGTTATCAAGTTGACTTTATGTGTGTCAATATTTAATTGAAGATTATTTTAATGCTTTACTTAGTATTTCTTCCTTTTCTTCTCTGGTGTATATTTTCCAATATTATGAATGTGGGAATCGTCATGGCATGTATTTTATTAGCATGCACATTACTACGACGTGTTCTCCAAAGGGTTCGGGGAATTACTATGAAAATGACTTACCCAAAACTTATTTTCCAACGTAAAGCAATTGCTTTCTATTTGCACACTAGTTCGCAAAATGTTCTGCTCTAAAAGGGTAACGGCAAAATTCCGTACTACACATACTGTTCTAATTCACTGAATGCTTGAGTTGCGCCAATTTGTCTCATTCGATAACATACTTACTTCCCGAATAACTATTTGACACATAGTTTTCATTTTGTTTATATTTGCTCTTGACTGAACGAATTGAAAATGCCCCCAAATACCGAAAATTTCGCAACACATCATCTTGAACAGCAAATATAAAATTTGAAGCCGTTATTAAATAGTTTTGCTGCCAAAAAAAAGACAAAGGATCTTATGAGAAGAAGCCGTAATTGCCAGATTGTAATAATTAAAACAAGAAGAGAATTCATGGCAGCAAATTTTGATATTAATAGGATCAAGACTTGAACATAAAAAAAAAAATGAAAAACAATGCAATTGAGAATCCTGCAAACGATTTATGAAAATTATGAAAAAAAAACTCTAATAGAAGAAAACTATTTGATTATGTGACCGGAAAACATAAGAATATTTGTTCGACAAAGAATTACATGCAGGTCGAGTTATGGTGAAGACACAGGAGAGAGAGAGAGAGAGAGGTGAGTGGAGGGGAGCCTCAAAAATGATTCGAGTGGTAAGATTGGAGAGAGGTTGGTAATGAAGGCTAAGGTGGCTTGGGTAGTAGTGTTCTTAAAGAGAAGGAGGATTGTGCTTATGAGATTAGTGCTACTGGCGATGACATTGAAGATGATGCTGCCATTTATGATGATAATCATTGTACGGATAGCGTTGATGATCATTGTGATCAGGATCACGGTTGATGGTGACGGGGTAATACTAGGTAGTGTTGATAGTCGTTCAAACAGTGCTACTGTCGTAGACAAGATTAGAGGCGATGGATTGGCTTTTACTGTTAGCGAGTAAGATGATGATCAGGCTGATTACATAAAGACTGTTCAGAAGATTAAGCTGATGGAAGATAAAAGTTTATTGATAGTGGTAGTGGAAGTGGAGGTAATAGTGGTAGATGTGATGACCCTAGAACTATTAATGGTGGAAGTAATTTTAGTGGTAACGAAGACAGCTGGAATTGTTGGCTGAATGACAGGTATGCTAACTGCTTTGAAGTTGGGCCTTGTTGCTGATAGCGGTTAACTATGTACAAATAATTAGGACCATGAGGAAGAACGACAACGATAGTAGTCATGATGATGATGATGATGAAGAAAAAAATAGTTATTTAGATGATAGTGATGATAATGAAGCTCGAAAGAAGGCTTGTAGCATAAAAATGATGGAAGGAAAAACATAGAAAAAGAAGCAATAGAAACTGCATACCCAGAAACATTGCCTAAAATATATGACGTGGTTGGTTGGTAAGAGTTGTGCAGGTAGTGGAGGTGAATGTCGACCTTTATCAAAGGAATGAAATAGATGATGAAATAGAGGACATAACAGAGAAACAGATATAAAGAGTTTCTCATCCTTTCAAATTTTCTTTCATTTTCTTCGTTTCACGATTTCTTTAGCTTACGTATTTTTTTTATTCTGAAGTTTCTTCTTTTTATTCTTTTATCTTACACTTTCGTGTCCCCTTTCTCTTTTCACTTATTTATCTGTTTATCTTCCTCACTTTCTCATTCTACCTCTCGTTCTTTTACGTATATCCTTATATAAGCAGTTGCTTATCACCTCCTCCTTAACGTCTGATTCAACTTTTACTAAAGGAACATTCCAGCGCGCCAATTATCGAATGTAAGTTCACAGATGAACAAAAGGAAAATTACAGACCAAATCTTATGTAGTAGTAAAACGGTGTTTCAAATTCATCCGGAACAAGTGGAACTGATGCGACCCGACTTTTCATTAGCAATTTGGATATCACCAAGTTTTTATGATCCCTCTCTTCCTCCCACACACAAACACACACACACATACATACATACATACATACATACATACATACATATATATGTGTGTGTGTATATATATATATATATATATATATATATATATATATAGAGAGAGAGAGAGAGAGAGAGAGAAAGAAAGAAAGAAAGAAAGAAAGAAAGAAAGAAAGAAAGAAAGAAAGAAAGAAATTTGGGAAATGCTCGTACAGATAGAAACGATAATTAAGCATCCAATTGGTTTTCACAAAGAGTTGGTAAAAATTAACGTTTGTACTAATTTATAATATATTTATTTTTCAGAATTTCTACATTTATTTATTTTTTTTAAATAAAACATTAAGTGTCTACAAATCCAGGCGGAGAAAATGTAGGGTTCTTTTTTTCTACCTTTTATTATCTTTCAAAATGGCTTGCCACTCTGGATACACGTAAAAAACGAAGATCTGTTATCGAATTTTTCTTTTGGAAAGAAAATGTGTTGCAAGCATTCACAGTAGGTTACTGAATATTTAAAGAAATCTGCACTTGGTGTAAACTCAATAAAGAAATGGATCGATAGAGTTTGAGAAAAAGAAGAAATTGGCCTTAGTGGCAGGCCAGTTACTGTGTTAATGAACATAAGGCCAAAAAGGTTGATATTCTCATTAAAAAAGAGAAAATAATCATTATTGCAAAACTAAATGAAAACATCCAGTGAAGCTATTTGCAGTGTCTGTGATTTAGTGCATTATCCCAGCTACGCCATAAGTGGCATAATTTCATGAATAAGCAGAGAATGCTTTTCTTTCTTTTTTTTTATTTCACCCCAATCAGGGCAATAAATCCACTAATGCGCAAGGGAAGTAACGCCTTGCGTCTTAGTGACTTATAAACTTGTTAGAGAATATGAGAGAGAAACACTATTGAGGAGAAAGAACAATAAAAGAATAATAATTGAAAAGACAGCACATAACGATTGACACTATCTTTAAAGTTTTGAAGATCAAAGATGAATGTATAAATCAAGCGAGAAATACGAGAGAAGAAAATGTTAGTATAGAACTTTCAATTACAATTTATAAAATGATGAGACCCTGTCGCCAAATTATAACTTCGCTAAAATTCATGAAGTTTTAGTTTATAGATGAAAGTGACTGAAGGCGAGATGCTAGGCTAGCACCAATGGCATTGCAGATTCTTTTAGGTATTTTATCTGTAAGTATATAGCAGGAGCACCTAACCATATGTGGCAACAATATTTAAAGCGTGGATAAATGATAGACTTATAAATATGTAAAATAGAGTCTGGCGAGAAAAGTTGTCTAGCACGTGAACAAACTTTCCTAACACCAGATTTAACAAATGATTCAATATAATCTTTTAAAGCGTTAGCCCGGGAAAGCACAATATGTCACTCTCATGGAGATTATCATCAGCCATACTGATGGAAGATAAAAAGTGTTCTCGCAGACGATCGTTTTGGATGCGTTAAAATTAACACGCCATTGCTTGCCACAGTTAACAACAGATTGTGGGAAATTTTTAAATCAGTTTCTGATTTGACCTTATCGAACCGATCAGACTTACTATTATGACAGGAGTAAATAAGAGTATAATAATAATAATAATAATAATAATAATAATAATAATAATAATAATAATAATAATAATAACATGTAAGAAATGGTAAATGTTGTACCATTTTTCAATGATATTTTCCTGTAGTTTGATATGATTCTAAATCCTTTTGACTCAAGTTAATTCTTTCCTTTTCAGTTCCATTTTCTCTTTCCTTTTTTTTTTTCTTAAAATCTATATACTAAAATCTGATATTCCCCCTTGGAGTTGTCACTCGAACTTATACTAAGTTAAAATTTAGTGTATGGTATTCAGTGGGTTAGACTATACTATTATGAACTATTCTACCTTCGATATATTAATAAATTTCATTGGTTGGGCGTGCTCTTGGATCTTCTTCGAGACTCGTCCTAAAGCTGGTAACCTGAACATAATTACCCTTTGGTGGTCAAGGTTAAAACGCATCTCTACCAACTTCAATGAATACGAATAATATTTCATACCGGATCAGCCGTCACCCGAGACAACAAGGGCCGCATCCCTCAGAGAGGAACCAGTCTGAAGACGAAAAATCTGTCACTGGAACAAACTCTTCCACACACGAAGAGACACTAGGTCACCAAACCCGGATTATTGCCAACCTTGGACCAAGTGACTCAATACCAAATCGATTAATAAAAAGTAAACGAACGAAATGGAGCCGCGAAGAGTATCGACAAGTCATGACATCCTTCTTCACTGCACTCGAAAACCCAGCAAAGAACACCACCAATCAAACATACCAAATATGGAGAAGTATGGTGGGAAATGATATAAGACCTAACCTCAATCCAAACATGCTTACCAATGTCCGCGAAACAACAGACTCTCAAATGCAGAAATAGATAAGATAAAATTAGATATAAGACAAAATACTATGAGCCATCACTCAAACTCTAATGAGACGAATGTAGAAATAAGGAATGCGACAAAGGATAAGGTGGAGGCTGATGCGAATGAAATACGAAATAATCTATGTAGCTATGGTTACAAAATAAATAACAAAATATTCAATTACCTACTCTACATGGATGATCTCAAACTCTTTGCCACAGACGACAATGAGTTGAAAGGCCTCCTCAATATTGTAAAATACTTCAGTGACGACATAGGTATGGATAAATGTGCAAAAGTAACATTCAAGAAAGGTAGAATTACAGAAACACCCTTAATAGATTTAGATTTTATCACAAGATTAGGGAACTGGAGCATGAGGAAGCTTATAAGTACCTAGGAATTAGCGTACAACACCCCCAAATAAGAAAAGAGTACTACAGGTGTGTACATCTGGTACTAAATACTGAGATAAACTCAGAAAACAGAATATCAGCCATAAACACATTGGCTGTCCCTGTGGTGCAATACAGCTTTAATGTTCTTAACTTGACAATAGCTGAAATTAAGCGAATGGACGCCAAAACGAGAAAGCTTCTCACTTGCTATCGCATGCATCATCCCAAAGCTGACGTTGATCGTCCGTATGTGCCCAGATCCGAAGGAGGCAGAGGATTAGTTCAACTAGAACTGTCCTACAAAACTACAACAATTCGCCTCCAAAGATACTTGGAAACTACAGAAGACTGGATTATGGTATGAGTCAAGGAACATGAAAGTAGTAAGGGTCTTTACTCCGTAATAAAAGAAGGCAACAAATTCAAAATGGAGTTTCAAATGGGCATAGAGATGCAACTACAGCACAATACACCGGCTGAAACTGCAAAATACTTAAAAAAGACAGCAAAGACGAATGCAACCGACCAGATACAGAAGCGATGGCAAGATAAACCGCTTCATAGCCAATACTCTGCCCGTACCAAAGAAGCTGACGTAGACAAAACCCGTATCCATTAGTGTCTACGTAGTGCAGGGTTGAAAGCTGAAACTGAAGGTTTTATCCTTGCTGCACAGGACAAATGCTTGCTAACTAGGAATTATCAAGCACATATACTAAAATATTGTGTCAGCCCAAAATGCAGATTCTGTGATAAATATCCAGAAACGATTGATCATCTTGTATCAGGTTGCACGATATTGGCACCCACTGAATATAAAACCCGACATCACAGAGTGGACCAATATCTGCACTGGAAAATCTGCAACTTCTACGGGAAGGAAACTGAAAGAAACTGGTATGAACACCACCCAGATCCGGTTACGGAGATAGGACCTGTTACAATTCTATGGGACTACACAATACACACTGACAGAACAATCAAAGCCAATCGCCCAGATATTGTTATTAAAGACCACAAACAAAAACGGTGCCTCCTTATTGATATGGCAGTCCCTGCTGACTGCAATGTATCTTTGAAGATATTCAAAAAGCTGTCAAAATACAAGGACCTTGAAATAGAAATCTCGAAAATGTGGCATAAGGGAGCATCAACAATCCCTGTTGTAGTTGGAGCCCTAGAATTGGTTGGAAAAGATTGCAGTAGACTAATTGAAGGGATCCCTGGAAGTCCATGCCTCAAGGAGATACAAAAAATTGTTCTGACAAGTACAGCGCACACTTTACGAAGGACTTTATCTATGCAATTTTTTTTTTTTTTTGTTAGTGGAAAGTGTCATGATGCCATTTCTAACCTTAGGTCCCTGGTCGGGACCCGGAAAGAAATGTGTAAACGCCAGAAATCAAAGATAATAATAATAATAATAATAATAATAATAATAATAATAATAATACCGGTCTTCAAAGACAGAAGACTGGATGATGATTTGCATCAAAGATCATGAAAGAAATAAGAAACTTTATTCAGTAATAAAGGAAGCCAACAAATTTAAAAGGGAATTTCAAGGGGGGCTGAAGAAGTGCAAATAAATCATAATACATCTACTTGCAGCGGTAAAGTTTACTTCTAAGTAAAAAAGTTCTAAAGTAGAAAGCAAAAGCAAATGCAATGTACCAAAAGCAGAAACGATGGCAAGATAAGTCTCTTCATGGTCAATGCTCTGCCTGTACAAAACAAGTTGATGTAAGCAAACCCCGTACCCATCAGTGATTAAAAGCTGAAACCGAAGATTTTATTCTTACTGCACAGGATCAATGATTGCTGACAAAAAATTACCAAGTACAAATACTGAAAAATTGTGTTGAGCCTAAATGCAGATTCTGTGATAAATATCCAGAAACAATTGACTATCTTGTATCAGGTTTCACAGTGTTAGCATCCACTGAATATAAATCTCGGCATGATAGGGTGGGCCGGTATCTGCACTGGAAAATATGCAACTTTTACAAGGAGGAAACTGGTATGAACATTATTCAGAATGGGTTACATGAATGTTTTGAGGTGATATTCTATGAGCCTATATCATGATTTGTTTCCATTTTCAATCAGTCCCCTGATTTCCTTGTTAAATTTTGTGTTTCAATAATTATTTTTTGTTCGTTTATTTTTTTCGTATATGCCGGTATCGTTGAGTAGTGAATTAATTTTTTTCTACGTAACTATTCTTGTTGATGATCACAATCCCACCCTCCTTTGTCAGGGGGTGATGATGATTTCCTTATTTTTTGCTAGGTTCCTAGGCTGCATTTAGGTATCTTTGTGGTAACGTATTTTTGTTGTTGACAAAACTAAAATTACCGCACCTGAATTTTATAATGTATAGAGTTAATACAGTCACGCCTTGATATGTTAATATATACAGCTAATATAGTCTGATTCTAATAAATTATAATATATCCAGCTCAATACCATTACAGGTTACAACAAAGAGGTATGTCACTAGTATGCCTTGCCCGATATTAATACATCTTGTGGTTGTAAATAAGTGTTGCCAAAAGTCGAACGGAACAAGTCAGGCCATAAGAAAGTGGAATAGGTCTGGACCTCAAACCTCCTGCAGAGCCTACTAAATAGCACATGCGCATTTATTTAGACAGACAAAATTTTACTGCAAGAGAACTGATTGAATAATAATGTTCAATAATGTTCATTGATGTCTCTACAAACACCAATGTTGAGCGCGAATTTTAACATAGAATCCCAGACCATGAAGTTTGGGATTAAGCTGTGTCTCGTAGGGGAATATACTCTGGAAGAAGTCGCTTCCCAGGTGTATGTCGCACATGCAACTGAACATTGCGCTTGCATAATTCGATTTGTCCATGTAAACCTTTCGAAATACCAATGGAAACGATCATTTGGGACATGAGTGGAAGTGTGGTTAGTGGCAGACATCACCTTTGACTGTTGCTCAACAGTTTGTGTTTAGACTTTTTGAGTCCTAATCAGTGTTATGGACGGTGTTGGGTTCACCACTATACCCCGTACAATGCCATCTTGATGTGTATCTGTATCACGTGTCTGTTCAGACCTGTTCTCCAGATATAGAAAGGTTAACTGGACCACCAACATCGAGCACTAAAGATGTATCACGTCCCACGCACAAAGCGATTTTCTGAAATGACCAATCATTCTCTTGATGGTCAGTTCGATCCCTCTCAAACGCTTCTAACTGAACAAAAGAATCATATGTGCCTGTCTGTTTCATGACGCCTGTTAGCACTGAACTCTTTCATCACACTGAACCTTATCGCAGATTGTATTACCATCTAAAGTTCACACGTACACGGTACACTGGTATGTTTTTTACTATATCACAAGATCGGCAACGTCTTTTTAAGAATATTTACTACCCAATAACATGCACATACTGCATCGTAATTCAGAGTGCTGCTATATAGAGGACAGTCCCGTCGTACGACAATGTATGAGGGTTGAGCAGTTCAGTTTTTAGAACAAAACCGTCAAATTACACATACATATAATTTGGTTATGGTGATTAACGCTTAATTTGAATTTACATATCACCTGGATAGGGTCTTACAGTGTAAAACTGCATTCCTGAATCTTTTTACTGATTGTTCGGAAGACATTAGTAAATCCATCTTCGTAGAGAAGCTTAAGAAGCCTGTTGCAAATGAATGCGAATTCAATCATAAAATCGACCTTAATGAAATACATTACTAAACTTATCCAGATTCTAATGAATAGAGCAAGAATTATAATTGGACAAGGCCGGTGTGTTTTTTTTTTTTAAGCCATTGAAACAAGAAATGCGATCTTTATAATCAGAATAATATCAGAACGAGTACTACAAATGCACAATAGCGTACACCTATTGTTTCATGGACTACGCAACGATCTATTTGAACTAGCCAGGAAAAATTTATTTGAGAAAAATATCAAAATAATGCGGAACATATACTAAATATATAGCCTAATATAAGCATAGTAATAGAAAACGAACTGGGTGTGTAAAAATAGAAAGAAGAATAAGACACGATTTATTTAACTTCCACAGCGAGAATTAGAATTCTGGCCGGGATTCCTTATTGGCAAACATAATCCTAACAAAATAATATACGCAAATGACACCGTCGTGTTGATGGCAAACAGAAAAAATATAGTCAGCAAATGGAACAACCCAATATGTATGGTTTCAAAATGAATCAAGTGCAGACATTTAGGAAAGTATTAAAACAGACAACGCAAAATGTGACACTAAACACATCCGAATAGGCATAGCAAAAGATTTAGAAACAAAAAAAGATTTCTGAACTGATATGTAATGTCAGTCATCCAATATAGCGGTGAATACTGGACAATTTCCTCACAGATAAAGAGGGGTTTGAAGTAAGAGAGATGCAGTTCTACAGAAAGATGCTGAGAATATGGACGGAGCATGTGAGTAAGGGTGAGGATTTCAGAAAATGAAAACAAAAAGGAATCAGAAAGAAGCAGTCTAAATTTCTTGAGAACATATTGTGAAAAGTATGTTTGACATTTTCAGGACATATTGAAGATAATCACAGTAGAGTGAAATAGCGAGTAAACTCCTACCTAATATGCCTGTATAAATGGATGACATAACAGGAAATAGGTCATAGTAAAAAAGATAAACGTCGCTAAAAGTTCCAAAAGAATTTGTGGAGAGTGTGACACTATTTAGCTATGGTAATTAGCAAACTACTTAACCATAGAAATTAAAAACGGGAAATATTTAAGGCGAGAAAGAGCTATATCGAAAGATAGACTGAGTGACATTAAAAAGAAGAATTTAATTTATTTACAAAAGAAAAAGATACTTTTCGCAAAAGACAGAAAATCCGTAAGAAAAAGCGAGACTGTGATTCGGTCAAAATTAATTAATGTCACGATAAGGGAGTGACGCGCCAAACGAAACAGAATTCTGAAAGAAAAACAAAGCCAACCAACGCATGCGGCCATAAAAAATTTCGGCTTGGTACCACCCTGGAGACCAAATATTAATTATCTTTCAGAGATATCATTTAACTTTAATTCCTGGTTCCAAGGAGGGAAGCCATCTGATATATACACGAATCTTGACATGAAAAGGAAAATCGAAAAGGGGATCATTATTATTGCTTATTCAAACTGTTGACGTCAGACATAGCGTCTCGAAAATGAGCATCTGATGATAAGAGAATTTTAAGGCATGAGAAAAATAAAGAATTTAATTATCAAGTAAACACGACCACCCAGTTAAAAGTTGACTAGCGAAGAATCCAGGTGTTGGGTTTTTTGACAATGATTAATTAGTCAGTAGAGGACCGAACTAAGTGGATTTGGGATGTGATGTATTGGCAATCTGGGATTTGTAAATGTTTTGGCCGAAGGAAAAGGAAAAAAGAAAAAAAGGATTTTGTAAACAAAATTCTGGAATAATTCTAAGAGGGCCGGTCTAGCCACACCCACACCGCCGAGAGATCATTGGCTAAGTGGTAGCATGGGTGATAGGCGGTGGTGAATGTATGAGAAATATGGAGAAGCTGTTAACGCACACTGAGGGGAATGGTATGAGATACCAATGTGAGAGAGGAAGAGTCTAGGAGGATAACTCTCCTCCGACCTTCCCTCGTGGACGAGGGAGGAACCCCGAAGTGGAAAGTGATTAATCTTCAAAAAATGGGAAGTAATTAATTTTCCTGACCTAAGAACAAAGAGAATTCTTCTTGGGAATTGAGAATTGTCAAGGTATCCAAACCACGTCGGGCCCCCACACCGAGTTTCGGTGAGAGAGAGTTCGGAGTTGCAGTCAGTTCCAGGCAGTTCGAGTTTGAAGTTAGTTCAAGAAGTTGGAGACCAGCCTCGCAGAAGCTGACCGAAAGATTTCCTCGTCCTCTCAACTTAGTCTTTCTACCAAAAGCAAGTTTTTATTGACGAACGACTTAAGATACAATAACTCGCTTAAGAAACGCAGAAAGTGTCACGAATCCATAGAAACGGGCTGGGAGAGAAACACACTCCTGTATTCAACAGATAGATAAAGGTAATTGTTAGTTCTCAACATATTTGAACCTCTTTAGTTTGTTTTATTATTTTTTTACTTACGCTTGTGCGGTTTCACCTTTACCCCGAATTCAGCTTGCACTATGGCCCGACGCCTGATTGATTTCGTCTACCTAAGATCAAAGTCACAACGTGGGTAGGTTAGACTTGAGATCAAAGCAGTTAATTCGGTGACCAAAAAAGCTGCGAGCTAAAAACGACAAAGCTGGTATCGAAACTGAAACGACCAGATCGACCGGGACACAGGATGGTAGCAGCGTCAAGGAGTCAACCCCAAAACCGCTGGTGGAAGAAACCTTACAGCTTCGCGCCGCAACTGGAAGTTGACCACGGGCGCAGTGTCATATATTGACGTCACAACCAGTGGACGTCACATATTGGCGCTGGGCTGCGACCACCGGTGGGTGTCACAGAGCCACGGTCACTCACGTCCTGAATGGACACATCAGATAAATGAAAGTAAAATCAGAATTTCCAGAACTGATAACAGAGAAGTGATACGCAATGTGTCATAAAGTCTCCAAATAGCTCGGCTAAGGTTTAAATTGAGAGTTGTCCTTCTCCAAGACTTAATGCCAACCAAAACTAGGAGAGCCCAGTCTGCCTTGCTATTTAACCCATTAGAGATGGAAACGCCAAAGGTATTTTTTACGAAAGTGAAAGGACCTCCAATCGGTTGTAGACTGGGGCAGGAATTGGCTGGTTAACTTTAATACCTCTAAAACAAACCTGCTCTTTATTACTCACCACAAGGAACCATCCTTGCCACCCATTAGAATGTCTGATGCTTAACTCCACGAGAGCACCTGTTTGCGACTGCTTGGTCTCACACTGTACACTGACCTGAGATGAAACAATTACATTGAATCAATTGCTTCATCCATCGCAATGAAAGTTGGTTCCCTGTGTCGCGCCAGAAAGTTTTTCTCGCCCGAATCCATCCTTCAAATCTATAAATCAACTATTCGCCCTTGCATGGAATACTGCTACCATATATGGTCTGGTCTGTTCACCTTAAGGCCCTCGACAAGATCCAGAGACGGATATGCAATGTGGTTAGTCTTGATCTGGCATATCGTGTTATTGTACTCTCATTCTGAATCTCTCTTTTTGATTTATGGAAGGTTAAATACCAATAAAAAGAATAAGCATTTATTTAAATACCTCCACAGAAACGTCATACTTAAGATTTAAAATGAATTTTTAAAAATGAAAAATTTTTCTAGAAGCTTTTCCTTTTGTTTTAATTTTAAGCCAAAAGATTAAATTTAATATTTGACCGGAAGGAGTTTTACTTTAGAAATTGCTAAAACTCGCTGATTTTAACGCCATTTTTAGCCATCTGTCATCACAATATAATTCTATTCATTAAAAATTATTTCAGAAATAAAATATACTTTATTTGGGGAACATTAGCTGATTTAAAGTATAATTAATCTAATTTGAAACAAATATTATTTACTTTTAGTTTAAAATATCGCAGAAATTAATTTTTAACACCGAGGTAGGTGTTTATTAAAGATATTGACAGGTTGACTGTTAGACTGGCAAACAAAAGTTTATCTAATTTTTTCCTTCGGTGGACATATCTGTAAAAATTACTTGACAGCCTTTTTTTATAAAATTTTAAACTACCCAGTAATCTTAAAAGTTTAAGCAAATATTCTAATGTTTTATTGAATTTTCGTTACTTTGGCTTTAAATTTATTTATATCGTTCTTATTTTTTTTTTTTTTTTTTTGATAATGTCGTATATGGATGTCTATATTTACAAAATTTGGGACGTTTATACATACAGGAATTGGCTGGTTAACTTTAATACCTCTAAAACAAACCTGCTCTTTATTACTCACCACAAGGAACCATCCTTGCCACCCATTAGAATGTCTGATGCTTAACTCCACGAGAGCACCTGTTTGCGACTGCTTGGTCTCACACTGTACACTGACCTGAGATGAAACAATTACATTGAATCAATTGCTTCATCCATCGCAATGAAAGTTGGTTCCCTGTGTCGCGCCAGAAAGTTTTTCTCGCCCGAATCCATCCTTCAAATCTATAAATCAACTATTCGCCCTTGCATGGAATACTGCTACCATATATGGTCTGGTCTGTTCACCTTAAGGCCCTCGACAAGATCCAGAGACGGATATGCAATGTGGTTAGTCTTGATCTGGCATATCGTCTACAGTTGCTCTCTCACATATGTGCCGTTGCCTCCTTCTGTCTTTTCTACAAATACTGTCACAGTAACTGCTCCTACTTTCGCTAGTTCAAGACTGCATGAATTTAAGCGTGCTACTAGGCTGGCATCGCGGTCCCACCCTTTCACTGTCGAAACGGTTAAATGTGGCCGTCTCTTCTACTCCAATAGCTTCATGTCTCGCACTTCTCGGCTGTGGAATTCCCTTCCTATTACTTGCTTCCCTGATAGCTATAATCTCCAACTATTCAAATGTAATATCAATCGACATTTTCAGATGTCCTGACCTATTCCCTGTCCTTCTCTTCATCCTTTCCTCCATCACGCCTCTTTACTCTTGTTCCCACTCCGTAACTCCTTGCGTACTAGTGGCATCCCGCCTTGCTTGGGATGAAATGCTTAAAAAAAATTAAATATCCCGGAATTCGAACACAACAGGCAGATTTCTGATTCCGAGGTACTAACCGTTTATCAATAGATACAATCAGATGAGGAACCTAAAACCTAATCTTATACGCTATATGTTTCTACATCAACATTTATACAGATATATTATTTATAAACGAGAAGAATGAAAACACGGTTTTGTTCATATACAAAGACACATCAATATGTCCGAAGCCTAACACATTATCTAAATTTTGTGCTGACATTTTCCGTGTATGATCTATGGAAGTTTAAATGAATTGGAAATGATGAAGGTTATGCTGAAAAATAAACATTTATTATGTGAAATAAATGTTTTTCAGTATTAGGTTACGGACATTGATTTACCTCCATATATAACATAACTTGTAAGTAAGGTATTGACAGAATGCAGAACGATAATCTTTCAAACTCTAAATTATTTAGCGCAATTTAAAAGTTTATCAGCTACGGGCATTTCATTGGATAAGACTCATAATGCACAAGGCATTTCAATTTCAAACAATTACACCAAACAATCTTATCAACAAAATAAACGTAATATTTATCCATTGCTGGTGAAAATAACTGCTTCAGAAATTAATAGATTTTTCATTTCAGTTCTCTCATATAGCTACCATTTGATTACTTATTTTTATACGTTTTATTTTAAGGTCAACGTCGAATCTATGAAATGTTTCGAATGTTAATGTTTGTTTTACTAACAGATGAACCTTGTCAAATAAACAGTAACATATAGTTTAAGATATGAAAAAAGACATTTTGAAACATAATATATTCTGTAAAGTTTTATGACTTTAGTTAAATAGGAAGCTTCAGTGTACGTCATATATTTTCAACAAATCAGCCATCACTACTGATTTCATTTATAACAGCAAGGATCTTGAAACTTTCATCAGTACTGAGGGATTAACAAATATATGAGAGACTGTGGCATTTGACCAAATTATCTACTAAGATAATCGATAAAGGAATTAAGAGTTAAGGCCAAGCCAAATTCTTAGGCAATCATTATTGTTACTGTCCTTACTGTTAAAACCTTAATATAGACACTTAATACTGACTAGCAATGGAAGTTTCCGCTAATTTTGATTAATATTTTTCATGGCAATATTTTTTATACAGAAATCTACACATGTATATATTTCGGGTATTATAAATGCTGTTTAGGTGGGCGTGTGCTGATATAACCGTGTGCAAAGCCTCTACAAATTGTGTTGGTGGATTATGAAATGGATAGATAGATAGATAGATAGAGAGAGAGAGAGAGAGTAAGAGAGAGAGAGAGAGTAAGGGTATAAAGCGTGTTCTGTCATCGTTTATTCTTCTGTGGTTCGAGCATATGTGCTTGACAATCAAGTTGTACATTTTTTTTTTATTTCCGATGCATGTTCTTTTTGTAATTTCTAACCTTAGGAATTGAATCAGTTAGTGCTTGCAGCCTTGTTTTCAGTTAAAGAAAAAAAAGATTTACAAATCCGAGTAGACGATAAATCAAATTCTTGTTACTCTATTTAAACTTCGTGTCACTGCGCTGTTTTCTGTTCAGACGAGGCAGCCACTTTCCTCTTCCTCCTCGGTCTCTTGTTGCCGTTAGTTTCCACTCCTATTCACCAGACACCGCCAAATCGATGTCGCACAATTAAACACAAACTTGGGTAAGACCAGGAAAAGATTTTGCGGGAGTTATCGACTGACGACCTGCAGCTTGTCTACAACTACTGGCCTTACATATGACCTAGACGGATTCCTCTTTAACGATTAGTGATCAAACATTAGCTATTACAATGAAATGAGTATTTAACTCCATAAAAGGGATATTTGTATCTGTTACAATATTTATGGGAATAAAATCAGCAAAAACTTTCGACCATATGTTGAACAATGATTTTTAATGTATTTTAAAAATAATGAATGAATGAATATTTTCAATGAGATAAAATATTTCAATGCCTTTCGAAATGATTGCCTATAAAAAAAAAGTACAGTTAATTTGATTCACACTTTTTGTTTTATCTGCAAAAGTACGATCTATTCTAACAATTTATAATAACCAATATATTTTATTATCAATGTTATATGTTCATTTTTTGCTGAAAACCAACAAACAAGAGTAAAAAACAAACCAAATATCTTGTAAACTTTCTAAGAATATTCGAATTTGAATTTAACTACTTGTTATCCTTAAAGTGCATATATTTCTCTAGTTTTATTTTGTTATTGTACTCTCATTCTGAATCTCTCTTTTTGATTTATGGAAGGTTAAATACCAATAAAATGAATAAGCATTTATTTAAATACCTCCACAGAAACGTCATACTTAAGATTTAAAATGAATTTTTAAAAATGAAAAATTTTTCTAGAAGCTTTTCCTTTTGTTTTAATTTTAAGCCAAAAGATTAAATTTAATATTTGACCGGAAGGAGTTTTACTTTAGAAATTGCTAAAACTCGCTGATTTTAACGCCATTTTTAGCCATCTGTCATCACAATATAATTCTATTCATTAAAAATTATTTCAGAAATAAAATATACTTTATTTGGGGAACATTAGCTGATTTAAAGTATAATTAATCTAATTTGAAACAAATATTATTTACTTTTAGTTTAAAATATCGCAGAAATTA
>OZ010579.1:66994239-67164239 GCA_963932145.1 Acanthosepion lycidas
ATAACCAACTGAAAAGTACAAAATATTCTTAATCTCTTAGTAATTTATTAAGTATAAAAATAATTTTACAGAAACTTCCTTGGGTAAGATCTAAACTCTTAAAACTACTACTCTACAAATAGCAATTTCTGTCAATATATTTTGAAATTCTAACAAAAAAAATATTTACTTTGAAATCCTTATAACAAAATATGAAGAAGTCTCGGGCTTAATTGAGTGAAAGTTTTCACTTTCGATTGTATAGCTGACCTCGATATCAAGGTTGAATGTTGTGTACCAGCTGAAGTGAACAAATCAACCGACAAATACCAATCATATTGGAGATCAAGTTTGGTAGTTTATCATACATAAAACTCGAATATATTTAAAACTTTCTGAAAACTGTCAGTATTAGTAAAAAGTCGTTATTCTGTGGTTATATCTAATCTCTGAAACAACTCGATTTGTCTTATTCCTTTCTCAAATATTCCATCGTTTTATTTTTGTATTTTGGCATTATCTTTAGAAAACAAATTCTATAGTACTCAGCTTTTAACTTCTATATTTATATACGTATTTAGTGTTATCAAAAAGTTTAATTCCAGGACTGCTGTGTGTGTGTTATGACGAAATGTTAATGCCTCTATTTTAGTGCATTGAGATAAGATACTGAACGTGGTATTAAAGTCAGTCATCTTGCTTTCCATTTAATAAGCTCTTCTTGGGTATGTAATAATTTTATTTCTTTTTTTATCGAAAATTCCTTAAAAAACAAAATATTGATAATCAAAACAAGAAAAACTTGGTGTTATGATAGAAAACTTTCATGGGATCACGTGAAATATTTTTGCAACCAACCTCGCTTTTATGTCTGCTTGAACCACACAGCTTATTAACGCGCATCAGCTTCTATTAATACTTGTCAGTTTTGTGATTACTGTGCCTACAAAACCTCTGCGGCTTTCAGGCACTGTTACTGTAAAATAGTAAATTAAATTCCTATAAATATAAAATAAAAATAGAATAAGGAATAGAGATCCTCGGAAGAGGGGACAGATTGATACTTTTACCTTTTCACCATTCGGTAAGATGTAGATGAAAAGACACAAGATATTATTCAGATCATGACATGGGCCTTTCATAGCATGCTGACTAGAAAGTTAGTCTTGTTGATTAATTCCCTCCTGTAAGGAGTAGCTCAGTATTTTAGTATTGCACTAGTATAAGCTTAATTATTTATTAATTATTGTACTAGTATAAGCTTAATTGCCAAATAATATTAAAGTTGCTATTTGTTTTCCACTATAAAATTGTAGAATGGGGTACTCGATATGTCATATGATTACAGTTTATGGCGTCTCATCCAAAAATTCTCCGACAAAATTGACTACTGCTGCCAAGTGCATCTTTTTCTTTACACACTCTTAATGAAATGAGGAGGTCTTGTCTCAGGCCTGAATCCCTAGTCACCATATATCAAACTTATTCTTAACTTGAATATATCCTATTCTTAGTTTGTTCAAAGCTAGAAGTAGATGCGCTGTTCATCAATTTAGATTCACGACGTTTCAAGAATCTATCTCCTGTGTACTATTTGGGAAAAGAGAAAATTTTCAAATGAATCCTCATTTTTTTTTATTTTCGAAGAGCCGATAAGGATTTTGCAGTCAAGAAATCTGTACGAACTGCCTTGAGTCCATTATCAAAACAGGATAGGAATTCTATGTTTGTGTCATGTTGGAACCTGAAATAAAGAAAATATTCAGAAAGCATAAAAAAGTTTGTTGTTTGTTTGTTTGTTTGTTTGTTTGTTTTTCATGTTTTGAATGCATCTTGCTCCAATATTCCAGAAGTGAACAGTTTTGACAAATTCATTATCTGAAAAATTATCCTAATTGCAACTGGATTAACTTTTACTTTGCATAAAACAGTTTGCGATTGTTTCTATTATTGAATAAATGCTTGTTTCAAATTCGATGTTTATTTACTTTAATGGTGACCCGCTAAAAAAAAAAAAGACTCATTTAAGCTGTAACTTAAAAAATCACGAAACATATTTTAAAAAGAAATATTCAGGTTACGTTCCTTTATAAAACTGAAAATTATTTTAGGAAAAAGCTTGACTGAATAAATAAATAATTCAGCATTAATAAAGATTTCCTCGCTGTAATGTTTTTTAAACATTCACTGAATAATATTATCACATACATGCTCATTTACTGTTTTAGGTTTAAGATGCGAAGGTTTTATAGATTATTTGCCTAAAATCCAGTGTCGTGTATTTTTATGATGTCTAATGAAACCTGCAGGATGCAAAATCTAAAATGCATCATATGGGCCCATTTCTGTTGATGTACATGCAAAACCTTATAAAGATTTATATCGAGCAGGTTACATCTTGCCTTGAATAATACGCAGGTGCTTACTGTTCCAGTCTAGCTTCAACTCTGAAGCCAAAAAAGTTAAAACACTTTCATTCTCTTTTCGAGTGATAAAGCACTGCGTACTGCGTACTTCTGAACATCAAATGAAGAAAAAATAATGATTGTATTGCAAATCTCTCATATAAGCTCTCTCTCCCTAGTATTCTTACTGATTTTAATAATGTCGTCATCTTCGAGTATTAAATTTTTCAACTTCTTTGACAAAACTCTTCAGTACTATGTCAGTATTCACAACCATGTTGGATACTACTGTCCCATTCAAATTCCGCAATTTTTCCAATTCTTTAAGTTCCAAATATTTGTGAATCTCTTTCAGTTTTTCTCGAACTTGGCACCATTCATTATCTGGCAGATTTTCTTCTCAGTTTACGATGATGATGTTTTGTCTACTGGTAAACATTTTAAGAATCCATAAATTTAACTGTAGAATATTTTTTAATTTTTGAAAAAAACATTAAATGAAAGGGCTAAATATTCAAACTTATACATTTAAATAAATACGTGAATTTACACTAAATGTAGATGCCATTGATATGTTCACGCAAGTACATATATATACTTCTTTTCAAGTCTCTCTATATTTCCATATGAGAAATTTAAAAATAAAATATATAGAAATGCATAAATATAAAGAATTGCCGTAAAGCGGAGGGTTAAGCTATTAGTGTCGTGAACCATTGATCGACTTTCATTAGATGCATCTCTAACGTGATCTTTCTTCTACCAGATGTCGCGTCTTCGAACTCCATAAATGCAGACGATTTAAACATAATCACACCACTAGTCTATGCTTAAGTTCTCCATATCGCGAAAGTATATATTTATTTAGTTTTACTTAGTCTGACACCAAGGATGATTGGTAAGAGAAAGATTGTGCAGTGAAAATAACATCCAAGTATAAAGAACACGTCTGCTGGCTCCTTACCTACGCTCGAACCCCGTTAACGGGCACTCGTAGGAAACGTCAAATACCAGGTAGATACTTGTGGGTACAAGTTAGCTAGCTAGCTAGCTAGATAGATAGATAGATAGATAGATAGATAGATAGATAGATAGATAGATAGATAGATAGATAGATAGATAGATAGATAGATTTCATACACAATATTACATACACCTTAAAGTTCCATATATTTACACATCAATGTGCATGCAGGCAAATAGAATAGTTCATACAATATTCCATGCTACATTGAAATATTAATCCTTACGTTTGAAATTCATTTTCATATGTAGATACAGATGTAGAGAACCATGCTTATACAGATGCATTTATATACACAAATACATTCAAGAATCTGGCATTTTATGTTAAACTCATTGATAATAAAAATAAACTTTATTCGACATTTTCACCCCAATTAAATTATTTTTGAATAGTTTGTCTGTCCATTGAATTTGTCAGCTGTTCACAATTGATTTGCTTATTGCATTTTAAGTTTTCTACGTCAGCAGCCAAGGCAAAGAAAGACAAAGATTAGTCAACTAACTGAGCAGAATCAGTGACGACGATCGGTTGCCAAGGTCCGAAATTGATCCGCTTGTTGCTAAGAGCTTCACAGCTTATCTGAAAATTGAATCACGTCACACACGCAGTAAAAGAAAAAGCGCAAAATGTTCTTGCCAAAGGCCGACTAACACGTACATGCAGAATGACTCCGAAGTTATGAATATGAAAAATATTATTCGCATGTCGGCACTAATATGAGTCACCAAGAAATAAACAAACATTAGTATTTCTTTTAAATGCCTGCACGTTGATTATGCTTCCTATCATTTACATAAACCCATTAAATTCCCCAAAACTCTGAGTTTATATTTGCTATAACTGGCAGATATGGATTGAGGGTTAATTTATTAAATTAGATTCATTGTTTTTGTTTTAATATTGATCTTACAAGTAACGCTTGACATAAGTATGAAGCGCAACAAATCGCACTATTTGACTCAATACTGCGTCTTTTTCATTGAAATTCTTTTTGCTTTATTTGAATATTTTATTGAAATGGATAAAAATAGTGGATGCTTACACTCCACTCATTGCATATACAAAGTAAATAATTTCAGCTCTGAGTGAAGTACTGCTTAACATTTCACGATATTCCCCACAGTTATGTATTTTTGCTTTTTAGTTTGAAATTTTTGATTTTTAGTTTTGATGTTTGAAGTAACAGTAACAGCTCTGACACTGTGAGAATTTTATTTAAAAGAAGGATTCTTATGTGTAGGACAGCGGTCTCAACTATAATAATATTCAAAAGGCCGAGTAGTTGTTAGTGATCAGCACAATCCCTGGTGAACGCCCTGACCAGAAATAAAACAGAACCAGGAAGATTCATTAGAAGAGATTTGATTTTCAGCAGGAATTTGGAGGAAGATGAGCAACGGGAATATTACAAAGGAGGAAATATATATTAATGGAAGAAAATGAACTCCAAAGAGAATAAAGTGTTGTAATAAAAATATCACAAAATAATGGAAAATTCTCGAACAAACAAAATTATAAAATAATACAGAAAGAAATGAAAGAAAAATTCAGAAAGACAACCAGAGAAGAATCCTCGAAATAAAATAAATAACAAGAAATATAAAAACTAATGAGCAGCGTCCATAATTATGCCTACCAGTTTTAACCTAAACTAGACAAAAGATAAACTGCTGTATCGACAGAGTGGAAAATTAATGGCGATCCATATGCTACGATCTATCGCAGAAATAGTGTTAATCGGCCACACATAGAAAAAACAAAGAATAAGAAAAAATATTCGTTTGCATAGAATACTGGGCTTAAAGCGGTTAAAAGATGATACAAAACTGATTAAAGTAACAATAATGACAGTTGGAAATTACAAAAATGACAACTAAATGAATTAAAATTTGAAGTGAATTCAGGAGATATATTTTCTGTTAAATAACCGATAATTGGTTGTACAGAAGGCGTTTGAATAAAGAAACACAATGATTAATGGTATATCATTTCAAAGCAAGAGTATTAGAAGTACTTATCAAACGTCGCCTATGAAGAGAAAAGGATGAAACAGTTAAATATAATTAATAATTGCAGCCAATTGTAGTAGAATTGTGCAAAAATAAAAACGACCGAATGTAAACCAATTCAACTATTCAAGCATACAAATGAATGACACAAGAAACGTCGAAAATAATAAAAGTTTATTTAATTCCAACGGATGACACAATCGAGACAGTCAAATATTAGTTATAATAATAATCCCAACAGATCATTAGGCGAAAATAAAAAAAAATAACAAAAGTTAAATATGCATGATGGGTACGAGATTATTTCACAGGTTTTTAATTTATTATTTTTCAATACTTATTTTCTACATTTCCTTCTTATAAATAATCACTCATGAAATAAAGAGAATTGATAAAATCCATTAGAGAGAGAGAGAGCGAGAGATACATATAATTAAATATATATATGTGTGTGTGTGTGTGCGCGCGCGTGAAAAAGTAAGTTAACTCCTAAGATAATATTTAAAATAATTGTCTTTTTTTCCAGATAATCAACAAATCTTAATTAAATTATATATTCGTTAAGAAAAACTTTTATTAAATAGATTACAACCACTTTCAAAAATAGCTGGAATAAAAATATTAATTAAAAATTAAGATGTAAGTGAACCCTTACATTTACACTCTGTATTTTCGTTTTACATGGTTGCCAGTGCAAATAATTTTTTGTGCACATAAAAATCAAAATGGCACGTGATCATTTTTTTGGTAAGCTTCGTATACTGCAGTTAAACAATATAACTCATTGTGCATGCAAAAATGTGCAGTTAGAAACTAAATTTAAAAAATATATATGCAAAGGTCAAAAGCACTACCCGAAACTTTACAAAATAGCATAATTGAAACCTATAATGATGAAGAAAGCTACAAAAAGCTATTAAAACGATTTGGAATGCACTTCGCCGTGCAACAAATTATTTATAAATGGAAGGCCTTTGGTATGACGGCATCACAATCAAGAAGTGGCCATCCGCGAAAAATAATAGCAAGTGCAAGCAGGCATCTAGTTCGGCAGGCCCAGGCAAATTCTTCTGTGACCTTTTCGTTTCTCGATTTCTCACTGGCCAATGTCGAAATCATTGTACATATATCTACAGTTCGACGAAATCTGAACAATGCCGATGTTCATGACACAATGCCTAGAAACAGCCACTGCTTACGAAATAGCACAAGCATGCTCGCCTCAACTATGCCAAAGCTCATATTTATAAGCTAGAAATATTCTGGAAAAAAGGTTAAATGGTCGGATGAGATGAGACCAAGCTATTTGAGAGAACAAATACGTGGTATATCTAGTGAGCTCCTAATACGGTTTTTGAAGAGAATAATTTGATAACAACCATTAAATATGGCGGTGACAGCATTATAATTTGGGGTTGCTTTGCTGCAGCTGGAACAGGCAAAATAGTACGCATTGACATCACAATGGACTCTACAAGATACCAAGAAATTGTGAATGAAAGTGTCTTGTCCTCGGTTCAAAAGTTTGGTTTATGTCGAGACTGGAACTTCCAACAGGACAATGATCTGAAGCATCAAAGCAAATGCACAAAAGAATGGCTTCGTAAAAAGAAATTTCAAGTCTTGGAACGGCCTAGTCAAAGATCTAAACTCAATTGAAAATATGTGGTTCAAGTGAAAGAAGTCAGTACATGAAAGAAACCCCGGTAATGAGAATTTTGCCAAGAAGAATGGTCAAAAATCGGCACTCACTACTGCCAGAAACTTTTTAAAATTTTTAGAAAATTACTGGTTGACATTTTAAACTCAAAAAAGGAGAAGTCACCAAATATTAAATGTAAGGATTCACTTACTTTTGCATTTCTTAATTTTTAATTTTTAAGTGGCTGTAATTGATTTAATAAAGGCTTTTCTTAATGAATGTATAATTTAATTAAGATTTATTGATCATCTGGAAAAAAGAGGCAATTTTTTAAAATATTATCTTACTTTCGCACAGCACCCTATATATACACAATATGCGCATATTGCAGTATGATATTATGTAAATGTAAAGTGCAATATATATTACATATAACTGTACGTGTGTGTGCGTATAAATGCATATTATTGAATGCACACACATACACATACACACAAAAAAGAAAAAAAAAGTCCCTGATTTAAAATCCTAGAATACCAAACGGCTCTAATACAAATATAGATAAAACAATCACAGAGATGGACAGATTCTCTGCAAGTCTATGAAAAGCTAGTGAAATCAATTTGATTTATGATAACCATTTATCCTCAAAGATCCTAAGACATTTGTCTCTAGTAAATACCGAGAGATCCCAAGACTTTTTTCTCACACAGTTTTTTTTTTCTGTCTTTTAGTCAAACTGAAGAAGACAAAGAGAACATAAGCTTTCTCCCGCAAAACGCGTCTTTGATAAAAACAAATTTTCCACGTTGTCTCATCATCTTCACTTTTTTTTCGGATACTATTATACATCCTACACACACACACACACACACATATATATATATATATATATACACACACACACATATATATACACACACACACACACACATATATATATATATATATATATATATATATATATATATATAGTCAATCACGAATGCACTACTTTCCATTTAATCAACAAAATTCAAGTAGAGTCATTAGATGGGGTTCGCTCTAGAGAACACACCAAAATACTGTAAGTTATGTTATTGGTTATATAATCGTCATTAACGACGCGGCCTATGTCCTACTATCAAACAACTCGAATTTTATGTAACACAGGCCGTCTCCAATTATCATAACTGGTTCTGGTTATTGGATCAAGGCTGTCTGATGCTTAGAGTCCACATAACGCATAGGTACCATCGTGTTTCCGACAGTTGGGGGGATTACTTCATCATCCGCAGTCTGTTTGGTAGTAGTTCTTGAGCAGCGAGTGGGCAAACATCATCATCATCATTATATAAAGCTTTTGCCTTTGTGATACCTTCTATATATTACGATTGTGATGTATATGTGTTTATATCTTTTAATGTATATCGCAATTATAAGCGTGTGTTATATATATATTATCTTTATGTAAATATATCGTGTATATATGTATATGTGCGCCTGTATGTGTGTATATATATATATGTTATGAGGGTTGGTATTTAAGTTCTCCAATCAAGATTTAGACCAGATAAAATAATGTAAACGGTATCATAATGATGCTAATTTAGTTCTGTTTAAAACTAAAACTTTACTCTTTAACATTTATTTGTACTTCATTTTTTAAATGTTCTATTCACATTTACATTTTGTTCATGAAGAAAGTGTTTACTCCAGCCCCGTATGAAAAATGTTGACTTTTCAATGCATCTTTCAATTTCGAGAAGCATATGATGGTACCAAATTGGAGCTGTACAGAGGGTGAGCAACAATTGGTAATTTTGCATTTTGAGTTACTGTGATGCAAAAATGAAATTCTCCTTTCACTCTTATTCTGCATATGTGGTGTTTGCATCCACCAATGGTTTTCTTGCATTCATACCTCTGTGGATTTCGATTGGCGGACACATCTATTATCAAATACCACATAACTTATCAATTTCTATGTAACTCAGATGTTGACTAATGAACGGCGTTGTTCAATAGCGTGGAACGAGACTTTATATACTATTGAATACATGTATAATCACATACACATAACACACACACACACACACACACACACATATATATATATATATATATATATATATATATATATATACAGAGAGAGAGAGGGGGAGTACATAGATATCAACATTACGTGGTGACTGTTTCATGCCTCAAGTAGTCTTCAATGTCTCTAATCCTTATGCAGACGCATTCTATAGATCAATGGGGACCTATGGAAAGTTGAGGAAATACGGAAACAGTTCCTTCCCAGTCTAAAGGAAATGATTTAGGTTATTTATAGTCCTACTTTGAGTTTGTTTAATTATTTTATTTAATTTGTATATTTAATTTACTTTTCATATTTCCTTTTTTTAAAATCTATTTTTTTTTCTATTTTAAATGAAGCTTATTAGATTTAGGTTATAGTCTTTTGAGTCGTGATGTAGTTGTAGGTAACATAGAAATAATTTGTCTTCGTGTCTGAATTTGAAGACGAACGCTGATATTTTGTTTTGGAGCTTCAGAAAAATGTGATTATTGCTATTTTATCGTCTAAGTAATTTTTTCTTAAAATTTGGGCGTAGGTATTTCCTTATTTTCCATTTTATTTTTGCTGTTTTGCTTCATGTTTTTGCGAGAGCTGTGCTATTTCCATATGTTTTACGATATTTTATATGCTCAGCTTTCCTGTTTCCATGGACCTTCTATTATTCCCATATATTTTTTCTGGGTTTCATTTAGATCTTACGATAGGTTGGTATATTACACTGCTTTGCAAGGAGTTAACGTTTAGTGTGAATTTGGACTTTGTTCTGCAGCTGTTGTGAGTGTTTGTGGTTTACTAGAGATTTTTCTGTTGTATTTTCTCATAGTTTCGAGCATGTTTTCGGAGCAATTATAGATAAGATTTAGAGTAATTCTACTGAATCTTTTACGCAGTTTTCTTGATTTCGAAAAGTTTTGTCGACGAGTTAGATGAATATTTTACCTGTATTTTTTTACATTCTCATACTGTGGATTGAACCACATGACCCATATATAGAAGCAGATGTAGTGACACATAGTATGATGATTGCTTGAGGCATGAAACTGACAGTTATTATGCAATGTCCACACTCTTCGTCACCGATATTGAGCACTCTCCTTCTATAAATATTTAAGCAATATAATAGTAAGCACACACACACGTATATATATATATATATATATATATATATATATATATATATATATATATACATGTGTGTGTATGTGTCTGTGTGTGTATGTGTATGTGTGTGTACTCACACAACAATATATGTTTACAGGCAGCATCACACAAAACTGGAAGTACGCTCAAGTATATCCTTCAAAAGATGACTCACATCCTTTTTATATGAGTGTGCGTCATATGTGTATAGGGATCAAGTGTAAACAAGCGTGTGTTGAAATGTTCACAACTCGACCAAGATCTGGTTATTTGGTCAAATTTTGGGAAGTGATTCAGGTTGAGAACTTCTCAGCAGCCCCTTGTAATTTTTTCCTTATACGTGTTTGATTCAGAAATAGTACACACATATAAAGACAGTCGACAACTGATGAGTTGCTTTTGAAAGACTCACACTTACATGTATATGTATAGAGAGCACACACGCATTCCTGTCTTTAGGGTAAACAAGGATTATAGGACACAATTGCTATTCAATTTAGTGTCATGTACATCCGGTGGGAACGTGACTGATACATGTAAAATTAGATCGCTGTTCAAATGAATGCATTTAAAAGATTTATGTTTCTCAACTGGAGTGATTATCCAGTTATGTGTGTGTGTGCGTGCGTGTGTGTGTGTGTGTGTGTGTGTGTATGTGTGTGTGTGTGTGTGTTGTGCTGGGAGATATGAATGGCAAGGGAAGGTTTACAACCTGGAACCCGAAAATATTGCCTCTTGTGGTATTTCCGTACTCATGCCGCAAGTCTAGCTACGTGTTTCTCTACTGGCGCTGATTAGAGAGAAAGGTAGTGATCATTCACTAGCGGGAGAAGAGGGGAAGTGCAAGAGCAGATACAGCAGCAATGAAGCAGCCGGAAGTTGAACAACAATGTCGAATACGCTTCAAGCAGAAAATCCGTAGTTTACGAATGGAAATATTTATTAACGTCTGGGCCTCCGCTCGGGAAATTAACCTCGTCAATAGACTCGGCTTTTGGCTCTGGTGAAGGAAATTGAAATTTAGGTGCCATGTATTTTTCATTGCAGAACGTGAAAGGAAGGGTTAGGGTTATCTTCGAATAGAAAGATGAGCAAATACAGAAGTAATGACGGCCGACACACTTCCCAAAAATCTCACCAAATAACTAAACGTCAGAATTTTTTGGAAGAGCTTTTCAGCACTTATCTCATATCGATACCTAAAATTCAACTAAAAATCTTCCAGTTTGACTTACTCTAAACGCTTAGTTAGGCAAACACAGCAGGCACATTGGCACTCGATATGCATGCACTCACAAAAAGACAAAACCACTCGACAAAACGCATTTAGATATATGTATCTATTAATTTATTGCATATATGCATGCATGTATATATATATATATATATATATATATATATATATATATATATACACACACACACTAAGCCAATTCATTAGTACATTTATTACCTGTCATTCCCACAAAAATACTGTAAGCGAACATTGAAATTTGTCTATATTAATGTGAGTGGGTGTGTGTTTATCGTCTTTGCATCTATTGTCTGCAGACAAATACACCTATGTTTTTAAGAACATTATATTTTTATGGAGAATTGTCGAAATTATAATGACAAGAATTATAAGAAGAAAATAGTTTTCAGTATTCAGTCAAATGCTTGAACTATTCTATTATAATCACAATTGTGTGAATAAATCTATTTGTGAGATCTACAAATAAATGAGCCTGACACATCGAGAAAATGTCTCAGATTTGGTTTTGTATAAATTATCGATTCAGAATTCCTTCTTTAACAAAAATCACATTTTTGTCATGCATTCCAATTCATAGATAAGTAATTAATAAATATAAGCCATTTACTCTTTCAGATTCAATTTGATGAAGTTTGATTAGTTTTATTGGGGTAAATTAATATCTATATATTTTCCTATATTGCATATAAGTTTATTTTCGAAGATAATCTAATGCAAAAATCCTATAATAAACATTGCTTTTAGACAAAGTAAAAAAATATAATTTTTGAAACAACAAATACCATTACAATGGATCTTGCCTTTCTGGTTTCACGCTTCCAACATGATTATAATAGTATTTAAAATAAATCTAAAAACACTGAAAAGATTAAGAATGTCTTTCAGTAGCAGAAAAATTATAAGAGTTTGATATTTTATTTTCTAAATGAAGATATAATAATCGGAAAAAATAAGTTTATGTTTTAACTCCAGATTCTTAAGTCTTTGTTGAAAAATCAATAGCAGAAATTTACCTATATAATATATATAATATATATATATTATATAGGTAAATTTCTGCTATTGATATATATTATTGATATATATTATATATATATTATATATATATATATATATATATATATATATATATATAGATAGATAGATAGATAGATAGATAGATAGATAGATAGATAGATAGATAGATAGATTGTAAGGTTAGTTTACGAGTCTTCTTTCGTCATTATAAAATGTATTGTACAGTGAGTCGTTAAAGTAAAGAATCTGGTATGAGAGTAAATTTCCTCGTTTGTAACTTCTACCTGAATCCAAGGATATGCGACATATTGTTCGTTACATGTCAACCAGTACAGATAAAAGTCGTTTCATGAGAAAAGGTGACTATTTCTGAAAGAATGTCGTTAAAAGCAGAAACGACAACAAATAGAGACTGAGTAAGAAATATAACATGGAGAGGATGTCCTTCGTAGATTCATATGGAAATGTATCGCAAGAATAAAAGTACAGGCCTTTTAGCAGCAGCGGCAGAGGCAGCAACAAGTCTCGTTAGGTTGATCCGTTGACACCTAAAAAGTTCTCTCTTACCATCTTTCCCTCATTCTCTTTCTGTCTCTTTGTCTCTCATGGCCATAACTTAATAGAGGGAAAGAAAGAAAAATAGTAGAACGAAGATAGTGTATACTTAACATAATGTTAGTGTATACTGTTATTATTGCATGTATATATATATATATATATATATATATATATATATATATATATATATATATATATATATATATATATATATATATTTATCTTATGCAGTGTTACATTAGAACATGCACATATCCACTACAAAATTAATTCCCCACCCGAAGAGACGTCTAAAAAAAGGTTTTCCGTTTTTTTGACGTTGAAACAAAAATGTACAATTTTGTAGTGGTATGTGCATGTTCTAATGTAACACTGCATAAGATAAATAAACATTTACGGCTCTACTTTATGTACTGAGCACTATTTTTAAATTAATGTTTTGAACACTGTAATCCTACTGTTCGTTCTCCTACATTTTGATATATATATATATATATATATATATATATATATATATATATATATATATATATATATATATATATATATATATAAGGAAAAAGCTTAATTAGTCATCATATAATCGGTTAAAAAATTATTTCAAGTTATATACACACACAAATATGTACGTATGTATGTATATATATATATATAACCGTTGAAATAAATTTATAATCGATTAAATGATGACTAATTAAGTATTTCCATTATTATTTATTTATTTATTTATTTATATTTGCTCTGTATATAAATTTATGCACTGAGTTCTCATCATGGATTTAACTTTTTATTAATTTTATATTGAAATGACCTCATTGGAATAATCTCTACCACCTACAGATCCGTTATTTCATATATATATATATATATATATATATATATATATATATATATATATATATATATCCGCACTTTAGTGTACTCTATGCAACCATAAAAAATGTGTAACACATATCCATACATTTTGCACATGTTTAAATATATACATATATGTATGCATACACACACGTACGCATAGATAGATAGATAGATAGATAGATAGATAGATAGATAGATAGATAGATATAGCATTCATAAACCATTACAATCTTTACACATATTTGTTGGATTCTCTTCTTTTTTTTCTTTTAGCTTACTTTCAGCATCCTATTTTTAGTGTTTTATTTTATTTCTTTTCACATGCTTACGGGTTCATACCGGATGGCATAATGCAGAAAAATAGCTTTTGTAAAAATATCTTTCGAAAGGCAGATTGTTTTATAATTTAGTTGGATGTAGTGTTTACATCTCATAATCCCAAACTTATAATAATAGATGAAAGTCTTTAAATAAAAATTAATTTACTACTTGGAAAACCTTTAAATCGATTCTTGTACGTTTCCAGATTATAGTTTAATTACAAATCATAACAAGTAGCCAATCATTCAGGTTTTGGTGGCTTTAAAAAAAGTTTCAGCTAAGTCTTTTATCATCAACCTTTACTGTATTGGTAATAAGTTTCCAATTGACTAATATTGAATAAAATAAGTGAATTATAAAAGCCGAAGATAACTGTCCTCTGTATACCTTTGGTATCTCATTGAAGAAAAGATCAAATTTATATAATCTTCGAATATGTGGTATTTAACATTTTCGACTCACAAACAACATTCATACTCTTTCCATGAATAATATACGTATACGCATAACTGCACCTTTTGTACGAGTTTCAACAAAAGCAGTAGATTTTTCAATCCCTTTTACGAGTTTTAGGTGTTAAGGAAAGATGCTAAATTGCATAAATGACATCATTCAAAGCAACGATGAATCTAACCAATGTGCATTACGCACTACTTCTGCTTCTGTATTATGCCTGTCTTTTTCATAAAGCTGGCACTCGAATTGCTGATGATGATAGTTGATAGTATTTGTCTGATGATGGGGATAGTGATGATGGTTGATAATGAAATGCTAAAATCAGTGGAAGACGCCAAGAAGAGGTGGAAGGAGGACATATGCTTTTGTCGAGTAGGAGCAACCAAAGCAACAGTATTGGCGGTTTTTGTAGTGGAAACAGTGTAACTGCTGCAAATGGATTGCTTCCTCCTCCTCCTCCCACCTCGTCGTAGCTGTCTCTTCTTACTCTCCTAGTTTAGCTTGTTGTCTGCTACAGCTTCGTTCTGAAGTTTATGAAACGGTCATCTCGCCCCCTCCCAATGAGACAGTGACGTCATTCAACCATCCATCCCATCACCACCATCATCTATTGCTTCCCTTCTGGCGTCTTCACATTCTTACCTTTGTTGGGATGCAGTAAGAAATTCTTCAAGAAAAAGCGTGGGATGAAGAGAAAAAATTAAATAAAGACAAAAAAAAAACAAAAAAAAACAAACTCCGAGACGCACACGGATTCTGAAATGTGTGTAAAACTAAAGGAAAATACAATTTAGTAAAAGGTTATGAAGGATTGTAAGGGCGTGCGGATTGGGAGATGAGGTTGGAGATTAAGAAATAACGATCGATGAAAAGTCATTTCACCTTCAGTAAAAAGTAGGAGTTATTGCGTTCGCCTGCCTCTCAACCGACACCACAACGTCCTCTGTTTCCTCTATCTAACCTCATTGCAAGTAGCACGTGTGTGACATAAGAACTTGAGAGGACACTGAAAAATACAGGATTTCATAAAACCTGCAGAATTGAAATATACGAAATATTTATATATATATATATATATATATACAGATAGTTATATAGGTAGAAAGGTGTTGGGAGTAAATATGATTCAACATGTATGCAAATAGTATCGACTAAAATGTTTACACGAAGGGAGACAAAGAGACGGAAAAAAAGACATTTAAACGATGGCATATTCTCCTACACGTATAAACATGTTCTCCGAATATTCACAAAATTCCAAACGCGGTCACATTACAAATGCATAAATATATATACTTTTCTCTCTCTCTCTCTCTCTCTCTCTCTCTCTCTCTATCTATCTATCTATCTATCTATCTCCCTATATATATATATACATATATATATATATATATATATATATATATATATATATATATATATGACAATTAATATCAACTGAACAGGTTCTGCAATATGAAATTTCAGTTATATATATATATATATATATATATAGAGAGAGAGAGAGAGAGATCCATATACATATGCATAAACACTCATGTATGCATTCACGCATATGTGTACAAGCGCATATATAAACATAGGCATGCATATCGCGATACAATACATTTATATACCATATATACTAATAGACATACCTAACCATACACGTACATGCATTTTACATTAAAATATGAATTTATCAGATTGTCATGTAGATTTCAGGCCATGATTCAAATTTCCTCAAACCTAATTCTTCGAAAATTTATGATGCAATACACACGTGATTCCAAGTAAATATAAAATATAGATGCCTACATTGACATGCCTCCAAACATTCAAATCCTCTTAGTTTCCGTAACGTGTTAAGATATCCTGTGATGAACACTTTTCTCTGTACATATATAGGAAACTTCTGAGTGAAAAGAAAAAAAAAAGAATAATGGCCCTTTAATGAAGATCTTTTCCTCCAAACCAAAGTAGCATGTAGTAAAAAGAACATAGACTAAAAACATGGATTTATACATGTACATAACCAAATCACAAATTCTAAATCCAGATCTATTTTGCCCTTCGCCATGGCAAGCAAATGAAAAGCAGGGAAATAAAATAAACAATTGCACACAGAAAAAGCTGTTAGCATATTTACGTGGATATGGCCTTAATTATTCAAGCAGGGAACATATTCTGAAACTGACGAGCATTTGTTGAACATTTTGTTTTTTCAACGAAAGTAAGAGAGAAAGAAGAAACGAAAGAAGAAATGAAAAAAATTAGAAACAATAATTACAGAAAGGCAAAAGAAGTAAGGAAACCTGTATAAATATTTGTCTGTTTACTAAATATCTTATTCTCACTAGAAACCTACAAGATGGGAAACATTTGGAGAGCTGCGATGCAATAAACGCAGAAAAAACGTATTGCTTTTTATCATAAGTTTACACAACGAAAAAAATTTTTGCATATCTTTAAGTGATTGAGGATATGTTGAGCTACGTTTAGACAAATTCTTTCAGTAAATAAAGAAATTCCATTCATGTTTTACAAAAATAACATTCTACTAATTACTTCTTCAAAAGATATCTATTTTGTCAATAATAACCACAGAACAGGACTAGTGGTAAAATCTAAGTTAATAACTAGTATTCTATCATATCTTTGATACAACAGAATACTAGTTATTAACTTAGATTTTATGCTGTACCATATGAAATATTGTATTTTTTTTGTTTGACAACTTTTCACAAAAACAATGACAAAATTTTATTAGCCTAAATCCTTATTTTAATGCTTATTTTTTACTAATATCTTTTCAATTTTATTTTTAGGTGGCTATTGCCATAAAAAGTATTGGTGGCCTCCAGAAAAACAATAAACAATATCAGCTGTTCGTATTATATGAGTTCAAATTAGGCCACAATGCCCCAAAAGTTCAAGAAAATATCAGTACTATTGTTAATGTCAGAAGTATATAGAGGTGGTTTCAGAAAATTAAAAATTAATCAAGGAGAAGACCCAATTCAGAGGAGGGACAGATATAGAATGAGACACATTATAATTTTTCACGACTTTGGTTCTAGAGATTACTGGCGGCTCTGCAAGAAAGAAAATCCCCAGTCCCTCTTCTCGTCAATCAATTTGAAGTGTTGAAATTTACTGCAGATAAAGCAGAATCTTTCGTTCATAAATTCTCTTTCAACTCCACTCTCGACTCGTCTGAAGTATTTCTGGCTGATCTTCCCCCTAGAACAGTTTCTCTATTGAGTGATATGCACATTATCACTTCTAAAAATAGATCTCTTCACATGACGACGGTATCCCTGCAAATGTCCTAAAGATATGCGCCTCTGAATTGGTTCCTGTTGCATGAATTTAAACGTGCTACTAAATTGGCAACTAGACATCACCGTTTTACTGTTGAACTAGCTACATGCATCCATCTGTTCTATTTGAATAGTTTATTTTCTCTCACTTCTTGCCGGTGGAACTTTCTTCCGATTTCTTGCTTCCCCAAACACCTACAATCTTCAAACATTTAAATGCAACGTCAAACACCATTTTCTGTGTTCTTGCATCCTGTTCCATTATTGTGCTTTTCCTCACTTATAACCAATAAAGTCTTCTCGTTCTCTTTCATTCTCTGTAACCACCTGTATCATCAAAACATGACATTTCATATAAGACAACCTGTCATAGAATGATTTCGGGCGTGTTTCTCTTAACAACCAATATCTTAACACATCCTGAGAAGGCTTAAATTAATCGTTCATTGTGGTAACAACGAGTTTTGATAAACATAGATATATTCTTACGAAAATCTCAAATTAGAAAAAGGAGTTTATTCTTATTACGTTTAAATAGTTGCCACTATTTTTAATTTTTATTTATATAAATAAAATAGAATTTATTTACAGTAATTTATTTATGGTAAATCATCTGGTCGTTCGATTTTAGATGATTATGAAATGCTAAAATATCAAAAATAAATCTACCCGAAACGGAAGTTTCAAGAAATGTCCTTCTTCACTGTAAATCTGCGCCATGTTAGTGGCGAAAATAACTATTTCTAAATTATATTTATCCGATTATTACAAAAACGAATCGAGTACAAAATATTTTCGTAAATATGACTCCCCAAAGTGAAATGTACCTCATGTTTCTTGCTATTTTACGCCAGTACTAATACATTGTGTAAAATCATCCGATAAACAAAATTGTATTTTATTTTCAGTTAACATATTTTTCTAAAAATATGCCTTTGTTATCCATACCGTTTACATTTTTTATTTAAAGTGGTGGTTTATTATTTACCATATGCCTGTTTTGTTTAAGACGCTATCCCATAAAACACATATTATAGACAAAAGAGTTAGTGTGTGCGTATGTGTGTGTGCGTATATGTGTGTGTGTGTGTGTGTACTTCAACCATACCAAACGTTGCAACAAGAGTATAACGATAGCAATAAATATCCTAGTATAAATGAATGAAAAAACGATATTTGCACGGCAAAGAAGGGACAAAATACTGCTTAGCATGAAACTGATGATTGCAAATTCAATAAATTTATAAAGTTGTCGGAAAACCTGTCTGGATGTATATTAACAAAATCTGTATGTAATTAAAAAAAAAAGAAATAGTAACGCATTTCATACTTTTAATGTTGCTTTTATGAGTCTTGTCAAACTTTTGAAACATCTACCACCACCGTAGTGTCTGGGAAGGAATGAATGTATGGAATTCACTTCCCCTCAAGAAGATATGTTAATGTCTGATAAAGGAAGCCTGTGATACTTGTTCACGTTTAATTATTCGGAATGGGGCATAAATCTTAAGATAAATAACAAAATGATATGAAACTATAAACAAAGGCCAAACTCATTAGGAGAACATCTCTCAGTAAAAGACAGAATTTCTGTTCAATAGATTAAACAAGTTGTGATTCAGGTGAAGAACTTCTAAAATAGAAAAATTAAGAGAAAATATATTCTCTCCGCTTCTCGTCTCATTAAGTATGGCTTCAATCTACTAGAAAATAAATCGGGACTTCCTCAGTAGGGTCTCTTCTGAAAAGAATCACGCACATGCACAAAAATTAAATACCTTGCTACTTTTTATTTTTATTTTTTATTGTTTCTTTTTAAAAAAATACAGAAAATTTCAGAATGTGATAAAATTATTAATAATGAAGAAATGCCTTCAAGTAAACTATAAAATGATTGTTCCCTGATTATTTCAGTGGAAAGAATAACGATAGTTGAGTTACAAGTCGGATAACATTTCGCTACTATTGAATATACATGGCTACATTTCATAGCAGAATTAAAGAGTATTACTCTATAAAAATCTTGTCAGCAATCAATAAAGTGGTTGGAAAAGTTAGGGTGAACGGCAGATTGACTTTAATTGCCGCCACTTCTGATAAAAGTTTTGTTTCTTTAACTAACCGTGAAGATAATCTGTAATCATAGGTTCGAGCACGATAACAAACATTGCGACGTTTTATTACTTTTTGAACGTAGAGATGATTTTGTATAAAATTACCCAATAAATTCTGCTGAGATTGATTGGCATTTTCTTAAAAAGTGAAGCGTTAACCAGTGCAAATTTGCATTAAACTAATATTTTACAAAATATCTTTTGTATTCGGGAATGTGAATGCAAGCTGCGCATCTTTCATGTGCCAAGTCCCTTCAGCACGTAGGCTCATGTCTCTCCACGATTTCCGTCTTCTGTTGCTTTAAGTAGATAGTAAATTAATTTCATCTTCTGGTGAATTATTCTTAAATTAATGTCAAATTTTCTAACAAAAAGTAAAAGTTTATTCATTAATGAATTAGAAAGACTGAGACATAATCAAAATACAGAAATTTATAATTTCTAAATATGTTTTTATGTAGAACATATTCAGAAGTGTCTTAAAATGAAAATACCAAAATCTGGTTAACATGTAAAGATATAGTGAGATATTCTCGTAAAGTTTTCATAGGAAAACACGTAAGTTTTTATTTTTATGAAACTTTTTAACATGAGGTCGCGTTTGTGGGAGAGGCGACAGTCATACGCATAAGTTATAATCTTTAAATATAATAAAAATTTGATTTCTGCTCATTACATAACTGCAACGAACCGTGATTAATGCAAAACGAAAATGTCAATTGCAGATATCAAGTGTATCTTTCGTGGATATTTCCATTGTGTGCCTGTAAGTAATTTATTGAGATTGCTTAACTGCCCACTCTAGTCAGTCACCCGCAAAAAATGTACACCGGCTGCTTCCTCTGTGGATTGTTGAATCTGATCTCCAGTGAAGTTCAACATTTCGTCCCCAAAGAAAAAGCATCATTTTATATGGTAATGTAATGCGTGACAGATTGTCACAGACAGGGAATTATTCTGTTTCCGCCATGAACCGTCGTCACAGAGGGATTTGGGGAATGTGAAACTCTCCTGAACGAACTAAACTCTGAAGAGCCGATATCAAGATAAACGTTCTAGTGTGAAGTCCTTTTGCACTAGAATCAGGTCTTCACTATCATCAACTTCCCTCTGATAAGCTGATCGGATCCCCTCCGGAGGCAAATCATCAAAAGTCGATATGATTAATACATCTCAGAAGAATTTGACTTCCATGTATGACCATTAATCTTGAAAGATTTTAATTAGTAGACAGCTTTCATAATGGATATTGTTGTGAGACCGTAACATACGTACAACATGGACTCTTCCAGCACTATATAAAGTATGCGACATAACACGAGAGAGAGAGGGAGAGAGAGAAAAAAAATTCTAATACCGTAGTATCAGCCGCGTACAACTACCAATATTGGACACTAGCATTTAGTAAGCTCCGCTTACACTATCTTTGTAACCTTTTTGTTAATATATCTTTCTTGCCTCTAATCCGTGTTTTCCTTCTGTGGTCCCGACTTTGGCCCCACATCAGTGGCGACGCAGAATTCGAGAAACGCACTCACGCCGAAACCTCAATACCTTACCAGTCCCACATCAGTGGCGACAGAAAGATTCGAGAATTTCGTTCCCACCATATCAATAGCGACGGAGTACTCGAAAAATACACAGAAACTCCACTCGTTCCCACAGCAGTATTGAACGAGAAATTAAGCTGGTATTACTACATTAGCGATTTAAACGCAACACCCAGCGTCTACATATAAAAAAATATATATATTCCAATACCAAACAGCAGTGACGAACTAGCGATTCGACATTTACGGAATATTAAAGTGTGTCCAAATACCATTACGAGAACGATTTCTTACACACCCACACACCAAAAAAAAATACAAAAAAGAACAGTTTGTTCATAAAACAAACTGACAACACAAGAGTCAAAGTACTATTTACGACTCAAGTTTTCGAAAAAAAACTATCTAAAATTTTTTTTATGTAACTGAATTGAACTCGTGCATAAAATTATTCTCCCCTCGAATTCACTGAGGCGAGTTTTCTCTTTTTGTACCTCTATAAAAAAAAATACATAAGTGTAGGGAAAATTGATACAATTACGTTAGAATTAACGGAACCACAGAATCGCAAAAAAGCTAAACACATAATTAGTTTAGTTTAACTAATTGTCTGTCCATATTTGTTTTTGTGTGTGTGTAAAAGAAAAAAAAAGAAAAATACCATCAAGATTTCTTTGTGTACCTCCCCTTGGTACACGGGTTTCAAAGCAACAAAAAATCGCTGTCATTTTTGTTTGTCTAAATATGGAAGATTTTCAAAAAGTAATTGTCCAAATGCTAAAAGTAAATTTGGATCAGCAACAAAAATCAGAAGAAAGACAGCAACTATTTTTGGAATTACATAAACAACAAATGGAATTCCAACAAATTACGCTTCAAAATGCTGAATTACAACAGAAACAACTTAAAGAATTACTCGTAAATGCATTAAAAGACTCAAACTCGGAAAAAGATACAATATTCTCCCAGAGTACAATCTACAATTCAATGGAAACCTTTGAATACGTACCAGAGAACGACAAAACGTTCGAGGCTTTTTACAGGCGCTACGAAGATATTTTCAACGTAGACTGTGAACAATGGCCCAGTAAAAAAAAGGTACGTCTACTATTGAGAAAACTGGGAACTACAGAACATAGTAGGTTTGTAGACTTCATACTACCCAAGAAAACCACTGACTTGGATTTTTCAGAGACTATTAAGCTCTTATCGGAACTATTCGGGCCTAACACAACCTTGTTCCACAAACGTTGGAAATGCCTGAACAAGACAACAAGACAACCAGCATGATTTTCTAACGTTTGCAGCATCGGTAAACAAGTTCTGTAATGATTATAAACTAGCCGAACTGACTGCCGATGATTTCAAGTGCTTAATTTTCGCACAAGGTATAGTATCAGCAGAAGACGCCGAAGTCAGACGACGGGTACTGACCAAGCTAGAGAACGAACAAGGATTGACTCTCCAAAAACTGGCAGAGGACTGTCAAAGAGTAATATCTGTAAAGTGTGACTCAAACACTATCGAGGAATCAGGTGTGGCTCAGATGAATAAAATCAGAAGTAAGTCTACCTCCTATTCCCCTCAAAAAGACAAAAGGCAAATCTCATGTCCTAAATTCCTCAGTAACCAAAACCCAAATAGGCTAAAAAAAACGCCCGGACCATGTTACCATTGTGGTAAATGGCATTGGATGGAATTCTGTCCAGTTAAGAACAAAAAATATTGCAAAAATTGCAATAAAAGTGGGCATACTTTAACTTCGTGCTGGTACCCCAAAAGAACGAGAAAATCCAAAAATAAAATTAGGCAAGCTCAATCTGACAATATTGTCGATAGGAATTTAAGGAAATATGTAACTGTGGATATTTTCAATAATTCCATTAAATTCCAGCTCGACTCGGGTTCCGATCTTTCAACCATTAACTGGCGTACTTGGCGAAAATTAAACAAGCCGACCTTATTAAAAACGGATAAAACAGCAAAATCCGTAACTGGCGAAAAGATTAACATTTTAGGCGAGGTAATACTTACAGTAACACTAAATGGAGTTACCAAAAAGCTCAAAGCCTACGTATTGAAAACTTCAGATAACTTATTTGGAACAGATTGGATAAAAAAATTCAATCTTTGGAATTGCCCAATGAATACATTTTGTCGCAAGATACAAAGTACAACGTCCAATTTGGTAAATCTAAAAAAGGAACTCAAACAACAATTTCCCCAGGTTTTTTTTCTGGCGGCCTTGGGAAATGTACTAAAATGAAAGCTAAGTTCAAGGTGAAGGACTGTGCACAACCGGTATTAAAAAGAAACGGAATGTCCCTTTCGCTACTCTAGAGCAAATCAACAAAGAGTTAGATAGACTCGAACAACCAGGTATTCTGTCAAAAACAGATTTCAGCGAGTGGGCAGCACCTACGGTCTACGTAAAAAAGAAGTCCAATCAAATACGAGTATGCGCAGATTTTTCCACAGGGTTAAACGATGCCTTGAAAGATCACCACTATCCTCTCCCAAGCCCTGAAGAAATTTTCAATAAACTCAATGGTGGAAAATTTTTTTCTAAAATCAACCTCTCGGACGCATACCTTCAGATAGAGGTGGAAGAAGAAAGTTCCAAATTGCTCTGCATAAACACCTATAAAGGGTTGTACAAATACATCAGGCTGGCTTTTGGAGTAAAGGTTGCGCCTGCAATTTTCCAGCAGTTCATGGGTGCCATGCTGGGCGACCTTGTCTGCGCAACAGCCTATTTGGATGATATACTGGTTACTAGTAAAACTACGGCAGAGCACCGGAACCATATAATGAACGTATTCGAAAAGATACAAGAATACGGATTTAATGTTAAGGAGGCAAAGTGTGACTTTTTCTTACCAGAGATTAAATACTTAGGGCACATCATAAATAAAGACGGTCGTCAGCCGGATCCAGAAAGAGCCAACGCAATCAGAAACATGCCGGCCCCAGATAACGTTCAAGCGTTACAAAGCTTCCTCGGCCTAGCTAACTTTTACCAAGGGTTCATTAGGAACATGCAAAATTTGAGAGGGCCTCTCAACCAAATCTTAAAAAAGGACAAACCATGGTCATGGACCCCGGAATGCCAAGACGCATTCGAGAAGATCAAGAAAACTCTTACTTCAGACCTCTCTCTCACCCATTACGACCCTAGTCTCGACATCATAGTCGCAAGTGATGCAAGCTCGTACGGCATTGGTACTTGCATTCTGCATAAACTGCCAGATGGTTCGCGAAAAGCTGTGGCCCACACATCAGGATCTCTACTTCCAGCTGAGAAACAATATTCCCAAATAGAGAAAGAGGCTCTAGGTTTAATATTCGCTGTGACAAAGTTTCACAGATATCTACATGGTAGACGGTTCATACTGCAGACGGATCATAAACCTCTAATTACAATTTTTGGTTCTAAAAAAGGTCTGCCAGTCTATACTGCAAATAGACTACTTCGTTGGGGAACGATTCTCTTAAACTATAATTTCAAGATAGAGTTCCTAACATCCAAATATATTTGCCATGCAGACAGTTTATCGCGACTCATTCCAAAAAATACAGAAGTCTTTGAAGACTCCATCATTGCTACTCTAAGGACAAATTGTGAAATCAAAAACATGATCGCGAGTACCATAAGAGAGCTCCCAGTTATTTTGGCCGACATAAAAAGGGAGTCTTGAGAGGATGAATTCATTCAATCCATAAAAAGCAAAATTCGCAACAAAGACCCCAAAGTGCCTGAAGTTTTCTCCCTCTGCGATGATGTCCTACTATACAATGACCACGTAGTGATTCCAAACAGCCTACAAAGAAAAATCCTCAGGGATTTTCACATGGGACATCCGGGGAAGAACCGTACGAAAAGCCTCATGCGCTGCTATGTTTATTGGCCAAACATGGACAAGGACATAGCAGACATGATAGAATCATGCAAAGGATGAGCGCTTGCAGCAAAAGCTCCAACCACGACGTGCAAACCATGGCCAAACACAGACCATCCATGGCAAAGGATTCATGTGGATTTTGCAGGGTCTATAGACAACATGTACTACCTCATTGTTGTGGAAAATGGCCTGAGGTCCTACAATGCAAAAGACCAACCACAAACTGCACGATCCGATTTCTACACGAGCTATTCGCGCGTTTTGGCGTGGTAGAATGTGTAGTTACAGATAATGGCACTCAATTCACATCAAGTGAATTTAGAGACTTCTCCAAGTCATATCAGGTGGACCACATTACAACGCCTCAGTACCACCCGAGGTCGAATGGCCAGGCCGAAAGGTTCGTGGACACTCTAAAAAGGGCTTTAAAAAAGGTACTAGGCACACCGACAAATAGAGCATTGCAACAGTTCCTGCAGGTGTATCGGATAAACCCTAATTCGAACACGCCTATGGGAAGCTCGCCTGCAGAAACAATGTTCGCAAGGAAAATCAAGTCTGTCTTCGACAAACTTATTCCACGGCAAGCAAAGTTCAAAAAAACCGTATCGCCTCATAAGAAATATTTCAATCCTGGCGATAAAGTCTTTTTCAAGGCTTACAAAAACAACATAACATTCTGGGAAGTAGGCACCATAAAACAAAGAATTGGTGAACTGGTCTATATTGTCCAAGGACCGAAAAATATTCGCAAACGCCATTGGAACCAGCTCAGAAAATGCCGTTTGAAGGAATCGGAGGAATCACTACAAAATAGTTGTGAAGATCCGATCGATGTAATTTTCGATCACTTCGATCTCGACACGCCCCAAGTCTCTCCTGAAGTGCGACGCTCAGGAAGGGAAAGGAAAGTATTAACAGTTTTATGTTTTTTTTCTTCTTTTCAAAAAGAAAAAAAAAAAGAAAACTCTTGGAAGTGGGGTATTATGAGACCGTAACATACCTACAACATGGACTCTTCCAGGACTATATAAAGTATGCGACATAACACTCTAGGAGGGAAGAAGAAGAGGAGGAGGAGGAGGAGAGAGAGAGAGAGAAAGAGTATTCTAATATCGTAGTATCAGCCGCGTACGACTACAATATTTGTAACCCTTTTGTTAATATATCTTTCTTACCTCTAATCCGTGTTCCGTGTTTTCCTTCTGTGGTGGCCCTGACTTTGGCCCCCACATCAGATATACGTTTCACGTTCATCACAGTTGTTCGAGACGACTAAGGACTCTTGTCTACTGGCTATTGTCCTAAAAAGATAAAGTCAAATTAATTTTCATTTATTTTGTATTTTATATTTTCCATACAAACAAGATGTTTTGTTTTCAAACTGCAAACATAATTCAGCAATGGTTAATTAGAATTAAAAGGAAATAATCGTTTAGAGTTGAAAAATGACCTGATTCTTTTGGCAAGGAAGAAAATTATATTTGACACCAAAAGTTCATGTTCGAAACTTGTAGAGATGCGTTACATTTTTCATCAAGTTTGTTTTTTTGGCGGAAACCTTGAAGCCAACTGAGAGAATCCTTTCTTAAGAGCTGCTATAAAAGTTGTCCTGTTCTTTGAGAAATTTCTACCATTTGGAAAACTTGTTTTCGCTCGGCGTGATTGTTTACTGACGTAGAAAAATATACAAAAATATGAAATGATCTCTAAATACTTTTCCAAAAATATTATTTGAATAGTGATCAAATTATTTCCTAAATTATTTATTAGTATGGTACAAAAGTCAATCATTTCACCAGTCGTTAAACTTCCAAATTCCAGAAAGCGACGTTCATATTTCCAGTATTCTTATTGCTTATGGGATATATGTCAATGCAAATCATTGGGAAACCAACCGAAAACTTTCCGAGCACATTTTTCCAGGTCATTTATTCCAAAATAATTACCGAAGCCTATTTTTTTTATCTGAGAAAAGCAGGTTTAGCTAATGTCAAACCTAGTTTTGAGTTCTTTTCTCTGATTTGGTCTACTCCATTTTTATTACAAAATATCTAAATAGCCCGACAGGATAATCTGGCCAATAATAAATGTTCATTTATTCAAACTTGAATCCGTTAAGAAGTATCCAGATAAAAAAAAGCTGAAATTCCATCAAAATTCAAGTAATAATTTCAACACTTACTTCGATTATCATTTTCCTTTCTTTTCAATTCATTTTTCTATTCATTTAACAACAGTTTGTAAGTAAATATTTATAGAATATAAAAGTTAGAAACTTCACAAAAGATAGACTGTGAGACTGTAGACAAGAGATAATCAACCTGAAGTTATGTTACTTAAAATTTATTTAACTCGTAATCTTTTTCAACCAGAAAGTAATTCCAGTAAGTTTTACAAATAGTGTCACTGAATAAGCGGTGTCAATTTAGTCTTTAGTTCTCTATCTAATAGAAAAACTATAATGTTGAATTCCACTCGATCTATTACAAACTTCTTTCTGTCACTTGATGACAGACAAAAGCAAATAAACTAACAGCAAACCATTTTTAATAATAAATTATTTCTCTTAAAAATATTAGAATCCCAAATGGTAATAATTTCATCTTTGTTTGGTAATATTACTTGTGATTTTGTTCTAGGTGAAATTACTGAAATCATTGCGTTAAACGCGCTACTGTAATAACACTACTTGGTGTATATTTTCATAATATACCATCTTTGAAATATTTAATTATTGTTTCAATGAGTAAACACCTATTCGTCATAAGTGAAATTATATTTGAAGTTTAAAAAAACAAGCATCCTTCAAGATTCTTCAACATCGGAGAATAAACGATAAAATTCCATCATAAGCAAAAGGTATTGAAGCTGGACAATGTCAAATACTTACCATTCCGATGTAGATAAAAAAAATCTTGAGATAACATCCCTAAAGATTTCAATGTATCAGACAAAGCCTAACCTCAATAAGTGCTGTTACCGATATCATAACGGGGTGTAAATTGACTTCATCTAAATTATTAAACCGTGAGAAACAATATCCTGTTATGTCATGCTTGGTAACAAGACAATCAAAATATTATGATTTTGCATAAGATCTATTTCGAGTAACAATTTACGGAAATACAAAGTATTATATACCTAACTTATTTATCAGGGATGCTGAGAATTGATAAAACATTAAAATTATCAGCAGATTTGAACAGAAAAACACTTAAAAGAATGACGCATTATTAAATAAGATGTAATAAAAAAGAAACAAAATAATAAGAGCAGCAAATAATAAACGAAACCTGACAAAGAGAATGTTACTGATGATAGAATATTCGACTGAAGATTTTATGCTTAGTTCTAATGCAATCACAGAAAAGGTAGATAGTAGAAGAACATTGCAAATGATCTTCATAATAGTAGGACTCTTTTAAACTTGCTCAATTTTTTTCTGTCTACGCCTCAACGTACTTTTCCTATTCACTGCATTCGTTTTACAAAGATGAAAAAAGTAGATAAAGGATGAAGCAGAATGATTGATTCGTGACAATAATAGGCAAAAGGAAGTGGTTAGTGATTGGTAGCGAAATTTAGTTCGTTGATCGATTACTTGTTTCTACATCGCTTGTTTGTCTACCGAATGGCTGCCCTGCTTTCCCAGTATGTCATGATTTGATGATCTACAATGGAGTATTTCGATATTGCGTCTCTGCAAACATAGTCTTATCAGTTCATGTAATCCCCCCCTTTTATTTCCTTCTTTGTGCATGTCCTCTATCATTGCAATCACAGAACTAATATCAACTGAACAGCTTTCACAATATGAAATTTCAGTTATATATATATATATATATATATATATATATATATATATCAGCATGATTTCAATTGCGAAAAAGACGTAGTCCAATAGCTGCTAAGTTTAATAAACATAAAAGTAACAGTGAATTTTATTTTGGCTTAATGAGATTTTTAAGCCTATATAAACTGATTATAAATATATGTCCTGGAAAGGGATATATTTGTTCGAAGTAGCAAAGTGATTGTTGATTACTTTAACCGGGTAGGACAATCTAGCAGGTAACCGTAATGGACTGGTCCTCGTCGTAGTGGTAGGCAATAGGCGAAGACAATAGGCGTGGTCAATAGGTGCCGTCCTGTACTTCCACATCAGTCTGTATTTATGGCTAACACCAGCCAATCATATTACTGAGAGGGGGAACCCAGGTGTATGCATATTCATTACATCAAAATATGTCAGCAAGATTGATGTGACAAATTCCTTAAAGTGGTCTGCAATTTAACTGTAAATAATTTTTCAAAAGATTGCACGTAAGATTTTGTATTGAAGATTTATTGAAAGTTACTGTTGTATTGGTGTTTTCATAATTTATCAAATTAAATCAATAGCAAATTATGCAATCATTACAATTGGAAGGAAAATGTAGTTTATTTGGGAAAGATATTTGTGTAATCCATAACCTTATAGTGGGAATAAAGCACCTGCACCCGGAAAGAAAATGAATTGAGCAAAACACACAAAAATAGAAAGAAGCGCGAGACAAAGGATTTATTTAACCAATACAACGAGGCAATCCTAAGAGAACTAGAAGTCCTACCAGAATTTATTATTACTGATCACATTCTTAACAACATAAGATACGTAGATGATACCGTATTGATTGCATTTAGAGAGAGAGAGAGAGAGAGTTGCAGGAACTTCTAGACAATGTAGTAAGAAAGGTCTAACCATCCACTAAGAAAACAGAATGTATGGTTGTAAAAAAAGAGGAATTGCCCAATTGAAGATGAAGCAAATGCAGAAATTGAAATATCTGGGAAAGATTTTAATTGATGACGGAAAATGTGACACCGAAATTCGAAGACTCCTTTCAAAAACTAAAGTACTAAAAAACAGGAAGTGTGTGTGTGTGCGCGCGTGCGCGAACAAGAAACTTGATACATTTGGTGTTGATTTGTAGTTTATTAGCTGTTTGTCTCTGTCCGCCCTTCCTTCAATTCGTCTTTGGATTATCAAATTGATCAAGCCTTCTTTCTTAAAATTTCCATTAAATTTTAACTATCTATTTTTTTTATTTAACTATAATTGTAAAGACACACACTTTTCGCATAAAAGACTGATGCAATGCAAACTTTTCATTCTCAGAGAAGACAATACGTTCATGCACTTGCAAAATCTGAGGTGCCAAGGAATACATTAAATTTAAAAAAAAGGTGGAACTAGAGATAGAAGGAAAAGAAGCGAGGGATGATTTTGAAGAAGAAAAAATAGTGTAGAGTGGAGAGCGTACAAAGGAAAAGTTAGGAGCGGATAGAGAGGGATTAGCACTCAAAATATTCGTAACACAAAATGTTAAGCGAATACAAACTCTTTAAGAAGATCAACAAATAAAAACCAAGTGAAGCTAGAATGAATTTCAAAACTATGTGCTTTTATTCGCTTAGCAAAGTGAGTTTTGTTGACTAATTTGTGAGAGCCAGACACTGGAAATGGATAATTCCGGCTGGTATACCATTTACCGCACAATTTTGAATTTTTGCTAATAGAAAAAGGGTTCCCTTTTCTCACGAAATACAACTGGTGAGGGTTGAAGAATGGTGTATTCGACTCTCTAACCTTGCGTGGTATACAATCGAAAAGGACTGCGGTGAATTCAAAGACGCAGAGATGGTAACGGGAAGCTGCTGTACTGTTTTTGCTAAGAAGTCATAGCAATTCACATATAATAAAAGAATCTGTAGAGAGCCATGATCATCTACGTACTAAAGGAAAATTTAATTATTATTTAAAGAAACATACCCGATTTTTTTAAATCGCTATCTCAATTTTGTATGCAAGCAACGTGATCCCGCGTTAAAATGAAATGGTTAGTATTTATTACATTTCATATAAGGAATAAGAGTAAACAATTTCAAAATATTTCAGCTATAAGTAAAAAGGATATTTACTTTGCCCGAACTGAACAAATATACTCTGTTTTTTGTTTGTTTTTCACTTTCATTTACCTAACTAATGCTTAAGACAATTGCGTCATATATAAAAATCAAGAATCATCATATGATAATAATGTCTGCAATTCACACAACACTGTATAATATTTCTTTCATTCTCAGCGTGACTATTAAAAACTTGAAACTCTTCTCTTTAACAATATTGTTGTGAAATTACTTTCAAGTATAACTGTAGCCAATTTGTTTTGGCTTATAATAAGGTCCCCTAAGGTTAACCCGAAGTATTCTGGTTTCGCCTTTACCTCATCTACAGACATTATGCTTTCATTTACACACACACACACACACACACACATATATATATATATATATATATATATATATATATATATCATCAATATATGATGAGGTGATTCGCATTGTCACTTCCTTTTGAGACAACAGTCTTGACAATAGCTTTCATTATCCGAGAGGTGCCACATTGTGACCGAATCCTACTCGCGTCAAGGAGTACCATTTTCCTTATATTATATTACTTTTTGAAATGGCTACAACGACACATGGTCATTTATCTCGAGATACGCCATCTATAGATCAAGCAAGACCACATTAACACCTTGTTGGCACCAATCCCGTAATTTGGCAACACATACGACTGCGTCTCAGCGAAATCATTCACGTGTTGGTTCAATTCTCGGTAATCCAAGACCGGATGTACTTTGTCTTTGTTCGGCTGTGCAACAGCTATCAGAGGGATCGGCCCCTTGGGGGCGTCCTGGCCGTTCTCGGGGAATGATATCAGCAAGCAGTTAGCAACTCCTCTTAATATGGAGCCCTGATCTTATTGCATACTCAGTATTCTGAAACTACATTCTGTAACTCAACTGATGGCCCACTTCCACCTTGCAGTTTCGGCTTTCGCTTTGTGATCAAAAGTAGCACATAAGTCAGATTATTCAATAAATATTAATGCACACAATTATGTCCTTCTGCCGAGCTGCAGATCTCCAGCTGGGGTAATCAAAGCGTCTCCTAATGTTTGTATTGCATCGATCCCAATAAGCAAATCATAACCAATAGGTTTTTCCTGCACGATCAGAACGCCAACTTCATCACAGTCACCATGCTCTGTGTGAATTGTAAGAAATCCAGCTCCACAGTATGCTCGAGACACAACACCGAGTGTTTATAACGGCCATACATTGCTTCCTCCACAGTCGACAGCGATGCGCACTAACTGTTGACCAGGAACATCTTGTATCAACGAGTGCTGAACACTGCACAAAGTCTACCGAATTGCCGACTACAGGTAATGTTACGTTCACTGTCTTACAGGGGACAAAGTTAGTGACGATACCTTGTCCCGGGATGCATTTCCCCGAACAATTCCGCGCCACATGATCCAGCTTATTACAGCGATAGCACCTCAGCTGTCTGTGCTTCCCACGTCACTTCGACTCTGTAACTCCCTTGTACCACATTTGTAACATACGGAGGTGTCGCACTTGCCAGTGGCAGAAACATCACTTGGCGTATGTCTCTCTCTATTTGGGATATACTGCTCTGTCGTTCGTTCTTTTGCTTCTGCTGCTACCAACTGGTTTCGCTTCCTTGCTAATGGCTCAGGCTCGGGTTAATAACTGGTCTCGATCGATAAGCTCATCCATTGTAGACGTTGTTCGCAAAAGCCGACTGACATCCAGCAATCCTGCTATAAAGGCGCACCCCAGAATCTGATCATTCATGCCTCAAAACGACACAGAAAGTTTCCGCAAACCAGCCAGCTAGACGTCATCTGTTTCACCGGGGAATAATCGACGCCCAATAAATAACTGGCCCGTTTCAAAGAAAAAGCCGATTTTATCGAGATAAAAAGGACACTTTATACGGATAAATTGTCCATTTTATCTCGATAAAATCGGCTTTTTCTTCCTCTTTTATCTGCTGGTACATCACGTAGGCGCCCCAAGAGCCTCAAAGGGATGACTGTTGCTGGCTCTTTCAATAGAAATAGTTTTCAGTTTCTTCTGGCCTGTAATAAGGTTTCCTCCAACCAACAGAGCAGCGTAAGCCAAATAATCCAACAATCTGTGTCTCCTGTTCAAAATTTATTGCGTATAAAAATGCAACAATTGTGGCACAAGCCCTAAAAGGGGGAATGGCTTGAGGCTGATCAGCACTAACTATCTTACACCTAGCTAATCAGACTCATGGCCCATTCATTCATTACAATTTGCACATCCACCACAAAAACACGCCCGTCGTCATTCAATTCTACATATACCACAATACCGCACACACACAGGGAACCTACAAAATACGCCATGACATAAAAATTCTTGCGTATAAAATTATATATAAAAATTTCTTGATGGTAAGCAATGAGTGGGGAGGTGATGAACCCGAACCAAATCACCATTCTAGACGTGGTTAGCAGCGACAAAAACACCATCCGGTTCACCCCAGAATACGGGGGCGACACATTGTCATACGGATATGCACAATCAATGAGCACGAGCGATACGGGCCGTCAACTCGCCTATAGTCCCATAGAGGGCGCACCTGAGGACAGTGGTAGAAAGCGTGCGAAGCCGTTTCTTCTAAACCAAGGTCACACAGATTAGAGTCTGGCAAATCCGCCAAGCCCCATATGAAAGCCACGTCATTGAGAGATAGCCTATTCCAAGCGAATCGTCAGATAAGCGAAAACTCAGGGTTGCTGAGGTAATCCGCTACTGGCGCCCAAGACTAAAACAAGCGCAACACATCCGCTGACAAGCCGAGCGGATCCCTCGCGACCTCTTCCACTAGTTCACGATAAAAGACTCTCCTAGGCGGAGAAAGGTCACTGGACTGAGGAATGACCCTCAAGGTCGATCGACACTCGAGGTGGAAACTCGATTGATCCCTTGGCTTACGAAGGCGCCCAGCCTTCTAGACGGGAGGAGTGATAGTAAGGTAAGGGTAGGCGGTCCTCACACTCGTAAATAGAATTCCCTGTCAACGAGCGGCGTAAAAAAGCCGGCCTCGTAGCGCGTTTGTGACTCACCAATTACGGCGTTCCCAGCCCCTAGTTACACGGACGTTGGGCACAGTCTACTCTGTCGACATGATGCTTGCGTCCACCTCAAAAGAGGAAAGAGAGTGAGCGTTCGATCGCCTCCTTACAGACAAGCGGTAAAGGAAGAGAGGAAACCTGTTCGCCACCACCGTTGTCTCATTCAGCACTTTTTATAGTTTGAGTGACAGTTCAGATTTGCATAGGTGGAAAAGATGGTGTATTTATTATGCATTTGAATACAGCATTGTGGCACAAAGCCGGAGGCGAAGCAGAGTAAGGCTGGTCATCACTACCTTAGTTAATCAAACACATGACCTATGCATTACAATTTACTCATTTATCACAAAAATTCATCCATTACCATTCAATCCTATAAGTACCACAATACCACATGCTCACAGGGAACCTATAAAACAACCCCATCATGTAAAATTTTTCTTATGAACAAATGTCTCTTTTTTCCACAAAAATATATTAAAAAAATTCATCAATCATAAAATGAGTGGGGGAGGGGAGGGGTGAACAAACTAAAAATTTAACAAAAATCAAACTAAAACATAACAGATGTTAGTAGGACCCGACCACCCCTCAAAATAATTCCGTTCGACAGAATCAAGAAGCACACTCAGTAATGGGATGGGAAGGAAGATAAATGACAGCGTGGGGAAAACTAAAGACTGGCCCGGTAGAGATAAAAAAAGGGGGTGGGGACAGAAACAACCTGGAGATCTCGACATGGATCATAACAAAAGAGAGCACCTGGAGCAGGCAAGGAACTCACATTAACTACACATTACTCACATTAACTAGGTAAACAAATAGTGTCTAACTTAACCAGGTAAGATTTCACAGGAAACCGCCCCGATGTGTCAAAGGGGACTTAAAAAAAGAAAATCAAGGCTACCCCTGTTCACACAAACCAGGCTCGCCAAGCTACCCACCTTTCGCTGAAATTTGCTGACCAGATCCTGGTGCGAACAACGTTTGTATCGCAAGATTCCCTCCATCCGCGATGCCCATACCACCATCCTTGCCACAGCTAGCAACGCGAAAAACACCACCCGTTTAACCCCAGAAAACGGCGGGGGTCGACACATTCTTTCACACGTATGAGAAATTAATGGACACGAGCTGCTTGGGATTTTGTGCGTTCATAATTAGTCAATGTCCCAGCTTGGTCTGTTAACTTTGCAGTAATATCCAAAAACGTGAATCTCCTATCTCCAATAGCTGTGATTTTAATAAAGGTGTAGACTGAGCTACTGTAGGAGGACGACAATTCTGAATTTGATATCAAGCAGAAGGTAACAGAAAATCATTTCCTGCGTCTTGATGAGACATGGCATTCAAAAAGCAAATTGAAGGGATCATATAGATCTGCTGAAATTCTACTGATGGTTATCTTATTCAGCATTTCTTCAAAATATTTGCATTATTTTACCAAACCTGGCATTATTTTACCAAACCTGGCATTATTTTACCTATATAACCCACAAGTCAAATGTTATATTGCTGTCTAAAAGTTTTCAGGTCACATCTGAAGTCTCCTTACTGTAAAGTAGACCTAGAAAATAAATAGCAAATTTCAATGTAGTATACCCTTTTTCCCAGGTGGTCAGTCTAGTTTCGTGTATACGTATACCACTTTTATGATTTATTCTATCAATTCTGTATTGTATTCGGAATTGTTAAAGTCATTCAATGAGCGAAAATGATTAGAACTTATGCTGGTTGTATGGATTTATTGATTTTCATGTCATACATCATCAATCCCCCATAATGTCTGTTAGATATCATCTTCTCACTTGATATTTATGTTATATATCAACTTCCCTTATAATATTTAGAATATATATTATCTTCCCCATAATGCTTATGTTATATACCAGAGATGGCGAAACTTTATAGTTGCCGGGTCATCTTTGGCATTTTCAAATTTTTCATAAACATAAATGAGTCACTCGAAAATACTTGCCGATATTTTTTTAGTGAGAAAAACGTTGCTGTCTTTTAGTTGCTAATGTTTTAATTCGAGGTTCATACATTGTTCTATGCAGCATTCATGTCTATACCAAGGCGATTCCTGGTGCTTGATTTTATATAATAGTTCATGGATGAAACAACGTTTCACATGAGTAATAAGAACTAAAAATGGTCAGCATTATTAAGGTCAACTTTTTCATTGATGCAAAAGTTTTAGGCACGTAATGGCCTTCCACAAGAATGAGGTTCTCAGGTCTGCTTTCTAAGAATTTATTTTCTTTTCTTACATAGGCTAATGATTTTACTTCTTTTTCTTCTAACGTTTGTTGACGTTCTATAAACTTTGTCTTCCACACTTCATTTTCTTGGAAGTATACCGATTCATTTTAAAGTTATTTAGATCAATTCAATCAAACATGGATAGCTTAAAATCATGAAATTGAATAGTATGGGAAATTGGATTAATTGTAAGTTTGTATCTAGTTCCGGAAATTGAGAAAATCTCTTGGCATACTTTACTATTGACAATTACTTTTTTTTTCTGCACTGTCAGTTGAAAAACCTGAAGTTAAGAAGTGCTTCTTTAATAATGGAAAATATTTCAGTTCGATTTCTTTTCAGATCTCTTGAAAATATTTCTAGTTTTCTTTCAAAGCTTTAATATTCCCAAACGTCGACGGCACAACACTTCCATTATCTAACAATTTTATATTATAATGAAGTTCGAAATCTGCAGAGAAATTTAAGTCATTCAACCATTTAATATCAGTTCACCATGGTCATTTTCTTTTTTGCATAAGAAAAGTCTTATTTCTTCGAGCATATCTCCAGAAATCAATTTAACACTTGACCATTTGACAACATGGCTGTACATGAGTAACCGATAGACAAATGACTGTTAATTTCATTCAGTAGTTTGGTGAATTGACGAGCACGAGCAGTTATAAAATTTACAACGCGTTTGTTACAAGCGACATGACATTTTCTAGTAAAATCTCAAGCAAGTATTTTTCCAACTATATTTGAGCTCCGGACTTAACTCCAAGTTCAATAAATTCCTTATCTATAATATCTAGTTTTCTCTGAAAACATCATCAATTTTATCAGCTATTCCTTTATTATGTCTCTTGCAACAATTGCTAAACTAGCAATTGATGTAATGTCAGTACTTTCATCCAAACACATTGAAAACATTTGCGTTTCTCAAATCTAATACAAGTTGATCAATTACATCTTTGTCCATAGCAATTATTCTCTCTTTGACCGTATTTCTAACGACTGTAAACGCATTAATTCCTTTGAGGATCTTATTTTTATTCTGGAAGTTTTCAAAGAAAAAATGTGAGTAGTTAAAAACTGTTCACATTTTTTTGTTTAACGCCTTTTTGAAAGCCTCTTTTAAACAACTACTATCAGATAGTGGTTTTCCATGCCATAATATTAAAGAGTGGCTTCCCATGCTTAGCCATAGTAAAGGATAACTGAAAACTGGATGCAGAAATAATGTTCTTGTCTTTTTGGTTTAAATATCCTTTTGAAGTTATTACATTGTTGTTTCTGTTGCTTTACTTCTCTCCGAATAATTTAATTCCTTTCTTCATCTATCATTGAGCATAAATTATGTTGATTGCTTTCAAAATGGCGCTTCGTATAATATAAGCGTGCAAAAATTAACTCTTTCAATATAGAGTAAAAAGCCTTTTTTTATTTTGCTCAATAGCATCATATTTTTCACTCTTCGTGAAAAAGCCTCACAGTTTCACTATATTCTGAGCTTATTTTCCTTTCCTTTGTGGCCATTCTTATGAGTTATTTTTATAGTCTAAATTATCACAAATGAATTCAGAATAGTCACAAATTTCAAATTATCCAAGCAGAAACTAAAAACAGATGTGACTACATCTGATAAAATGCAAAGAGAGGCAAAAACAACTTCCTAAACAACTGTACAAAACGTTATAAAATTAGTTGAGTATCCGCCAGTTGTGTTTAGCTATACACACCAGGCGAGATCAAAAATTCGAAAAATCGCTAAATTTGTTTAAACGAATTAATTGACATTATCAAAGGACCACTTCTTAACTCCAAGTTTTTCAACTGACAGTGCAGAAATAAGAGAAACTGTACTCAAAATGTATTCGTTAACGGTAAAGAACGCCAAGTATTTACTTTCAGAGACTGAGTGCTGCATGCGTTAAGCTGAGGTCAACAACGTATGAACCAACTAACATACAGCAACAGGTTTCTCATAAAAAATATAGGCAAGGGACTCATTAGTGACCCATTTATGATTATGAAAAATTTTAAAGTACCAAAAATGATCCGGAAACTATAAAGGTTCACCATCTGATATATAACATCATCTTCCCCAAAATGTTTGTTATATATCATCTAACTTCATAATATCTGTGTTTTATATAAGCCTAATGAATGAATAAGGAAGCATGAGGACAAATTTCACTCGAAGATCATTGGAGAATGAACTGGTCAAAGTATGAAAGTGCAAGCACTAAATTGGTGATAATACAAAATACGAATCAAATTCCAATAATGAAAACGAGATCAATTTTATACGGTTACTCCTCTTATCAATAACAAAAATGGACGTATCACCTGAGAGTTTACCGGATGCAAAAATTCGGTTATACAATTTGCTTCACTGTATTTTAATGAGGTTTTACTTGGAAGTTTTTCTCGTTGATTCCATTTCGAGGCTTAATGCTTTTGATTTCGTCTCCTGAAAGTTACTTTCTTGAATGATGGCTTTGTGCTACAATTGTAGACCTACCATAAACAAGCATATTTCGATTTTGTCCATAGAAACAAGATAGAGATTGGCTGATTGGATTGAAAATGGAATTGCTGTAATATCGCATAAACAGACTGACCTTAATCAGCCATACAGCCCGCCAACACAATAGTGGATTGAATCAATGAGAAAAAGAAGAGATTTGATATCTTGTTTCACTGTGGCCAATACTGGAGGCCAAATAAATAGAGAACATCTCATGACCAAATTAATTTATGATTCACTGAGTCGCTTGTGATTAACTGTAGCCTATGAAGTGTGTATTATGTGTTAGTGAAGAGAGTGAAGCGAATGACGTCATCATTGCTTCCTTCACTGACAATCGGTTTCTTTCATTGCAGGATTTCATCAATCTGCAGAGACAGCCATTTCATCAGAGTGACGTTCGTGCGGGTCAGAGAAGCCCATATTTTATGATTGCATCGTTTATTTCTATGGATTCACGTTTCCGATCATAGAAAACGGATTCTTAATGAATCGGCATTAACCACGCGAAGAGGAACACTACAGATAATACAAAATAACTTTTCTTATACATTATTTATGGTTCAATGGAGGGTTGTGTCGATTTGGATGACGATCACATAGCAAAGTCTATGATACATGCAGGGACAAAATGCGCCACTGTAGTGTATCCAAAACATTCAAATAAAATTTTATCTGGGAGGCAAAGCTTATAAAAATCAAAATTTTGATTTGAAAAATAAGTAAATGCTTTTACACTTTGATATCCTTTAAGTACATATAAAATAAGTGATACTCGTTGGTACATGAATCAAGATTATGAGATACTAACAAATAACCTTTTATCGTTAAGTAGTGTAATATACTAAAGAGGTGCAAGGTTTGATATGACGGAATAAACTTAAATCTTATCTCTAATTCACCGAGAAAGAAAAACCTTATCTATACGAAGCATTCTGTTTGTGCATGCGTGCGCTCGTGTATGATACATACATATATATATATGTGTGTGCGCGTGTGCATGTGCGTGTGTGTGTATGTGTGTGTTTCGTTAAAGACGACTGACAAACTACTGCGATTAAGCACACAAAGTGTGTAAAAACGTGTATATCCAGACGACTTACGTTACACATACCTGGCCATAGCTCCATTATGACTCATTTAAACACAAAAATCTACCAGGCTCCATCCGAAACATATACTAGTAGAAAATACAAGCACAATAACCTCGTCCACATACAAAAAAGATTAAAAATAAGGGAAGCCCTAATAATAAAAAGAAAAGGCCAACATTCAATAATATTAACTATGAACATGGCAATGGGATGACAGTGTTTGGAAAATAAAACATTCCTATAATTCTAGATACATACATAACACAACCCATACATTCAGTTAAAAGTAAAAATAAAATCATCCTTGATAAATTTATTGCCGAAAGTGCTAGGACATGCAGAACCTCTGGACAGGTTTTACATACTTTGTGTCCACTAAAGAAAATACTTGTGCATACAAAAGAAAAAATAAGTAAAAAAAACTCAATCGCAGTACCTTTTCTTTAATGAAACATGTATAAAAGAGGGATTGCTGTCTAAATACAAAATTATCCGGTACCAATTTTTGTGCTGGTGAGATCTGGGGCATTAGTGACTTTCGAGGAGCTGATACTTCCGCCATTGGCGGGGTTGGAGATACTTCCATCGGTATTGGTGGAGATATCGGAAGTGGTATTTCAAATGCGTCATATATTACCACCATTGGTAATTCTTCACATCTTTCGTATGTCTTGGCCTTAACTGATTTAAATGTCTCTTACACTCAAATCTTCTTTCTTTGAGAATGTACATCACTCTGCTAAGTCTTTTCGTGATAATTCCGTCTTCTCAGAAGCTTTTTCCACCTCTATAATTTCTGAAGAAAACTATATCTCCGGGTTTGTGAAATTTGGTCGCAAAGTTTTTTTTTTGTTTTTTTTTACCACTCCTTTCGTTGGACTAGGCAAGTCCATTTGACCATTTGATCTAGGGTGGTAAACAGAGGTAAACAGAGGTCGTAATGTGGCCTATTGACAAAGATATGCAAAAATCATTAAATTCTCTGCTGGTAAGTTGTGTCGCGTTGTCACTAACTAAAGTTTTTGGTACACCGAAACGACTAAAATGCTCATTTAGTAAACTCATAGTATTTGCGGATGTCTAAACTTAAATATTTCCGGACACTTGGAGAAAATGTCCACGATTATAAGGTCGTAGTAACCATTTATAGGTCGAGCGTAGTCGATGTGTAACCTCGACAATTATTATGTATTAATTATTTACATTAACTAGGAAAACAAAATAGTATCTAACGTAACCAGGAGTCCACAGAAAACCGCTGCGTTGCGTTAACAGGACTTAAAAGAGAAAATCAAGGCTAGCACCGTCCACACGAACCAGGCTCACCTCAGTCACCCACCTTTCACTGAAATCTGTCATAAACGTTTTCGATCAGATCTGATTTTTACCTTAAGCTGATGCTTAAAGAAAACAACCAGATCCTGATACGAATAACGTTCATTTCGCAAGATGCCCTCCTTTCGCGACGTCCACAACACCATTCTAGCCACGGCTAGCAACGTAAAAAACACCATCGATTTTCCTTCGTAGAAAGGGGGCGACACATTTTCACACGCTTACGCGAGATCAATGAACACGAGCCGATCGGGAACATGAGCCATCACCTCGCCGGCATAATCCCAGAAAGGGCACACGTGAAGACAATGGTAGAAGGCGTGCGAATCCGTTTCTTCTAAGCCAACGTCACATCGATGACAGTCTGCTAAATCTGCCTCGCCCCATCTGAAGAGTACGTCATTGACAAGTAGAACGTTCCGAATCAATCGCCAGCGAAGCGAAAACTCAGGGTTGCTGAGATAATCCGCCACTGGCGCCCAACACCAAAAAGAGCGCAACTCTGATGCCAACAAACTGAGCTGGTTACACAGAGGATCCCCTCCGCTATTTCATGATACAATAGTCTCCGAGGCCGAGAAAGTTCACTGAACCGAGGAAAGACCTTCAAGGCCGACCGACACTCGCTGAGGAAACCCGTCAACCCTTTACGACCGCGTCGGCGCTTACTCTATGAAATGGGAGGAGTGATGGAAAGGCTAGGGAAGTTGTCCCTAACACTCGGCGCCAAAATCGAGTCCTCTGTCAAAACGCGGCGTAAGAAAGCCAACCTTGAGGCATGGTGATGACTCGCCAGGTGTGGCAATCCCAGCCATTCATGACACGGACGCTGGTAACAGGCTTCTTTATGGACCCAATGTTTGCGCACACTCCACAACAAACGCTCGATCGCCTCCATACGGGTCCATTAAAGAGGGAGTACAGCCAAGCGGTAAAGGATAAGAGGCAAGACGTAAGTGGCAAACGCCTCAGCCCTACCCTTTAAGGACAACCCCTTCGAAACCAAGTCCGAACCGACGCCCCGACCTTTGTCTGTACTTCTAAACAATACTTCTTCTGCTGGATTCCGGGCCCGAAACGCACCCCAAGGATGCGGACGAGTCCATCAGTCCAGCCGAAGGGCCCCGGAAATGCGACTCCCTTCCAGGCATCTAACCGCAAACCGGAAGACGTTGTGGTTAACCTTGGCCCCAGTCACCTTCTCGTACCGTTCAAGCGCCTTCTGCACCACCTTAATGTCGCGACACGAAGATGGATACGTCATCAGCATACGCAGAAACCCTAGCTCAAGCACTACCAGGCAAAATTGCAATTCCGCGTAGGGCCGAACTGCACGCCATATCCCTTAGCCGGTGAAGGTTGGGCTCCAACGCCAAAGCATAAAGTAATTGCGACAGTGAGCACCCCTGTCGGACCGCCCGAGTCAGCGCAAAAGCGTTCAACCATCTTCCGTTAACCTGTACCACAACACTGGAGAAACGATACAGGAGGCTAATCCACTTGCAGAAGTCCGGTTCGAATCTGGCGGTCTAAACGACATCAACCAGGTACTGGGGATCAACCCTGTCAAATGCCTTGGACTGATCCAAATTGATCAGTGCGGCTTGCTTGTCGTCTTTTAAACACTCTATGATCGTGCGGATCAGATGCAGGTTGCTTTGAATTAGTCGTCTCCCCCACAACACAAGTCTGCTCAAGTCCCAACAAGCTAGTGACAACTGACTGCAACCTCTCCGTCGGGATCTTGGTCAAAATCTTTAACTCAGTGTTTAGCAAAGTTATGGGCTTGTAATCATCTAAATCTCGCCCAACACATTTTCCCTTTTTCAAAATCGTGATCACACCCCGGAACCAGTTGTTGAACACCACTGTCAAAATCGGGACAAAAATTTGCGACAGCCTCAACTACATTTCGTAGGGCAAACCATCAAGTCCCGGAGACTTGCCAGTGCCGACCTTCGTCAATGCCAAATAGGCTTCACCCTCCGTGATCTCACCCTCACAGATAGCCGCTTCAGTCGGCAAGAGCCGAAGAAAGTTAGCTAAATAGCTGCGAAACTTGTCGCCACTGAGACCAGAATCCTAGGTAAAACGGCTCTCGAAATGCCGCTGAAAAGCCTCGCAAATTTAATTCAGAGAGCGCTCCTCTGGGTTAATGACCTCACGAATGTATCGATCAGAATCTCGACGGATCTCTTCCTGGCGCAATTCTGCTCCCACGTTCATGCCTTCGTTAGACATCTTGCTTAACCTATGTCTAACTACCTGACCCTCGTAGAGCTTGCTAGCCACGTGCTACAGGACCTGCCTAGCTACGGCTATCTTTAGGGAATCCTCCCAGTCACCGCCCGGGACAGACTATCCTCTATAGTCTTCACCTTTTTAGCCTTATCTAGAGCAAGTCATTGGCTATATTCAGTGGTGAAGAACCTAATCCTATTCTTAAGCTTCTCCCACCAAATACTCCCAATATCCGCCCCAATCATTCCCGCTGCACTAATTTAGTCAGCTGTTGCTGAAAGACCCGCCTGTCCAGTAAGGACAGATTGAACTTCCAGCGTCCAGCCATTCTAGGCTTACTGCCTAACACCATCCTGGCACAGATGAGTCTATGATCCGAATAGTCTAAACGATGGAAGGTGGGACAATCTAGTAAATCTAGATCGACCCTTCTCATTAACATTCTGTCCACATAGCTGTCGACCTGGAGAGACAGCTAACTACGATTCAACGTTTACATCTGGGAACCAGAGAAAATAGGTCGCCAGAATAGTTGCTGTATTTTGTCGCGGACCTCGAGATGGACAGCGGGAGTAGCAGACCATATATGATAGCAGTATTCCATGCAAGGACGGATTGTTGATTTACAGATTTGAAGGATGGCCTCAGACGAGAAAAAGTTTCTGGTACGACATGGAGAACCAACTTTCCTTGCGGTAGATGAAGCTATTGATTCAATGTATTTGTTCCACCTCATGTCAGTGGACAATGCGAGACCAAGCAGGTGCAGCAAGGCGCTCTCGTGCAGTTAAGCATCTGTTATTCTGATGGGAGGCAGGGACGGTTCTCTGTGGTGGGTACATGAGAGCCGTTTCTTATTGAAGCCATTTCCTATCCCAGTCAACCACAAATCGAAGGTCCTTTTCAAGCTCAGAGGCCAGATTAGTTTTGTCGACGATACCAGATTTACTATTGAGGCAGGAGTAAATAGTAGTGTCGTCCGCGCAGATGCCTACTTGGGAACTGTTGACATCGGGAAGGTCGTTGATGAAGATCAGGAACAGTGTTGCACCAAAGATATAGACTTGAACACCAGTGTTCGTGATAAAGGAGATGGAGAACCCGTTTAGGACGACCTTCATTTCACGTTTTGATATGAATGATTGTATTATCAAATAATCGTCCTGTAATGCCGTATCCTTGAAGATTACGAAGAAGGCCAACATGCCAAACTCTTTCAAACTCTTTAGAGATATCTAGAGCTACGAATCGAGCTCCTCCGTTATTGTGAATTGCTTGGTATGCAAATTCTGTTATTGTCGTGAGCACGTCAGCGGTAGATCGGGCAAAGCGGAAAATATATTGCTTCTCGGAGAGCAGATCATGGGATGTAAGGTGCTTAACCACTTCGTCGTTGATTAAAGCCTTGTAGACTTTACCGAAGAGTGGTAGGAAACTGATAGGATGGTAATTACATGGGTATCCAGAATTCTTAAAGACAGGCACAACAGATGAGGACTTCCATGAGGCTGGAAAGCAAGAGTAGTTGAGGCAGTAGTTGTAAAGTTTGGAGAAGACAGTTCAGGAGCACATTTTTTCCCGAGATTGGCCGGTATCCCGTCCACACCACTAGCTTTATGGAAATCTGATTTGGAGATGATGTCTTATACTATCGTTGGGGTCATGTGCAGTAGAGCCTCAGTTCTAGGGGGGAAATCAGGTGTAGGTACACCAGATGAGTCTAGCGTTGAACTGGATGAGAAGTTCCGATCAAAGCTGAGCCTTATCAATTGAGGAAGTCAGGACCTCAAATTGATTTAATAAAGGAGGCATTGAATGTTTGTTGCTGTTCAGTGCGCTATTACAGAGCCGCCAATAATCTTTAGAATCAAACTTGCGAGACGCAATATTGACAGCCTGAATTTTCACTAACTGACCATGAGAATGAAAGTGGACAAATATGAACACTTGCTGCCATAAGTGAGTATAATTCGCTCTACCAAAATCTATGTAGTCTGTGTTTTTTCTCTCTGTCTTTTTGACTAATCTAACGTATTTATTTGTGATCTAATTATTCTAACCTAATTTGTAACCCTGTAAGTTCTTCTGAAATCCCTCTTCCAAAAAAATTAAAAAAAACAAAGTCTTGGACAGCAGGTGAACGTACGTCGTCAGCATTCTTATGTTCTAGTGAGCCGAATATCTTGCTAGATAAAATAGTCCAGCGTGGAATTGTTTAGCCGTATCTTTCTTCCCGTTGTTTTTAATTCTATTGAAACCAAGTACCCCAAACCCATTGTTGGTGGTGGGGTGGAATCAATGAACGCAGAGCTGGGGGGTGGGCAACGGGCATATATATATACACTTGCTAGACTATATAAGTATTGTAATGTTTCTCTCCTGAGAATTACTTCTGAAACTATTTTATGAATAGAAATATATTTGATAGGAAATAATGTTTAAAGGATTAGCTGTTATCGAGAATACCGTAGAATGATGCCTTAACAATTGACTGTATTGTACTTATATAATCCGAATTCATAAAATATTTTCAGAAGTAATTCAATTGTATGAAGTAGTCCTACTTACATCTCGTGCTTCTTGGATGGCTGACATTTTGGTCGGCCACAGATACAGCTCGAAAGGTCAGAGCAGTGGACAAGCATGGATCAAAAGATCATGAGTTCATATCAATGGTAATGATTCAAACACACCGGTTGACTGATTCATTTAATCCTGAATAAAAGATACTAGTTTATGAGCGTTGAAAGCAACAATAATTCAAAACTCTTACTGTCCAGATTTACATTCTAATGGCGTTATCGTTCGTTTACCACCTTTACAAAACAGGCATATATATTGCACAGACCTGATAATAATAAGATATTTTCTCTTGTGTGTGAAAGAGAAAAAGAATGAATGTAATTGGGGTAGTAAAGAGATAACAACAGTTTCTGTTCAAAGTCTTACGTGTCAGCGTACACAAAACATTGCAACCGAATTTATACATCAAAATCGGCGTGCAGTTTGCTGTGGTCAAATTATTCATGATTTAATGCCAGTGAAACAGGAACATTAAGTTGTTTGATGTATTTAAACGCATAATTTTTCCTTTAAATTATTTAAGGCTGTTGAAAATGTACTTTTGTTTGTTCAATAATAAACACGAAACATTAAATGGCAGTCATAAAGATTATAGATAGTTATCAGAAATTCAAATCGATGACCTCACGTTGCACTTGTTGATAGGCCTACGTATTTAAGTAGGCCGTTTGTTATCTTGTTATACCCAACATGCAGGCATTATAAGTTTACAATGTAATGTTGTATATTGGCCCATAGGTTAACTGTAAGGATTAATACACATACAACTACATAAAGCATTTGCGTTTTCATTTATGGCCTGAAGTTATTTTTCAATTTCCTCAAACCAAGTTCTTAAACATAAAAGGAATGGCTACAAAACGTTTTTTTTTTTTTTTTTTCAATTAAAGACTTCAGTTATAACTTGTGAATAATTGAGAGGAAAATGATATTTCTGCGTGTTTATATTAGGTATATGCAAGCATTTCCAGCGAAAAATCGGTTTTAAACGTATGTGCGTGTGGGTTATGGTTCAGATAGAGATTAATATTCTTATTCGAATATACGAAATATTGAAAATGAAGCATTATGAAAAGTAAAACAAATAAACAAATCGACTGGTTGACATTGTAGGGACATTATTATTGTAAATAAATAAGAAGAAAATAATAATAATAAAAATTATGAATTAAATAAAATAAAACAATATTTAAACGACGTTTAAAATAAATTAAGTAAAAAATAAAAATAATAAAAAGTTCTCCCAGTACGCAACAAAAACTGTTCCTGCCGGAAATACGAACATCCTGCCAAAACACGTTGAATTGAATCTCTTCACCAACAACCTTGGGACTGTCAACACGCGTCCAACTTCTCTCTTCGGGATACTGTTTTTAATAATACGGAGGGACTTCACCCTTTTATTACCTGCAGTCAGGAAACATTTGTAACTAAATATACACACACCAGTACACAGTAAAAAATAAATTGTATGATATGAATGTACAATTTAACATGTTATCTTTGTCTATTTTATTTCTGTGATGTATGTTGCTTTTATCTCCTGTAAACACGAGGTTAATTCTGTTGCTATGAAGTGAGTGTTCCTACGTAATTTTATTGACCACCGATGTGTACAAAAAACAAACTATTCACCGCAACATAAATATCGAACGCTCTTTTGCACTGGTTCTGGAAATCACTTGGATAAATCTAGGAAACTGTTTGAAAGTAATTTATTTGAATCAAGCTTGTCTATCGTCAGAGATGTGTGAAATGGGAATAGTGAGAACGAAGGAAAGAGAGAGTTATAGGAATAGGAAAGAGAGAGAGAGAGAGATAGGAACAAGAAAGAGAGAGTTATATGAATAGGAAAGACTAATTACAAGGTGCCACGTAGATTTGTTTGAATTGCAGCTGCTCTATTTCTTCCTACTATAAGAAACGGTGCCTTGTTGCTAAGACATTATAACTTCTTCTTCTTCTTCTTCTTCTTCTTCTTCTTGACCGTATCATTTATCGATTATTCACAATTTTCCGTCTAATTTATTGATTTACTGTTTACAGTTGAAGATTTAATTGTCTTTCGTCGATAGGTCAGTTTGCGTTTTTAAACGGCCTTTGTATTTAATTTAACTGGCTGAAATTTCTTTTTTTTTTTTTGTGATATCAGATGCTTACTAGTTGTCACTTTTGTGATGTCAAAGAATGCTCTTGTATCACGTTCGTAATGATCATTGTAGTCGAGACTTTGGAATCGCAGATACTAGTAGTAAGTCCTTTGAATAATACTCGCACTATAAATACTTGTTCGAATAGTAAGCGCGGAAGAATAATCCAAAGAGTGATCAGTATAGAGAATCGCGATCACTTAGACGCCACGCTAATTCCCATGTATACCTTTCCTTTAAAATCACGTGGTGTACTTATTAGAAATGGAATCACCTGTGTTTGCTCACTGGTGATCTGGGTTCAAACTCCAATGTTGGCAACGACACTTTATCCCTATACAACATATATAACTGTATGATAGTAGTTTGAAAAACCTAAGAATGTTTGGAATCTATACTTCTTCAGCTTTGGTTCGATGGTTAGAAATTCTGTTGTCATTCTTTTCATTTTGCTTTATACCCTTGGCTGAACAATTTCTGGTGGCGTGGGTACGTTAAATGTGTCATACAGAATTTTCATTGGTACCTCTTTTCGGAGCCTTTTAATTCAGTGAATCGATATTTCAGCTGATTCAGGTTGTCTCTTATGTTCCCACCTTTGTCCCTGTACCATATATGTCATTCTGCCAATCCCTTTTTTAATAGCGCCATCTTCCCAGAATTCCTTTCCGCGCTGATACATCTTGAAAAATAATTTATCTCCAGGATTGAAATATTTATTTTTGCTGTAATTTGTTGATGTTCTCACCTTACGTTCAGGTAACAACTTATTGAAGACGGACTTGATCTTCCTGGCGAACATCAACTCTGCATGCGACATTCCAGACACGGTGTTCGGGTTTGGTCATAATTCGTTAAACACTTAAAATTTCTGAATCATTACTTCATCTGACTCCTCTCCCTCCGATTTCCTTTTAAACGTGACGACAAACCGTTTGATCTTGGATGATACAGGGAGTTGTGATATGTTCTATTGCTAATGATTTTCAAAAGAACTTAAATTCATTAGACGTGAATTGCGTCCAGTTATCTGAAACGACAGAGTCAGGAACGCCGAACCTTGCAAAAAATTCGTGTGGGGAATTTATAGTTACTACGACAGTCGGTCTCCTACATTTTAGCATTTCTGGTCATTTAATATAAGTGTTGACTACTACTAGATAGTAAGCTCCGTTTATCGGTCCTGCAAAGTCAATATGTATTCTAGACCATGGAATATGAGTTGTCGGCCAAGATTGAACTTTGATAGGCGGTGAGTTTGCTGCTAGAGCATAACTTCTGCATAATTTCACCAAATTTTCTATATCCTTATCCATTTTTGGCCAGTAGGCATAACACCTCATTAAAGATTTCATCCTAGAAATTCCTGGTTGTCCTCTATGAATTTCTTCTAACATACGTCTTTGTAACAATGTGGGTGTCACATTCTTTCAACGAACATCAGTATGCCATTACATAATGAAAACATGTTATTTTCCATAGGATTTTTCCCTTTAGATCTTAATTTTTCCTTCATTTTCATTATAAAGTGATCCTTTTCCACCTTAATTTTTATTTCCTCCAAATGTTATGGAAAGTTCTCGTACGGTATTATATACGGTATTTATTTCATATTATATACGTTATTTATTTCATATTATATACGGTATTTATTTCATATTATATACGTTATTTATTTCATTTTCAGGCCTTTATCGCCGCAATTACTGTGCCTTCAAGTGGTTCACAGAATCTTGGTATCATTCTAGACAATCCAATCGGTCTGCATGACAATTTTTTGGATGGTAGAAATTCCATTTTATAATTATAATTTAATAGTATAATTCCCCAGCGTTGTAGTCTATTCGCTGTATGTGTGGGAACACATTTTTGATCCAATAATGGACGATGGTTTGTCTGCAGTATAAATTCTCTACCATGTAGGAATTTGTGAAACTTTTTCATGGCAAAAATGTTGGCCAATGCTTCCTTTTCTATTTAGCTGTAGCTTCTTTCAACCGCAATTAATGATCTTCAAGCATGGTTTAGTTGTTCCGTCTTCATATTTGTGAAATATCACTGCTCCAATACCCAAATCACTTGCGTCTGATGCAACCACAATCTTTAATTTAGGGTTAAAATGAGCTAGTGACAAATCCGATGTTAAGACTTTCTTGATCTCTTCAAAAGCACTTTGACATTTATCTGACCAATTCCATTTCACATCTTTCTTCAAAAGGCTATTCAATGGCGCTCTTAATTCGTACATATTAGGTATATATGTATGATAGTAGTTAGTAAAACCTAAGAATGCTTGTAACTTTAATAATAATTTGTTGAAGCGGGAATATTCTTTATCGCGCTCGCTCTTGAAGTATCCCGCCGTCTACTGTTTTCATCAAAGGTTTGTCCTAGATATTTAAGCCTGGACGTAAATAATTCACATTTTCCTTCACTTATTTTAAAGCCATATTCTTTGATTCTCTCAAATACTTTCTTTAGATTTGCTGCATATTGTTTTCGGGTCTTGCTTTTAATAAGTACGTCATCCAAATATGCTTGAGCACAATTCAAACCGGCAAGCATGGTATCCATTATCTGTTGGAATATACTTGGTGCTACCTTTATACCGGAAAGAAGTAGCCCTAACCCTAATTCTCTATAAGTGTTAATTGTGAATAATTCTAAATAGTCTTCGTCCACTACTACTTGTAGGTATATATCTGATAGGTCGAATTTAGAAAAAAAATAACTCAATTTAATTTGGCAAAAAATTCCTCTGGACTTGGTAACGGATAGAGTTATGTTGTTTTAGACTTTCATTTCCCTGTTGTAAAATCAGAACACTCGCAGATTTTTATTATTCCTTTTTTTACGTAGACTCCGAATGTATCTAGTCTGTTCAATTCATTGTTAATTGAATCTAAAGCCGCAAAAGGTACACTCCTTTTTGGCTTAAATGTTGATGTTACTTTGTCTTTTAACTAAAACTTCGCTTTTGCTTTCGTGCATGTCCTTAGACCTTCTGAGAAAACTTCTGGAAAAAAAATTTTCAGTTCATTTTTCAATTTTTTAGTTGCCGTATTAGTACTGGTCGTAACTATATTTATCTTATTGCAAAAAGACTTAATTGGGAGGTCCCAAAGATCAAACAATGCAATCCAGTCTGTTCTAAACAAATTAGTATTTTTTAATACAAATACCACCGGGTTTTTTTTTTCACGACCAAAGAAACGTTACACATGAATTCACACCAAAAGTTTAATCTTTCCTGAGACTCCATACGCAACTTTATCAAAATTTGATAAAATGGGTTTACTCATTTTTTGCATGTCTGTTCATTTATAAGAGTGATACGCGATCCTGTATCTAGTTACAATTTTATTTTGAGAGTTATTTTTGAATCCCTTTCTAATTCAGCAAGCATTCTGGATCCTACCTCTGCGTCCTTATTAGAAGTTAAACCATGAACGAATATCAGACATTTAAACAAATCAGGAGTTAATTCATTTAATTTGAACTTTTCACATTCTCGACTCCTGCGTACGTGTCAAAATCGTCATCGCCAGACTTTACCAAGTTAAGACATTGCCATCGTGTATTAAACAATGAACTCCTATTATCAAAGCTTTTCGATAGTATTAGGATGGTCTCATCACAACTGATCTCTCCTGATTTCTTCGGCAAGATATAATTTACATATTTTTCATGTTGCATTAATAATAACCGAACTTTCTTTTCATCATTTCAATGCGAACAATCCATTTTGAAGATTCCTTCGTATCTTCTGCAATAGGATGGAAAAGTTACCCCTTCATCTGGATTATACACATATTCCCTGAATTAGCGATAGCATCTGGAGTGAAAGAATCTGAAGTTTTTTCTTCTATCGTTTTAGTGAACAACTCAAAAAACTTCTGTTGTTGTAATTGTAACTGCTGTTCATGGTGTTGTTTTTGCTGGTGCAATTGTAGTTCTTTTTTGTACTTTTTGTTGCTGCAACATTTGAACCATGATAGTCTGTAACACTTCCATTCTACTGAACTCTGCTGAATTTTTTTGTAGTTCAATTTTTTCATCGTGTAATCCTCGTCGCCACTTTTGTGATGTCAGACTCCTTCGTGTTGTCAGTTTTGTAATGACAACGAATGCTCGTTATCACGTTTGTAATGCTTGTTGGAGTCGAAACTTTGGAATCGCGGAAACTAGTAGTAACTCCTTTGAATAATACTCGCACTAATAATACTAGTTCGAATAGTAACTGCCAAATAGTAATCCTAAGTATTCTCAGTATAGAGAATAGAATATTTATTTTGTAAATCTACGAGGCCAAAGAGGAAATGGAGAAAGGCTGGGCTTTCAGTGACTATCCTAGACCTAGTTATGCACAGTCACAATCCATTCATTCAATACAATATGCTTAATCACCACAAGAATTTGTTCATCAACTCCCAATCCTACATGTACCACAATGCAACAAGGGACCTATAAAATACCACATGATTTAAATATTTATAATATTCATAAAATCGCTTTTACAAAAATATATTAAAATTTAATGAAATGTGAAATTATGGGGAAACAAAGAACCCAAAGTCGAAACTAAAAGATGAAACAAAAACAAACTAAGACAGAACAGATGTTAGTAGGATCCGTCCATCACTGAAAATAATAAAAGAGGCCACTGTATTCTGTTATTCGACAGAATCAAGCAGCACGCTCACTAATGGAGTGGAGAAGGAAAAAATAAACCTTGGGGTGGGAAAAACAAAGCCTGACCCAGCCGTGATGAAAAAGGGGACAAAAACAAATTGGGAAGTTTGGGAATCTCAACATGGATCATAACAAAAGATAAGGCCGGGTACAACACTTATTCACATTAACTAGGAAAACATAGAAGAGTCTAACTTAACCAGGAGAGGGTTCACAAGAAACTACCCCGTTGAATTCTAACACTTTCGCCCCAGCCCAACCTCCGACGTCTTACTCTCTGGGTTGAGGTGCCTACTCTCTTCTAACCGAACTTAAGGGAGTGGCCGTATGTCCCCAGAGCATCCGTAGATTATTCGACCGGTCCGCTAGTTTAATCCTGCCCACGTTGTGATTTCTTTGATCCAGAAAGCAGAAGTGATGTTTATCCATTCACGGTCGACTTAAGATGTAGACATGCATGGAGAATCAGTGCTAAGAAATTTAAAATGCAGCAGAAAAAAATCAACATCTACAGAAAGCCGGACAAACAACTATTCAATGATTAAATTGTTAATGTCTTTTATATAGCAGAAAAGAATAGTAGAGAAAAGAAACGGGTTACAGAAAAGAAAAGTAATTGATGTAGAAACGCATACACTGGATTCTGGACAGAGAGAGAGTGTGTATTATGATTAACTTGTTAAATCGTCTCAGAACGAAATACAACTCTTGCTATGGGAAAATAAGATTTCTGTGCGTGGCTTAAAGTTTATAGTGGAGTTCCTCCTTAACAATAGTAACAGTAGTAGTAATATTTGTGGTAGCAGAAGCAGCGGTACTTATATCAACAGTACATGTTAACGGACGCTTCGTTCCAATTTCTGACATCACATTGTCTCTTTCTTGAGTCTCTCTCTTCCGTCTCAACACTAGCTCGTCTCTCTCTTCCGTCTGCCTTTTTCAGCATAACTACGCGTTTATATAGAAAAATCCGTTACATCTGTCATTTACTAGTAAATGACACATGAGCTTTCATATCATCAAAATATGATAAAACCCAGTCCAACATGCTTCTTACTAGGGGGTTACTTAAACATACGTCTCTACCAGCATGCAAAGGTAGAGTCCTCGGTTCTTCTTAGGGCTCATTATGCCCATTTATATTTTCATTGTCCTTAGGACCAGTTAAAGGTCACTGTTTTGGTGTTCTTGTACAACAGAACCTTTTCACATAGTTCACTAGTTCGAGTGTTCTTTTCTTTTTTTTTTCTTTTTTTTTTTTTAGTTCGCAACACTCCTTACCAATTATTTCAGTCTCATTACTAAAAATTTTAAAAAAATTCGATTTACTTCGTAAATCTGTCCCTCCGATTTTGTCTCTCCTTCGTAACAGCCTTTGTCGAATCTTTTGTTGGTTCAGGTCCTTCCACGACAATCGTGGACTCTTCTTCAAAATCAGTTATGGGTCCCAATGCACTTGGGTCGGACCTACCTTGGTAAAGTGCACTAACTGGAATCCCTCCTTCACTTTTCCACCCCTGTGCCAGTTTATTCTGCCCGGTCGACAACAACGCACGCCTCTTCAACCACCACCAAATCAGCAAGGCTACGACTACCATTAGTATAATTCCCACAACGGTCGGCCAGGTTATTATAGCAACCAAATTCTCTCTCCAGTCCGAATTCGGCGTTTCTATCTTATCTAATAACTCCGACTTCAACCGTCCAAGATCAATCATATCGATTGGCTTTAACAACGCCGGCATCTTTTCTAGCGACATCTTAGGAATCTCTCTTACAATGGGTTCCCACAATCCTGTCCATCCACTGGCATTCGTTCCTACCAGCTCTAACAAAGCCTCATTCTCTTCAAACTCCTCTTCTGCTTGGTAGCAAGGGGGTAAAGAGATAGATGGTCATGATCTCCACAACCAATAGGTAGCTCTACGAAAAGCAAAGGGGGAATAACTCTTATCGTAGTCGTGAGCTTCCCTCCACACACCTTAAATAATTCGATCTCTTCTTTTGTGGCCACCGCCCAAATTCCAATACCCCTACCTGACAATGATCTCTAATTTCATTCTTATTTTTCTTAAGGAAATCTAGTACACACAGATTGTGACTACCTGTCAAGTAAATTGGACTTATAGACCCACAGATACCTAAGGCATCATTCTTGCATTTTTCTGCTTCTGCCTTTGTTAATAGCATAAACTATGTCCTGGCTAGGTTTAGGACAACAAATTCCGTCTCTACCTTGTACCTAGGCACCGCTCCTATCTTCGGCCTTAGTTTTGGATAGGGAAGAGAAAGATTCATCACCTGATAAATTTCAAAGGTACTATCTCTGTCCAGTAATGGGACAGACCCAAGCACTAGCAATTTATCATCTTCCAACAAGGTAGTACATCCCAAGGCACTATAATACGTCCATAACTGCTGGGTGGGGTCTACAGGTAATCTAAGGTGATGGGGTAGTATGGCTTGTATCTCCAGTAGTACTTCCCGAAATCGTTCTGGCGTTATTATACTCGGTGACAGATGTCCCAGCGACAATATGTCTAATTGTGCTATCACATGCTCTAACAACACCGTTAAAGAGTGACTTGTTTGACGTACCTTACTCATTACAGCTAATAATTGAAAATGCCTTTGCAAAAACCCCTCTAATTGCTGTAATTCGGTTGTTACAGACGTGGTTACATTTATCACTTCTTTTCTAAAAACCTGTAGGTGAGAAATCAACCAATTGATACTCCCTCTATTCTTAGCCAATTCCAGCCTAGTAACATTGAGTATGGATATGCTCTCTCTAACCGACTGAGCAACTGCTTGTTGTCTCTGTTCTACCACCTTTAATTTCCTATTAATTACTCTCACTTCGTCCTCGGAGACTGTACCAGACAACACACTTAATACCTTTCGCATTATAGGTAATACTGCCCTCTTTTGCCTGGTCTGTAACAGCTTTATTCCTTTCAAATAGTAACTCATATCCTTCCATCGTCTCTCAAGTATTAGGGATTCCTGAGCTAAGGGGTATAATACACGGTGGTATTCCGGAGTCTGTAAATAGTCTCCGGCGACTTGTGTCCTGGCTGTATCTAGTTTGTCCACTTCGATCTTCAACTGACCGAGTAACTTCTCATACAGCTGTAGGTCTATCACCAAAGTTATCAACCACTTTGATCAATTTATAATCACTTCGCTAGTCTTCTTAAATACAGTATTCTCACTGTGTCCCCAGTTATTAGCTGCAACAACTAGCATCGTCAGTACCACGAGCCTCCTCTCGTCCATGTCAGCAAGAGATGAGAGAATAATTCGTCTTACTCAATCATTCTCTTATTGTTTTTAGCCGGTGGTTACATCTTAGAGCGATACCTCAAGCACCGACCCACACCACCACAAGCGCCGTGCATGCTTGGGGGCCGTCTCCACAGTTCACCATTACTGATTATAAACGCACAGTTAGTCCCAGACCGTCACTCATTTACCACAGCCACTGTACTGGTTTTACTTTATCCTTGGCTGCACCGCTCCCTCAATCGCCGTTTTAGTGATAATTCCTCATTAACACTAGGTATTTTTTCAGCCCGCAATTTACTCTGCAATTGAGCTAACGGAATTTCATCCTTTTCTTCTCATTCACTCACTTCTTCTTCCCTAAAGTTAGGCTCAATCCCTGCTTCCTCAGAATGTCCCGCTGGGGTTCGATTTACCTCCCTCGGCCTTCGAAGGGTAGTTGGGCTAATTTCAATCTCCTCACTCTCTTTCACTTTCACTCTCAGTCTCTAACCTTTCAGGTTCTACCAACGTAGTTTTCCCCAGCCTTTTCTTTTGAGTTTTTGTTTCGGCTCCTTTCCATTCTCCTATTTCAGCTAGCTTTATATTATTCGCATACACTCTCTTTACCTGTCCGGTCAATTGGTCCCAGATCACAAAGGAAATCGGACCCGTCTGCTCCTATAGTATGGACTCCATCTCTGGTCCAATTTACCTTCTCTTTTATAATACACTGGATCACCTATCTGGAAGGAAACTTCTCTATTTTTATTTACCCTATCGTTTCGCCTTTTCTGGGCTCTTTGAATCCTCCTCCTCACCTGCGTAAAAATGTTATGCTGTTGTTCTAAAACTATTTGGCAATGATCCTCTCCTAAATACTTCCTCCTAGGTCGTAACAGATTGTCTATAGGTAAGACTGCATCCCTGCCATATATCAAGTAATAAGGGGAAAATTTTGTCGTCTCTTTCATCGAGAATCCCACAGCTGCTAACGCTTGGGTTACGAATAAATCCCAATTTTCCCTATTATCCTCTGTTAGTTTAGCTAGCACATCAGCAAGGGTCTTTACCTTAGCGTTACTTTGGGGGGGTGATATGGAGAGGTGGTTATGTGCCGTATGTTTAATTCTCCCAACGTCTCTCTCATAATCTGATTCACACTTGCGTATTGCAACACCAGCGCGGATTTAAGCTCAGTCCACGCCAGGGCCGGGTTTTCTTTGTACTATGAACTTGGAAACCTGCCCCGCTGTGGTGTTGTAAGCTAGGAGCACCATGTCTTGGCTCGAGAGGCCATAGATCACCTGCTTCTTCTGAATGGACAGAATCCATTCGTGCAGGTCCGCAGGGTTTCCTTTATAAGTAGGTAGCTTCATGCTACCTATCAGCCTTCTGAACCCCATCGATATTTCGGGGACTCCCACGTCCCCAAGGTCATCTGTGGCGTCTGATCCTGCTTACTCCCATGCTAGCATCTTGTCAACTACCACTTTCCCACGAGAAGAGAAATCAACGACAGAACGAAAGGAAAAAATACTTAACACGGTGGTGGCGCTTCAACTGCGTACGAAGTCGACAAACTCAAAACAAGATCAACAATATTACTGGCAGATCTAAATGCAATGAGCGAACAAAGGAAACCAAAAAGTGACTTACGTGAGGTCCGCCGCTCCGTGTTTTGTTTCTTTTTCCTCCTTCTTTTGCTTCCTTCTCTTTTCCTTCTTATGTACAATATAGTCCGAAGACTAGAGTCCTTTCTGGCTTTACTCTCTCTTCCGTCTGCTTTTTTCAGCATAACTACGCGTTTATATAGAAAAATCTGGCTGGTTACAACTAAACCTTGGTCGCACGTGATTATGACGGGGTCTTGGCTTTTTCAAACAAAATCACGTGAATTCAAAAGGTCCTTCTAGCTTGCTCAGCTCTATTTCAATTTTTAATCGATAAAAATTCCTTTGGTTATTTCCATTGTCTTCTGATGACCCAGATTCAATGGGTACAGCTCGTGCTCTAGATCGAAATTGCTCTAATTTACTTTCGCTGTTCTAATCCACTCCAATTCCACTAAAAATAAATAAATAAAATATGTTTGTGTGTGTTTGTGTGTTTTTCAGACTCTCTCTGCGTCACAGCATCAAGGGGACTTAAAAGAGAAAATAAAACACGAAATCCACACGAACTAAGCTCGCCTCAGTCGCCCAACTTTCGCTGAAATCTGTCGAAATCAAACGCTTTCTATCAGGTCTGATCCTTATCCTGAGCTGATGCTCAAAGAATCCAAGCAGATCCTGATAAGAATAACACTGATATCGCAAGATTCCCTCCTCTCGGGACGTTCATACCACCATTCTTGTCACCGCTAGCAACGTAAAAAAAAACATCCGTTTCACCCGGAGAACGGGGGCGACACATTGACAATGCCGTACGCGAGATCAATAAACACGAGCCGATCGGGAGCAACATGAGCCGTCAACTCGCCGAAGAAAGGGCGCACGTGAGGACAATGATAGAAAGCGTGCGAAGCCGTTTCCTCTAAGCCAAGGTCACACCGATGACAGTCTGCCAAATCTGCCTCGCTCCAACCTAAGAGTACGTCATTGAGAAGTAGCACGTTCCGAATCAATCGCCAGCTTAGCGAAAACTCAGGGTTACTGAGATAATCCGCCGCTGGAAAGAGTGCAACTCTGATGACGACAAACCGAGCCGATCGCGCAGCGGATCCTTCCCGATCCCTCTCACGATACAATAGTCTTCGAGGCCGAGAAAGTTCATTGAACCGAGGAAATACCTTCAAGGCCGACCGACATTCAAAAAGGAAATCGACAAAATTTCTCGTCTCGACCGTGACGACTCTTACCCTAAGAATTAGGAGTAGTGATGGTAATGCTAGGGAAGTCGTCCCTAACACACGGCGCCAAAATCGAGTCCTCCGTCAAAACGTGGTGTAGGAAAGCCAACGTAGAGCTTTGTCGATGACTCCCCATGTGTAGCAATCCCAGACACAATCCCTTGTCAGGGACGCTGGTAACAGGCTTCTTTACAGACCCAATGTTTGTGACCACGCCACAAGAGGTTTGTCAAAAAACGATCAATCTCCTCCCAACGGGTCCTGAAAAGAGGAAGTACAGCCAAGCATTAAAGGATGAGAGTCAAGACGTAGGAGGCACACACTTCAGTCCTACTCTTTAAGGACAACCTTCTTTGGAGCCAAGTCTGGACCGACGCTCCGACATTTGCCTGTACCTATGAATAATTTTTCTTCAACTGGTGTCCGGGCCCGAAGTACACTCCAAGAAAACGGACGGGTCCATCAGTCCAACGAAAGGCACCTGGAAGAGCAACCCGCTTCCAGTCACCTATTCGCATACCAGAAGACTTTTTACAGTTAATCTTGGCCCCTGGTCCCTTCTCGTACCGTAAAAGCGCCTTCTGTACCACCTTAATGTCGCGACAGCGCGACACGAAAATGGATATGTTGAAGCTAGAGCTATACCAGGGAAAACAGCGATTCAGCGTAGGGCTGGATTCCACGCCCTGTCCTTCAACCGGCGAAGGAGGGGCTCCACCATGAAACCATAAAGAGCGACAGCGGACAACACTGTCGGACCGAACGAGACAGCTCAAAAGCGCCCGACCGCTTCTCATTCGCCTGTATCACAGCACTGGGGGAACGATACAGGAAGCTACTCAACTTGCAGAAGTCGGGTTCGTATCCGGCAGCCTGCAGGACAGCAGCCAAGTACTGATAGTCAACCTTGTCAAATGCCTTGGACTGCTCGCTTGTCATCTTTTACACTTTCTATGATCGTGCGGATCAGATGCGGGTTGCTTTGAGTTGTACGCCCCCTCACAACACAAGTCTGCTCAGGACTCAACAAGATCGCGACAACTGACTGCAACCTCTCCGTCAGGATCCTGGCCAAAATCTTTAACTCTGTGTTTAGCAAAGTTATGGGCCTGTAATTATCTAAATCCCGTCCTTTTTAACAGCGTGATCTCTCCCCTGGAAATCCGGTCAAAGATGGACCCCTGCCGGAACTAGTTGTTGAAAATCGGGACAAAGATGTGCAAGAATATTTCGTAGGGAAGAACATTAAGTCTCTGCCGACCTTCTTCAATGCCAAGTAAACTTCGCCCTCTGTGATCTCACCCTCGCAGCTAGCCGCTTAAGTCGGCGAAAGCCGAGGAAATTCATCCAAATATCTGCGAAACAAGGGGGTAATGACCTTGCGAATGTATCGATCGGAACCTCGACGTATCCCATCCTTGCCTAATTCTGCACCAATGTTCATGGCTTCATTAGGCATCTTGTTTAACCTATGACCCTGGTAACGCTTGATAACCACGCGCTGCAGGGCCTGCCTAATTACAGCTATCTCTAGGGAATCCCTCCAGCCACCGCCCGGGGCAGACTATACTCTATAGTCTTCAACTTTGTAGCCTTATCTAGAGCGAGTCGTTGGCTATATTCAGTGGTGAAGAACCTAATCCGATCCTTAAGCCTCTCTCACCAACTACTTCCAATATCCGCCCCCATTAATTCCCGATGCACGAATGTAGTTAGGTGTTGCTGAAAGTCTCGCCTGTCCAGTAAGTGTCCATCCATTCAAGGCCTCGCACCTAACACCATCTGAGACGAATCTATGATCCGAATAGTCTGCCTGCCTACCTGATTGGACTTTGTCCCCCCACCTCGGGATACTGAATTTTCTTTTTTTGGGAAGGGATGTTGGGAAGAGGGGTGTTGGAAGGGGTGGTGCTGGGAGAAATGGAATTGTTATCCTATGCAGGAGTGTTGGGAGAGGGTGTGATGGCTGAAAAGGTCTTTGGAATGGATGGGATTTGGTTTTTTCATGGCCTTATCTAACTTCTTCCAACTCGTTTCTCTTTCTTCGTGCTTTTTTTCTCTTTCGTCTTCATCCCTCACTCTTTTCAAGGTTGAGGACCAAATTGGGTGCATATCCTGCCGCTCCTCATGTAATATTTCCTGTTACTGTTTATGCTGGCTCTCTTCCTTCAGTTGGGGCTTCTTCTTAACATTTTGCTGTTGTTGCTGCTGGCCGCTTTTGGATTCGTTTGACTGTGGCTGGTGGGTAGGGGTTGCCACATTTGACCCCTTTTTCATTATTTCCGTTCATTCTACTTGACCTTTGTCGACTTTAGGACTTGTCTGAACTCTTTCATTTTTCTTAGAATTTTGTGGATGAGTTTCCAGAGTATGCTTTGGGATGATGCCCCGCGAATCCAAAAGCTCAGCAAAGATGTTGCCGCTCTTCAACCACTATATATATGAGACGACCTCCACACATCAGCATATTCGAAATTTCCATAAAATTTTTCCGGGTAACAGTTACCCAGACCCCCATGTCTCCCGTTGTTATTTCTATTTTGCTTTTTACGGACGAGACTTCAAACCCCTCACCAAACTGTGAAAAGAAATATCCCAAGTGATGCTCTGATATGTAGAGTGGAACTCCATGCAGAGTGGCTTTGGTCTTTCTGGTTCCTAACTACTCAGTCTGGAGCCTTACTGTTTTAGTTAAGACTATGCTCCACGCCAGGCTCATTGCAGCATCCTCTGTGGACAGCAAGACGTTCCTCATTGCATTGCTTCTTCTTGCCAACACTTGCGTTCCAGTTTTCAGGGCTTCCTCCATAATTTCTGTTAATGTCAATTAATTTACGTGTCTTATTATTTGTTGGTATGAGGAAATAGTTCTCGCGTTCAGCGTTTCCATAAGTTCAAGCACCGGTATATTTCTCTCGATAATTCTTCCATATTTATCCTTTAGTTCCTCATAATAATCGGGTCCTTTTGGTGGGGCTCTATCCTTTGTCCACGCCGAAGGGACTGTTTCAGTGGGTGTAGAATCAGAATTTGGGGATTGCGTAATAATGTTAGCCTTCCCACGACACCGGTTGGAAATACTGGTTAAAAGCAAACACAAATTGACGAAACGAAGTGACTGAATACAACAAATACAATGAAAGACGTAACAAAACTCACACTTACTTTTCAACAAGGTAGCTTTGTCCAAAATAATATCAAGAAATTCTAGGCGATTGTGAAGCAAATTTCACCCTCGTCAGATAGTATAGTGGATAGCGATCCAAAATGATTTTCTAAGCGTAGCTTAGATGTGGCGCAAAGCCGAAAGTATAGAGCACCCAGTGAGGATCGAACTCACTACTCGGCCGTAATTGTTCTAGCGAGACAAGCTTGCTAACCTGTCTCGAGGTGCCCAAAGCATAGTGTAGAGAATCGCGATCACTTAGACGCCACGTTAATTCCCATATATACATTTCTTTTACGATCACGTGGTCTACTTATTAGAAATGGAATCACCTGTGTTTGCTCACTGGTGATTTGTGTTCAAACTCCTGTGTCGGCAACGACACTTTATCCCTAAACAACTCTTATATTAGCGTGAATTTTCCCAAGAGATTGATTTCTTTATTCGAATTTTTAAGTCATTTGTTAGAAACACCAGCGATAAAATATAATAAAATCAGTCAGAACGTACGAAGATTCTTAGATGGAACACACCAACAAAAACAGAATTTTTTTTTATTTTTTTTTTGCTAAACATTTGTTTTTTGTAATCAATCAGCAGAGATTCAACAATTTAGAGAGACAAATATAATTTATTGTTGCTTTAAGATTACACTAGTTGTGGCTTTTAATGATATTTATAATAATAATAACAACAACGTTCAAACAAATGATATTAAAGGTTATAATTTATTGTCATCAATATTTTTCTTCTCATACACGATTTTTAGCCCATAGAACTTGGTAATATCGATCGATGTTTTTCCAGCCGCTGTAATCGATTTGTTTTATTCCCCAAAATGATTGCTTTTCATATGAACCAGCTTCTGTGGTGCAACCCACGATCTTCTGTCTGATTCTTTTTGATCTCAGCTTTTTACTTTTCCACTATTTTATTGGAGCCGTTGCAGATTTGATACATTTGCTCTAATCAAGTTCAAAAAGCTATATATTAATATTCTTGTACATCTTTCAGAAACACGTATTATTCTCTTTTTTTCTATTTGTCTATTTATACTATTTATTTTGAATAAAAGATAAAAGTATGTATTACTTTTTATTTCGTTCTCAGTGTTATCTTTATCACAACACAAATTTTTTAATGATGATTAATATATTTCAACATTCTGCAGTAATTAAAGCATTAACTATCTGAATATTTTTTTCGGAATGATAGTCGGATAAGAGGAAATTGTGGGAAAAACAAGAAAACAGTTCGTTTCATTTCCATATTAAATATTCCAGAAATTGTTATCCGCAGACATTTACGTTGGTGCTTACTTGGAAGCAGGCGGTGCTTAACTATGTTCTCTTGTCTATCAAATATTAATAGCAGCACAATTAAGAGACGGTGCACTTCATAGTTCCACGTATCATTGCATCAAGAATGCTTCTCATAGGTTAGTCTCCTTCGTAGTTATTATTATTTACTGTGTAGCTTACTTTTGTTACAAGACCACAAGTGTGGGCACCTAGTGAGAATTAAACTCACTACTAATTATACTACGATGAGATACCCTAGATGCTTTTTGCACTTGCAAATTAAGTGCCAACCGCCAGAGTCTTGAATAACTTATTCGCCTGTTGTCTATATTTCACTGATGGATATTGACAGACGATAAGTGGCTTGCAACAGGTTCACAAATGTGAAACAATTTTCTCGTCAGTTGGTATTAATTACCGATTTGATAATTTGTCGCCTTTTCTCAACTCCATATTGGTAAATCGAGAATAATAGAGACAATAAAAAAGTTTTGAAGTTTTGTGAAATGTCGTAGATTTCATGTACATTAATTTTATGATTGTCACTTCTACTTTCGTAATCCCACAAAACACTTAATTTGAATTAAATGCAATATATTGCAGAAGAAAAAAATCCTCATAATTGTCTCTCTCTCTCTCTCTCTCTCTCTCTCTATCTATCTATCTATCTGTCTCTCACACACACTCTCTATCTCTCTCTATATATATACAGGTAACATTTAGTAGGATGAGGTCTTGCAAACAAGTTCAATGTTCAACACGTTTTGATGATTTTTTATTAACCAAAGTTTTATAACTACGCACACCTTTACAGTTAACATGTCAGTTTTGGAAACAGAATGAATTTTTGTCAGAACATTTACAATTGTATGTACAGAAAGAAGAAATTAATTCAATATAAATTAAATTTGAAAGCCCAAGAACTGATATTCATTTAAATTTACTTAAAATGATTGAGATTTATAACGGAAATAGTCAATAATTTGTTTGTTTGTTTTTTTTTTAAATGAACCAGAATTGGTTAAAAAATTCGCTTCGGGTCATTTTTCTGTAGCCTTTTTGTTCTTCAGACGAATTTTTCTGGATTAAGGGAGTACTTTATTTTAGACCTCTATTCTTCGAGAAAAAAAATCAAAGTCCCAGTATGGTCCAGTTGTTCAACTTTTGAAAAATATCTAACGCTAAATAGGACTTCTTTCTTTATTCGATATGATTAAACAGTTTAGGGCTTCTTTATAACGCCCCCGAAAAGAAAGGATAGAAAAGACAACAAAAAACGCAACCCAAGACAAAAATGTGAATACTACCCAGACAAACGAGGAGGCCAGATAAAAGGGAACGAATAGCATCAGTTAACCTAAAAATGGAAACTTCATCTGCATCCGAAATTGATGAAACAGGGGTCATTCAGAAGGACAATGCATGCACACACCTCATCAATGACGATGGGTTACTGGTTGATCTGATCAAAGTGAGTGCCATCGAAAACCAGCTTTGTGGTTTTCAGAAATTCTAGTAAAATTATAAAGCTAACAATAGATTATGTAATTAAAAAACTCTCGAGAATCGAGGTTAAAATTCTTTTAGGCGTTAAATGCGCGAAATTTCTCATTGAGGGCACACCTTTGGTCACTGCGGAAGATTGTTCATGACCAAGACGGATTTGGAATGCAAAGAATATATTTCCGAAGTTAAATATTAAATATAGCGGAGACCCAGGTATATGTGGTGCTTATTTAGGTGTTATAGATACACATGGCCGTCTCTGTCTATCTCTATCTCTCTTTCTCGCTCTCTCCCTATATATATATATATATATATATATATATATATATATATATGGACTTCTGACCATAGACAAAGGGAATGGAGATTCGAACTGCTGTTTGACAGGAAAACCTTCTGCTACATTCCTGTTTTGATGTGTTAACCCTCTCCATAAGTAGACCAGCATTCTGGTACTGTGAGAAAACCAGTTACCTCTCCACAGTTTGGCCGGAAAAGAAAGATTCTCAATAAATCGTCTCTCTAAATACGAGATTCTCCTCGTCGTAAGGTATTTAAAATATTAAATAATACCCCACGACGAGAATATGGCTTATCTCTGATCACTTAGCATTATGTTCAATCCTCATTGAATTCCCCATACTTGTAAACTTGTGCTACATCTAATCCACATTGAATAAATCAATGTTTATTTTACTTAAGACAATTGCAGTAGATTATGTAAGACATAACACTAATTACGTAATTCTATGTATCTTATATAAATACATTTTAGACATTTGATAGATTTAATATTTGCTTATTTTTGCATTGTTTTAATGCTTTTTATATTTTTATTTGCGTTTTGAAAAATACAAATAACTCAAAATTGATTGAATAACATTGAAAAGATTCAATAAATATTTTAAAATATTTCAAATTCTTAATTTGTAGAAACATCGAATTCTTAATTTGCAGTATTTATCACGAGAACAACGAAGAGTGTTTTGAGTACACAGAATCCGGATGTTTTTGTTTTTTTTAATCTTTTATAGTTTGGAAGGAAATTGGTATGTGTATCCTTTATTTTGTGACTAGCCACTCGTCAGTCATTAGCAATCGAAAAACTAATTACAACAAATTGAAACATTTTGGTTCACACTAATTCTCTTTGAAGATTTATATTTGTTTTATCCTCAATTTTTGTAGAACTTATTTTGAGGTTTTTATTTTTAATACGTTATCCGTTTACTCTTTAATTTCTGAGCCAATGCTTTAATGTAGAATCTTTTAGATTTAATTATAAATAATACAAGTTTTTATCAATAGTTTTAATAAGGGCAGAAGCTCATATAATATTTTTATTCATATCAATCTATTCATCCTTTTGTCAGTGACAAACGTGTTTCCTTAATTATAACAGGATTATAACCTTTCTTCGGAAATGAAAGTATGAAGGCAATAGACGTCTTTTTCAGGCGATATACTTGCACAAGGAAATCGTGCATTTATTGGTAATGTCTCAAAAGTTGATGAGTATTGAACTCGAGACGGAAATTCAAAATCATTACATTTCAAGAAAAATTATTTGATATTCCTATATTTCGCAATTACTTTTTTTTATTAACAAAAATCCATAATTATTACTGCATTCGTTGACTTAGTAAATGGAAAGTATGAAAAACTTTGATATTGACAAAAAGATGCTTCCTAAAGTTTTGCTTTTAAAATGCAGGAAAGAGGTACACAAAATTGGTAACAAGAACAATCAACATAGCCCATGAAAGGCTGATAACTAGACAACAAATCATTCCTACATAGCATACGAGATCTCGTTGAAAACTCATCATAGGTGGCGTGCGAGACATCACTGAAGGAATAGAGGGGTTCGAGATCTCATTGAAGAGTTATCGATTACTTCTTATTTCGCATACCTGATATTGTTAAGGAGTATAGGATTTGATGTCGACTTCCGAATCTCAACAGATCGAATGTAAAATCGAACATAATAACCTGAAAGTTTTAATCAAATCAAAATGAATGTTTTGAAACAAATGAGAAATGGGCGAGAAGACAGCACAGATGGAAAGATCTTGATCGTGAATACATTTCAAATAGGTACCTCCACATTCTCGATAAAAAAAAGCATACTGTAATGAAAAAAGGCCCAAACTTGATAAAAACAAAGTTTTATCGTCAAAATGTTTATTATAAAGAGGAAAGACAAATTTATCATTTTATTAAATATTTTAATCCTTTCTACTAAAAGATTACTATGTATATTTTAGTGTCTTTAAATGAAAATTTCAGGACTTTCAAATATTAGGATTTTAAAAGGACTTTCAAGACTATCAAATATTAAGACATTCAAGAATTTCAGTACTTTCAAAGGAATTTCAGGACTTTCAAATAGTAGGATTTTAAAAGGACTTTCAGGACTTTCAAGACTTTCAAATATTAGGACTTCAAAGGACTTTCAGGACTTTCAAGGGACTTTCAGGACTTTTATAAGTCCTGAAAGTCCTTTCAAATATTAGGGCTTTCAAAGGACATTCAGAACTTTCAAATATTAGGACTTTCAAGGGACTTTCAGGACATTCAAAGGACTTTCAGGACATTCAAAGGACTTTCAGGACATTCAAAACTTTCAAGTATTAAGGCGTTCAAAGGAGTTTTAAGAATATTACGACTTTCAAAGAATTTTTCAGAACTTTCAAATACTTGGACTTTAAAAAGGGTATTCAGGATTTTCAAGACTTTCAAACATTAGTACTTTCAAAGAACTTTCAGGACTTTCAAGACATTCAAATATTAGGGCTTTCAAAGGACATTCAGGATATCAAAACTTTAAAATATTAGGACTTTCAAAGGATTTTCATCACTTCCAAATATTAGGACTTTCAAAGAACATTCTGGACTTTCAAGACATACGAATATTAGGACTTTCAAAGGAGATTCAGAACTTTTAACATTATGATTTTTTAAAGGATTTTCAGGAGTTACAAGACTTTCAAATATTAGGAGTTTCAAAAGAGTTTCAGAACTTTCAAATAGTAGGACTGTCAAAGGACTTTCAGGCCTTTCAAAGGAATTTCAGGACTTATAAAACTTTCAAGTATTAGGACGTCCAAAGGACTCTCAAGACTTTCAAAGATTAGGACTTTCAAAGAACTTTCAGAACTTTCAAATATTTGGTCTTTCAAAGGATATTCAGGACTTTCAAGACTTTCAAATATTAGGACTTTCTAAGAACTTTCAGTATTGTCAAGACTTTCAAATATTAGTACTTTTAAAGAACTTTCATGGCTTTGAATATATTTAAATATTAGGATTTTCAAAGGACTTTCAGAACTTTCAAATATTTGGACTTTCAAAGGACTTTCAGGGCTTTCAAGACTTATTAGTACTTTTAAAGGACTTTTAGGACTTTCTAGACTTTCAAAGATTAGCACTTTCAAAGGACATTCATAACTTTCAAATATTAGGACTTTCAAAGGACTTTTAAGACATTCAAGACTTTCAAGTATTAGGAGTTTCAAAAGATTTCAAAATTTTCAAATATTAGGACTTTCAAAGGACGTTCAGAACTTTCAAATATTAGGACTTTCAAAGTACTTTCAGAACTTTCAAATATTTGGACTTTCAAAGGACATTCAGAACTTTCAAATATTAGGACTTTCAAATGGCTTTCAAGACTTTCAAAGACTTTCAAATATTAGGACTTTCAAGGATTTTCAGGACTTACAAGACTTTCAAATATTAGAAGTTTCAAAAGACTTTCAAAATTTTCAAATATTAGGACTTTCAAAGGACTTTCAAGACTTTAAGGACTTTCAAATATTAGGACTTTCAAAGGACTTTCTGAACTTTCAAATATGAAGACTTTCAAAGGACTTTCATGACTTTCAAGATTTTCAAATATTAGGACTTTCAAAGGACTTTCAGTACTTTTAGGACTTATTCACAAATTAATGAAATTATTATTGAAATTATTATTTTTTTAAAAATTGGTAAAAATATTTTTTACATTTTTACCCCCACGTACTTAATTTCATGGAATTTCAAGAAATCAAATTCTGATCGCAGAGTTTTCTTTATATTAGTTAAATGCAGGACGCCTCATAAAACGTAAATCATCCATTTTTTCAAACAGTTACTGATTTCACGAAAATTTGCTCCGAGTATTGAATTTAAAAATGTTCTAAAACTATCACATTATTTAATTAGATAAGTTTTTAATTGCTTTTATAAATAATAAATATTAAGGACATTATAGTCTTAAGAAAAGAATTTTTCGATGAATAATGAATTTTTACAAGAATTGTTTTTATTTTACTTACAATAATTTATAAAATTTCAATTTTTTTTTAAATTCTGCAAAACTTTGATCGCGTTAGGTGATATTGTTATTAAGTGAAAACTATATTTACTAATCAAAAACTGAAAAGTTTAATAGAAATCATTATTTAGTAAGATTTTTTAAATCATTTTAAATTTTTTTTTTTATATCTATCAACGTACCCATTTTGAAAGTATGAATGGTCACACACGACGTTATCAGGAAATAAGAGCGATGACTATAGTAAAGTCAACATTCCTAAAATTAAATTACGGAGTATATTTTCCAAAATTTTAAACATTACTGAGTGCTTAAAATTATATAAAAAAATGGCGCCCACTCGTTATTTTCTTAAATTATGTTTTAACAGAGAAAGTCTCTGTAGAACAACAATAAACCTGTCAACACCTTATCAGTACTTGTCAATTACGTAAACCTGAATCTGTCGGTTAAAAAAATCACCGCCACTGTTTTAAAAATACATTTCTGTGTTATTTTAAACGTAACGTAAATAATATTTCATTCAAATCAGATTAATTATACTTTAAATCAGCTAATATTTCTCAAATAAACGTTCAGAAAATTATATTTTATTTTTGGAAGATTTTGTTAATACAGAGAATTACATTGCGATGAAAGACGACTAAAAAAAAGGGCGCTAATCAGATATTTTAGAAAAAAATTAAAAAATCGATTCCAATTTATATAATTTCTCTTTGAAATACACTACACAGTATTTTGCTTACTGAGAATAGTAAATTTAATCCTTTAGCTTTGAATTAAAGCTAAAATGAAAACTTCAAGAAAACCTTTTCATTTTTAAAAATTCACTTTCAACCTTAGGTAACGCGAATTAGTCGAGGTACCTAATTTCAAATCTTATTGAAAGGTCGAGTATTCATGATGGAAAATTTTTTGTGAACATCAATCGGAAAAGGTTATTCCAAGTTTTAGTGGTTAAAAATATGGAGAGTTCACCATTCTCTCCCCACTTCTGCTGACAGTTTTTGTGATTATAAAGTTTAGAACCAAGAAACAATGAACGTTCTTATTTGCTGCTGTTTTCTTTGATTGCACAACGGGTCTTTGGCAATAATACTACATAACGGAATGCAAAGTAATTATATATGCATCGTCTATAAATTTGAGAAGAGTAATTAACCTACGCAATATTATTTGGACAATTGAATGCCTTCTTCGTCAAGTATGCGAAGAATGGATTCAAGCATCCGAAACAAATTTAGTATGTTAATTACTCTTGTTGAAATTAGAGACAGTTTAAAGTTAATATGGACCAAAATTAATCATATAGTAGAGACAGATAAAGCATAGAATAGATGCTTTTTGGATTTTCAATTATTTACTATTTACCTCGGTGTCGAGAGGAAGTTTTAATATCACCGGGCCTGAAACTCAAATATTCAATATAATATCCAATCAAAGAGAACTGTGTTTATGATAGTAAATGCTCCGTCCAGAAGGCTACCTTGGTCTGGGAAGTTAAAGAAAAAACAACGAAATTAATATTATATTATTTAAACAAGGTTCTTTATTTTACTGCAAGAAAAACAGGATAACAACTAACCTAATCATCAAAAAATGCAAATTCCTTACTACGGTTAATTTGGGGACAGAACAAAAATCTTTCGAATACTGGTAGGTCCTCTAGATCTCTTAGGATTGTCTCACTGTAAAGGTTGAATAAGAACGATGAGAAGATACAAATTTGTCTTTCCGCCTTTTCTATTTTTGGAGGGTATTTACTGAATTCATTTTCTATCTGTATGCAAGCGGTTTGCTCCTTAAAGTGATTCTGGATTGTTCTAATGTCCTTTACAAATAAATAGAGCAACCATCAATTACAGAATAAAAAGAAATGTGTATAAACACGCAAATCAACTGACTCGTATGATGAGAACTGATTTAGCACTTTCACTAAGTCACCCCACTAAAGCTTCATCGGATATTGCTAAAATATTGATCAGAATTCACTTGTGGAATGTGAAATATACGGAAAAGCAGAATTGCTTAGTTTCAACGCAATAAAATTGTGTTTATTTGAGAATTATAAATTTATTTTTCAATCTGTTGAGTGACATGATACACAGAATTACTATGAATAGTCTTCATTTGTAAAAGAAATTCGGAAAATTTAATTTACAAGACGGGTGCTGAAATGTTCTCAACCCGCCTAAGAATGGATTCGGATAAATTCGAATGTTTGATCATTTGGTCAGAAGTGGGTCGGGTCGAAGACATCTAAACACTTTTTCATAGGTTACTTTAATAAGAATAGCTCATTATCTATTCAATACTATTGATCCATTAGTCCATTAATATTGATTAGTACACAGCACTGAAGGTTAAGATTAGTTTCACAAAGTAATATAACAAGGAAATCAATGTATCTAATCATATGGTTTTTGATAGTGTTGATGAAATAACTAATACTAAGTGAAATGGTGAATACAAAATTATATTATAGCCATAAAACTTAAATTTTTAAAAGTATATATTAATGTATAAAAATATATTAAAACAAAGGATAGGAAGAACAAGGATAAGCAAATATCATTAGACACATTCAAAGTGCGTAATAATAAAGAAACAACAAATTAGAAAAAAATAAAAGGTCTAACCGCTAAGCTCAATCGAGAACTAAATAACTAACTATATAGATATGTGCATAACGACTAAAAAGGGCGAAGGGCGAAAAACTTATATTACTGATTCTCTGATATAATTATATGCCATAATTACGAATGATATTTCCAGGCAAGTCATAAATATATTTAGAAATGCCTTGAATAATTTTGTCATAAAAATCATGTCACATAATTTTCAATATTTGAATCAGTAAAACACGTGACTAATAAGAGGTTAGTGAATGAGGCAGTGAGGCGAGAAACTTTATTTCCAGATGAGATTTAAATCCAACTGATGACATTCACAGCTGGTCTTAATTAGTCTGATTAGTCTTTTTATTTTGTAATTTCTGTTTAATACAGTGAGTTATCAATTAAGATATTAATCAGAATTACAGAAGGTTTGTGAAGATAGAATGAAAATACCAGAAAGGACTGGTGACATTCTTTACTATAAACGTAGTTAGAAAAAGCAAAGTTTAACTCAGTCTTTAAATTTTTTCCTAAATGTCATTATGTCTGAAAATTTTGAAACTTTCGAAACATCTATATAAATACTAACACGAGTTTCAAGTACGACTCGAGACTTAATACCTTGATAAATCGATTGTATCTTATAAGAATGTATTAGGTTGGTGCAAAAATAATGTCGTTTTCTCACATATGTTACTATGTGAGAAAACGACATTATCTATGCACCAACCTAATAGTATATCAGTAACCTTTGTCTAGAAGAAAAAGACTATGAAAATATGTCGGTTCTTGCATTTAAACATCACCTCTAAAAAGTAAAAGCTTTTTGCGAACATATCCTCGCAGATTTTGAACAAACAATTCTAAATTGTCTTTCGGGTCATTCAATGACGATCAAAAATAAGTAAATAACGATATAATATCGGAAATCTTAGCTCTGGTTAGGTTGTCACAAATTTTGGCTCAAATCAAAGAAAGGTAATTTAAAAAATCCAAGCAGTAATTTGCTAGTAAAGATTTCCTTAACGAGAAAGCATTTACTGTCAAGAACTCGTTAGGTAATAATGCATGAAAAAACTGCAAAATGTCAAAGTCAATTTGAAATCAGAGTGTCATATTGCATAGACATTACTTGTTATCGTTTGACTGTAACGTTTGTGCAGCACTTCTTTTATGTCGGTCGTTTATCTTCGAGCAATTTATACTTTTGTGTCAGTTGATTACAGTTTTTACGATATCTGTTTATGAGTTGTGCTACTTGAATTGACACGCACTTTTATCCTGCTTCTTCGATGAAGCTGGCTTTGATCAGTTGTGCATCTCTATGACGGTGCTCAGATTTGATTATCTAAAGTTTCCAGATCGAGTTGATAACAATTGTAGGCTTATAATTTTACCATAATGAACTTCTGCAAAAGAATTTTTTTTAAATATAACGCTCCAAGTGAGTTGATGCTTATCAACTTTTTCGTCGCCACAAAAGTTAGTTCTACAAATTATTATTCAAATGAATCAACATATAAGTCATTTAAAGGTAATTGGCCTATAATTTTACAACTACTGTTCGAGATTATCTGTCCTAACGATTCTTTCACACAAGCAACGACTGCAATGTTACATGTTTCAAATGTTAGGAATAAAACTCTTTCAAAATAATTTTATTCATTTATCAAATATCCCACCCAGAAAAAGAAAGAATCAGAAACAATTATCTTCTGAGATACCTGTTCTTACATGGTCTTTTTGCTTTTTACTTATAACGGCTGCATATTTAATATTTGTTTTTTGGTGAAAAATCAGTTTGAATGATATCATTCCAATATACAGAGAGTGATTGAAAGAAACAAAATGAATCAATCAGTTGCTTGTATATCAATATATGCAGTTACTATATATAACCGCCCTGAAAATGTTAGCGACATAATTTGAGCCCTTGTGCCTATCGTAACATACAAGTATAATTCCTTTTTTAGACATACCCCCCCTTCTCAATTCTGTTCTTGTCATTTCGGAGGCTGTCATAAGTGGCTGATATCTCCAGAAGGGAAGTCTGTAACTGAAACAAATATTTGCACTATTCTATCAATAATTTTGACTTCACATCTAAACTATACGTTCGGAAACCCGGTCTCGTAATTTGAATGCTGCTATCACATTATAATCGATTAAATATCCGGTTCGGGTTGTTCAAATTCTGTCTGTGAAGTTCTTTTATATTGTTCACTGTCCTTCACTCGACCGATCCATTGGTCGATCAGTCAGTTTCCAAGTTTAGCAATAATTATTCGCTTGTAGTAACCAAACAGTGCTTTCAAACCAGGGTTGTTCGTCTCGCTTAAGCAAATATGACCTTCTGCTTAACTGCCAGTCGATTGCTTAGCGAGATGAAATAGACACGCGCGCACAGAACAAAGGTAAATACGATGAATACGATACACTGAATGGAGGCCTCTGGGTATGACCAACCAAAGCCAAAACTCAATAATTTTGCTATTTAACATTTTTAATAAATGGTTTTATTCGCAAGATGACCCAATTGACCTTTCTCTTCAAAGAATAGAACTATGGCCAATCTATCAAATAAGAGGTGAATTGATTAAGGCTCATATTTTAGGTCGATAATAGAAATTACTATCAAAAGCAGTTGTATAAAATTTGTACACAAGATATTGCCAACATACAGAGTATTATTTCACTCACATGAAGTTCGTAAATATGAATCTAATATATGTGATAATTGATTAAAAGCAGGAACGAAAGCGTTAAATAAATTGGAATGGCTTTAAGTCAACTGATATTTTATTTGTCCAGAAAATATGTTTCATAATTACGCATTATATTTCATGAAAGCCAAATCGATGGCTGCGATTGATATTAATTTTTCACGATCGGCACGAATAGGTATTCGATCTCAGGGAATGTGATTGTCAGAAGGTATCTACTGCTAATCTTTCATGTCAGCATCAATTTTAGTGCGCTGATCTTGCCAGCGACTCCTGGTTAACAGAACTTGAAATTTTACCTCACTCCACACACACACCCATATATATATATATATATATATATATATATATATATATATATATATATATATATATATATATATAATTCCTGTAAGACTTGTGCTAGCAAAAACACGAGTTCATCGACGTTATATCTAATGGTATAATACATTTTATAAAGTGTGAAATTATCATTCATAAAAGACACTTGTTATATGTTATCAATTATGCATGGTGTAAGTTATCAAACCTTTCCCAGTTTTATCTGCGAATGATACTAAGACTGAATTATGTTAGAGGAAGCAAACAAAATCACTTTTATTATGATTTTAATGGTTCTCTCCCCAAACTAAATAAACAATTTTTTTCGTCTAAATGCTTATGTTATTAAGAGGAAAGTCCAAAATATTTTTTATTATTTTTTTTATTTTTTAATCCCTCCTAGCACGTCCGAAATTTTAGTTAAAGATCTTGTTTTGTTTTTTTTTTTGAGTCAGCAAAATTTCCATAAAATCGATCATGCCCGACATTTTCGACAACTTTGTGAACAAAATGGAAATTATTCCTTTAAAAATCTTCTAAAAATCAATTATACCCTTTTCAAAAGTTATTTGAGGAAAATTAGAAAATTTAAAGTTTATTTAATGTAATTGAAAACAAACATTGCTTAATTTTTTAGCAGAAAAAAATAGTTGAAAATAAGAGAAGCATGTCTAACCGTGGTGATTGGTTTTGGAGGTATGAAATGTCGTTTACGTCAAGGTATTGATAACTAATGTTAGGGGAATTTGTCGGACGGAAGGACAGAAGTGACAGTATTTTCAAATTTTAAGTGAACCAGCTTATTCAACTATACAGTAATTTTTAAAAATTAAATACTTTCAATAGTATTGATTTTTAAGATATGTCTAAAACCTGCACTGTTTCCCCCCCCCTAAAATTAAATATAAAAAGAAAATAATTAATAATTGCATAATTAATAATATAATAATAATTTATAAATATATTAATAATTAATAATTAATAATATCTCTCACCGAAAAACAATAAATTAATTATATTTAAAAACTGAAAAAATGCTTAGTGTAATAAAATGTAAAAAAAGAAAATTAAAAAATTTTGAAAGTGCGACGATGATGGTCAGTTAGAGAATTTGATACGTGCCAGCCAGAAGGAAAGCAAAGCAATTTTTAACGCATTACTCTTAAAACACATGGCGTATTATTTCTGAATCATGCATCCATACTTTTGGAGAAAACGTTCTTAATACATTTTTTGCATATTAAAAAAAATTTAAAAATACTATCGTGTCGCAGATTGTAAAAAGTTTAATAATAACAAACATTTTGACAATAAAACTTTGTTCTTATTAAGTTTGGGGCCTTTTTTCATCATGCTATGCAGTTTTTTCTGCAAATTATTGCCTATTTTTAACTGTAGCAATGCTTTTAGTGTTGCTTTACAACTTTCTTGAAAAGACTGTATAAACGACATGATTGTTTACATTTATCTGCAATTATTATATTTTTAAACAGTGAATTTAAAATGAAAAAAAAACTAATTTGATAAGCAATAATATTGACATAATATCATATCAGTATAATATTGATAATATTGGTTGAATGAAACGCGAATAGCAAACCAACAAGTGATAAATTGCAACTGTAAAAACTCGAAAAAAAACGAATAAAATATATATTCCTTCTAAGAAAAAGACCAAACAAAACACGCAAAAAGTATTGAATAATAAACAAAATATTTATAAAGGTTATAATTTGATAAATAAATCTTCAATACTGATAAAGTGAGGGTTTATCTTCGTATATCATAACTTCATAGTAAAGAAAAGTATTTAAACCTAATGAAAGGTTACAAGAGAACAAAACCTATAAGAAGGAATATAACACAGAAAAGTCTCTAAATTAATTAAAAAAAAATAAAATGAATTAAAATAAAGAATTTTCTTTGCACAGAAATTATTAAATGGATTGAGAAATAACATAAAGGAACAACTACATAAATTTTTTCTTAATTAATAGAAATCTTTCCCCCAAATCATAGGGACTTCAAAATATACGAGGGCAAGTAAAAAAATCATTTGCACTTTTGCCATAATACATATTTAGGCAAAAGTGCGGATAATTCTGGATTCTTCAAAAGCTAAACTGTTTATCATAAAATCTAAGTCAATGGTAGCATTGAATGCAAATCTGAAACTACTATGAAAATTAGTACAGAACTAATTGATATTTTAACAATTTGATTTTCAATCCATTGCCTCTTGGATCAATATTTTCCGAAATTCAATTTATACGGAAAGGTTACAGGTGTTTTCTTCGAAGACGTCATGAATTAAAATCTAAACTAAAATCACAATATTATTTCTTAACATTTTAATTGCTTCTGTTTTAAAATCCATTTTTCAAATCAGAATTGTTTAGACAATTAAAACGGATACAGAATTATGTTGTTGCATTAATTATCAGTCATATTTTTATCTTAGAATTAAAAATCGCAGATTTTGAAAGTATTGGAAAAAATACCATAATTTTATTTGCCGGTAACGCCGTAAAGAATAATGTAGCTTCTTTTATGAAAACTAAATCCGAATGACAACCTAACGCTCTATATTTGATTTATTCTAGGCATATAAATGACTGAAGAAGTATTAAGAGAAATGTGCACCTTTTAACCTTAGAGCATATAAGATTTTTAAAAAATCAGAATAATATTGTAAATATTGATAATAGATAAGTCAGCGTTGCGATAATTTGCACCTATTTCGGTTTCCTATTTTCTGACAATCACCTTACACAGCATTTGTTCCAAGCTGTCTGCAACTGAACAAAAAATAGCTTTTGTCCCTTGGGAGACGTGATCAATAAACAGATGAAAACCATCTGAGTATATAACTACCAAGCATTAATAGATCGCCAAGCATTGGTCCGATCATTTTACAGCTATTACTGCTGAGATCTGCTGCCACATCACCCCCCCTCTCTACAGCACGTTTATCTATCATTCTAATTTTTTCAGCTAGCCGACACTTGTTTAGAAGACGCGTTGCAATTTTACCTCCTATTTACAAAGAATTAGTATATGCAGTAAAATGCATAAAATGGTTTCTTCTTCCTCAATTCAGCTTTCAAAGATTAGGTGAGATGTCATGTATATCGTCATCATTTATTTATATGCCATCAAATATATAATTTACGTCTTTAATGTATATCTGTTAATGATACTAGAATTACCAAGTTTTTAAAGTATATTAATCTAATATTTCAATGTCTTAATACTTTAGATGGATGTTATGCTAAGCTGATGACATTCAAGGACAATTCGTTTAAAATCAACCAAGCATTAAGATAGTTAAGACTTTGATATGATCATCAAAATAAATTAACTCGCAAATTAAATGAACTTGATTTTATTTAAAAATTGTCGATGTCATATCTACTTTAGGCTCAATCTATAAATAAAAATCATCATCATCATCATCATCATCATCACGTGTGGAGATTTATTTGCAGCGGTAAATTTGTTCTGATTTCAATAACATTGATCACCAACTTTAGGTATCTACATGAAGTTTTTCACTAAAATTCTGTTCAATTACTGTCAGGCAAAAATATGTATTTATAATATATTTTAAGTTAACTAAATTCAAAACGGAATAACAATGCCTCTCCTGGGCTCTCATAATGTCATGACAGATAAAATGAAATAAATAAAACCAATTAAGCTGTACCAATATGTTCGATGGAGTTACATTGATTGAACATTTCAGTGTATAATATTTAGATGCACATTCTTATGAAAATTGCTTTCCGTTTCAATATTTATTTTTAACTACTTTATTAACTTTAACTGATGATTCTTGACATAAGAACTAATTTCGTTTGTTTTAATTATAGGTGCAAAATGTTTCCAAGGACTTACAGTTGTAGCGTTTGTGTTATATAGCGCTAATCAAGAATTGAATGTTGAACCGATGAATTATGGCTTGTAATCGCATTGCTCAACTTCGAAGCAATCGCACGGAAATTGATCAACAACAAAATAAAATAAATAAACAAATGAATACAAAAATAAAAATTAAAAAAGGAAATCTACATTCCTGTTAGGGATTTCCTAAACCGGAAGGACACGCCATGTTGGTTTAATAGTTCCAGCAACAGAAGCAGCTTCGTTTGAGGCAATTATCCAAAAAAGAAACACAAAACCAAGGAATTTGAGGCTTATCTGACGTCACGCACACAGCGCATTCAGCAGATATTGTGGGTTTGATGGTTATAACATGACGCCTCCAGAAACACTGAAATAGAAAATAAGGAAACAAGTACGCACACACACACACACATAGAAAGTAAAGTAAAACAAATCTATGAGCCTGTGCATAAGAGAAGATAATGGAAGACATTATTTTTTCTTATTATTCAAGGAACCTGTATGTGGATGCCGAATTGTCATAGAATCTAAGATAAGAGCAACAATAAATACTGTGGTTGCCATATTTAGATAAACTTAGAAAATATGGTTAGATTTACATTGAATGACATTTTCATGCTTTGAGCGTGAGATGAATTTTTTAAAGTTTCAATGTTTAATATTGATCATTTAAAATATTCTTTTTTAGTGTTTTGAAACTTTTAATTGGATTTATTTAAAGCTTGTGTATTTTTATAGAATATCTATGGCACAATTTAACATGTAGTAAAAACCGCCATTTTATGAATGTCGTTGTTTTTGTTAATGACTTAGATGAATGCGAAAAATGCTAAAAACATAAATAGAGATGATTTTGTAACGCGAGGCAATTTTATTTGAAATATTTCAAATGCTGTGATGAAAATGTCATTAGACGAAGAGAAACTTTCAACTTATAATGATGGTAGAATTACAAATAATTTCATGTTGTTGTTGGTGGTGGTGGCGTACAATTTTCAAACGTCATAATAAATTTTTTAGCAATAATATAAACCATGAACTTGTACTTGCAAAAAAAGTGTTATATTGAATATGCATGTTAATGTACGTATACTATCAATATTTTCTAGGTTTACATTAAGTCTGACATAGGGTCAATATAGTGGATAACGCAGCAAAATCAAATACGCTCTAATAACAATAAAAGCCTACGAGACTAGCTTGCGAATATCAGGTGTCCAAAAATACACGAATTTTATGTCAGTGTCAGTGTCACAGCCATGGGCACATATTAACCAGTAAAAATTTTACGGACTGTCCATATGCATACATTTGTGTATACTCAAGCGGGTGAGCGAAATGCAACAAAATACAAGAGGAAAGCATAAAACAGGTTGGAAACATTTTGATCTCAAATTCTATTGCGCCCGAAGCGTAGAGAATTGGTTATTCACGACTAGCATGAGCATGATGAGATATCATAACTTGTCTACATATATCAGTTAAAACTTATAAATATATATTTGATCATATCAGCAAGTTTTGTGTGTGTTTTATTTCATTAACGATCAACTCGTGGAATTTACCGTCTTAGAAAGTGTTTTTCCTGAAGTTAGAATATAACTTCAATAATATAAAGTACTTGACAAAAAAATTACTTCGTTACACAAAATGTATATTTAAAAGGATTACTTAAGAATTTAAATAAAAATGATTATAATGAATTCTTAGGAGTTTCTTTTGTCAGGGAAATAAGACATATGGCTCTGTAAGCTAAACGGTAATCTGTTTTCTTAATGGTGTTCTATACGTTTATATTACATAACACATTCAATGTGGGTGTGCAGCTGGTGAAATGTGTAGCGACTCGGGGACAAAATATCTGTGATCCGAGTAAGTTGCATTCACTTTCGGGAAGTGTTTAAGTAGTAGTAGTAGTAGCAGCAGCAGCAGTAGGAGTATCTGGTACAGTAAGCAATTGTTCCTTCACTCAATAAGTGAAAAAGCTTTTCTGTAATAGCTATGAGAAGGCACATGGATTATATGAATTTTATTTCTCCATCCATGAGAATTCATGTAGTATCAAGTATAACCCGGCGGCTAGAGGTACAAGTTTGTCCGGCTGGCGTTCTGAGACCGCATCCTCTCTTGTGGGTCGAGAAAACACTTTGCTAAAATATATTGTAGAAGAAACGTTGATTTCAACTGAGCAATTAGTTCTAGTGTTCATAACATTGATGAAAACGGGAGGTGATTAAGTTTTATTTTGTTCCAAAAAGATAAGATGTTCGCCTGATGGGAAACATGAATTAGAGGCATGAGCAACTCCACTTCCACCATTAATACTATAATCAATTTACTTTTATAAAATTCAAGTAACAGTTCTTTCATTAAGTAAACATGCTTTCAAATTATTGGTTCAATGTGTCTTTAATGATATTCACCGAGCAATCTGTGTGTGTCATAGGAGAGAGAGCGGGCCGAAGAAAAAGTAATAAAACCTTTTATGGTCTTACTCCAGTTTCCTCATCAAGATGATCAATTATTTAAGGAATATTAAGAATTATGTTACAATAACACAACATACTTTTAAACATTTTGTAATAGTGGAGGAGGAATTACTTCAACTTTTAAATTGTCTGTTGTTCCAAACACATCATTGTTGCAATTATTCTGAGTGTTTCAGTGAAAATGTGCACGACTTGATATCGCAAATTTGAATGATGACACTTTCTGTTTTGGTTTAAACACTCAACCCCAGTGAAAAAAGGAATCACAATTCCTACAAAGCATGATTAAGTTTCCATGTATCGTTCCAGTACTAGAAACACAAATCAGTACCTCCGTGTGTTGTGCAATAGGGCAGGGCCGGAGCGTATAACCACCGACCGGGATGGATGCGTGTTTTGTGGGAACCCGTTGTGGCCTCTGCCATTTTTTCAGTACTGTTTTTAAACTGATACTGTCAGTCATCAACTAATAATATACAGGTTGTTCTAAAAGTCACGTGATACTTGGCAGAAAAAATACACTTGTGAAATAGCAAACCATGGAAAATTTGCATGAGATCATCTTCCATAATTCGACAATAATATATTGTCACATACAGAAACATGATTCCATTTGGTAAATATAAAATTTACAAGGTTATCAATAGTAATACAACTTTTGAAACACCCTGTACATTGTGTATCCACATCCCCGACGCGGTTGGAGCCCCAAAGGGCTAGTTTCAGCAGCGTTTTCTTGATTTTTGTACATGTTTCTACCTAAGTTAAATTGTCAATCATCAATTATAATAATCGACGAAGTCGGTACTTACTACCCCGAACCTCTCAACCGCGTGGAAGCCCTATGACTACCGGGGAGGAGGACAGGGAGAAGCAGAAGTGCTAATTTCAGTAGCGTTTATTTTTTTAAATTGTAATTTTCTTTCTGAACAGTTCTTTTAAAGCAATTAAGAGGGTAACATATCTCAGTAAAATATTTTTTTATTCCAAGATTATCTATGAGGATATCTGATTTTTTTTTTACTAATAGTAATGCTAACCAGAAGTCCACAACTAGTAGTTAGAATAAATTTTTTAGTCCCTACTTTTTACATTTCATGAAAGATAAAACCGAGAAAATGTGATCGCTTAAAAAATAAAAACGTTTAAAGATTTCACCACATGAAATATTTTCCCGAAAACTGAAATCCTGTTTTTGAAACAAATTTGTTCTCTTCTGTGAAAAATTTTTAAAATTTAAAATAGTCTGTGAATCATATGAAGTCAAATCAGTGCATTTTGTGTGGGGGCATGGGGAAGTGTAATTAAAATTCTACTTTAGAAAAGATTATATTTCATGTGTACCACCTAGGTACCTTCACTGCTTCGCTAAAAATGAGGGTACACTGATGAAAAAAAGCCCCAAACTTAACAGAAAATTTTTATCGTCTAAATGTTATTGAAGAATATTAAGAGGAAAAAAGAACTTTTGAATTTTTTTAAATTTTTTTAATCCTTCCTAGCACGTCCGAAATTTTAGTTAAAAATCTTGTTTTTTTTGTTTGTTTTTTTTGAGTCAGCAAAATTGCCATAAAATCTATCATGTCCGACATTTTTAACAACTTTGTAAACAAAATAGCAATTATCCCTTTAAAAATCTTGTAAAAATCAATTATACTTTTTTCAAAAGTTATTTGAGAAAATTTAGAAAATTTAAAGTTTATTTAATGTAATTGGAAACAAACATTGCTTAATTTTTTATCAGAAAAAACATTAGTTGAACATAAGAGAAGCATGTCTAACCGTGGTGATTGGTTTTATAGGTGTGAATTGACGTTTACGTCATTGTATTGATAACTAACGTTAGGGGAATTTATCGGACGGAAGGGCAGAAGTAACAGTATTTTCGAATTTTAAGTGAACTCGCTTATTTAACTATACAGTAATTTTTAAAAATTAAATACTTTCAAATGTCTAATATATTATTGATTTTTTTAGATGTTTTTTTTAACGAAGAAATGTCCAAAGCCTGCACTGAAATTGAATCTAAAAAAGAAAATAGTTAATACAGTATGTCTCTCACTGAAAAACAATAAATTAATTATATTTAAAAACTGAAAAAATACTTAGTGAAATAGAAAGTAAAAAAGAAAATTAAAAATTTTGAAAATGTGACGATGATGGTCAGTCAGATAATTTGACACGAGCGAAAGCGAAGCAATTGATCCTCGCTATCAGGAGAAACAACTATTAAAACACGTGACCTATTATTTCTGAACCGTGCATCCATAGTTTTGGAGAAAACGTTTTTAATACATTTTTTGCATATTAAAAAAATATTTTCAAATTTATGATCTGTAAAAATATGTTTCATTCCAAAATCTTTTAATAGATCTTTTTCATTCCAAAAAGACACCGATTCAAACTTAATTTTAAAATATTTAACAACTTTATCACATTTTGAATTTAAAATTAAAAATAGAAGAAAACAATTCTTGTAAAAAATTCATTTTTCATCGGAAAAATATGTTGGCTTCAAACAATAATGTACTTATCATATATTATTCATAAAAGCCATTAAAAGCTTTTCTAATTAAACAATGTCTTATTTTTATTGGGTTTTGTATTTTACATTCAGAGCTTAATTTTGGGTAGATACGCATTTCCATTTTTTTTAAAATTAATGATTTATATTCTTCAAAGTTTTCTGCTTTTTAATTAATATAATCACAAAATTACACAGAAGTTGAATTTTCGAGTTTAAGTATTGGGGGGGGGGGATAACAGATGTAAAAAATATTTTTATCATGACTTTCTAAAAAACAAACAGTTCTAAAATAATTTAATTCATTTGAGAATAAGTTCTGAAAGTTTCACTAAAATACAATTGTTTGATTTTTGCAAGAATTTCCAAAGATTTTAACGAAAATTTCGAACGTCCTAGAAAGGATTAAAAAATTTAAAAAATAATTAAAAATACTTTGGTCTCTCATCTTAATAACAAAAATTTTGACAATAAAACTTCATTTTTAAGTTTGGTCCTTTTATTCATCATTCTATGCTGTTCTTTCGACGAATTATTAAAGATGCCACACTCTATCTCTCCCCCATCTCTTTGTCTTTAATAAACACTTACCAGAGGACAATAAATTCAAAGACACACAAGATATCCAGCTCTGCTTACAAAGCTGGATTTATAAGAGGACAAACTAGGAGGATCTGACTAGATATTTTTGTAGGAAATTGTAAGTCATGAATTTGATGTCTGAATAATAGTTTGACACCGTTAATATTTTTCGGCCATCTAACGTATTTAGTTTATGAAAAAGAATGTTTTATTCAAATCTATAAAAAAAATAAGCTTAATTGATTTTTGTGTTACGATCTAATGAAAAAGTAAAAACACGTTTAATTTTTTTCAAAATTTCAAAAAAGGTTTAAAAAATTTAAACGTGTTGATACATTTTCATTAGTTTCATTGTCAATTAAAGAAGTGCAGATTATTTTGCTTCGAAGAATAAAAATCTTTTGTCAAAAAACTACAAACATTGATTAAACTTCAATTTTCAAAAACTTAATAATTTTTTATAAAAAAAATTTTTTTTATCACTTCATTATTTATGGCAAGGAGGATTTATTTATAGAAAAGTTTTGGAGGAGCTTCGCAATAGAGGCTAAGTTTTCCGCCTACCATAAATGGCTAAAAATTATGTCAATTTTCGCTGCTATTTAAAAAAATGAATTTATTCAATTAAATGCAAATGGAGATTTTTTCGATTACGGTGGTTCGTAAGTTCGAAAAGATGACCGAAAAATATTCATTTATCGAATGTAACGTAAAAGGTTAAAAAGCTCAAGTCGAATTCCCTATAACACATTTTTATTGTAGCGACTACTACTTCTAAATAATTATTCATTACGGAACCCGTTCAAAAAGAATTTTATTCTATCATGCAAAAATCTTAACTGTTTTTCTATAAACTTTAGATAAGAAATAAATTTAAGATTAAATTTTAGCAGTTGTACAATTATTGTTACCATGACAAATATTCCATCTTATTTTATAAGGTATGAGATAATATAAAGGTAGATCTTAGAAACGAAAAGAGAAAGTGCAGATGACAGCATCAGTGGATCCCTAGAATTTCCCAATTCTTTATACAGCCAACTAAACAAGCACAGAAAGAGAAAACATAGACACCTACTGTAGAAGAAACAGTAAATGAGAAAGAAACCCCTTCGGGGGAGTTACCAACAGATTTTCCTAAATTTACCTTCTTTATCTGATGATATTTCTGAGATGTCTTTAGTTATTTCAGATGAACACCGATGTGATATCGTTAAACATGGTTCTACTCAAGTAGAACAGGGTGAACATCCTTAAAACAACTTTCGAAGGCGTTTCTCAAAATGTCACTATTATTGAATAAAGCCAAATAAGGAAAAAGTTAAACGGTCATGGTTAGGATGTACTTTGAATAGTGATCAAATTTATTGTTTTTGTTGCAAACTTTTTTTTTTTTTTTTTTTTTTTAATTCAGAGTCTTCAGCGCCTTTGTTAAAGGAACAGATGTGTGGGAAGGTCTTTCGAAAAGGTTAAAAATACACGAACTGAGCTAGACACATCAACACTGCTTGTCTCAGTGGATAGACTTGCATTTCGGTCTGACATGCAAATCCACAATCGATAGGACAAAAATGGATTTACTGCAGAGGCAGAAGGAATTTTGGAGGAATGTGGTAAAACAATTAGTTAATGTTACAATTTTTTATCCGAGAGAAACTTTACTTTTCGGGGAACAAATGAAATTCTCAGTCTAATGGTAATATTTTAGACTTGATCGAATTGATAGCTAAATACGACCCTCTCCTCAGCGAACTCTTAATTCGTATCAAGACCGTTAAAATGGACAATCATTATTTGAGTAAAAATAGCCAGATCGACATGATTAATCTGATCTCGAAAATGATATTGTTAAGCAATCTTTCAGGTTTTATTTTGTAAATATTATTCAGTCATATTAGACTGCACTTCTGATAACTCGCATTCTGAAAAATTGTCAGTAATTTTTAGATAAATGTAAGCTCAGTGAAGGCGTAAAGATTTGTGAATCTTTCTTCGGTTTTCTCACCGTAGATGAAACGACTGGAAAGGGACTTTTTTAGACTTTTTTTTAAATGAGGGTGTTAAACAGTTTGATATAAATTTATTGGATTGTCGAGGTCAAAGCTACGATAATGGCACAAATATGACAGGAAAATACAAACGTGTGCAGTCAAAGTTGACTGCACACGTTTGTATTTTCCTGGAGATAATTTTAAAAAAAAAGAAGCTTTATTTATGCCTTGTAATGCACACACTTTGAATCTGGTTGTGTCTGAGTTGCCAATCATTCGGTGGCCTTCGGGTTACATTCTTTGGATCAGTTAACGGTTTATATTATTTTCTGCCTCGACTTTTTGTTGGAAGATACTATTGTAGCATACGGTACCAAATATAAGGTCCGATCGATTCACTAAATGTAACAGGAACACCAAATATATAGGTTCGACTACTATTTATATTAATGATTCTTCCACGTACAGGATTCAAGAAATAATAACATCAACTCCAATTTGTTAACCAACAAATATATATTGAATAAAATACAACAAGCATGAAATAAAATCGTATTCACAATGTAGATTAAAGAGAAGGAAGTTCTTTCCCCTTGACTATAGATTGATTGTAATCAACCATTTGAAGAAAGTTTTCTTGCGACATAAATATTCCGAAATAATTGTTAGAACAAAGTTTGCATGTGAAGAATGAATAACACCACGAATACAATTGCTTGGTATGTGTTGTGAATAAACTGGTTTGAATCAACAAAGTTCTGGTTGATTGTGCTTGGCAAAAGTTACGGAGAGAAAATTGTAAGTTTGTAGTTACGAAATTCTGTTTCTGTCTGTTATTGCGTTAAACTGTGATGAGCAAGATCGTGGATTTGTGTTGATGGCTGGGATCTTACTGACGACTTGCGAAAAGGCTCCCTATTTAAGGAAAAGAGGTAGGTTCCCACGGAACCGCGGGAAAACTCGATCTTACATTAAAATATGTGATTAGTTAAAAATTAACCAATCACTACACACGTACTAAACAGAATAGTATGCTCAAAACCAAAAGATTCAAAGGAACAACTGCGATGGCTAAATTGCCCTACACAAAGGTAGTAGTAATTTATTAGCCAATCGTAGGCGAATAAAATGACTTGGGGTGTATGTGGGTGTGAAAAACATAGCAACCGCTATACTATTAACTTCTGTGCCTATTTCTTTGAAAGCACAGTGTGATACAAGATGGCAATCATGAATCAATGCAGTCAAATCATTGCTGTTTCATCAGAACGGCGCTTATCAGCCTGCGAGAAAATTCTTTCAGCGACTGAAGCAACACCACTGTTTGTTTGTTTGTTTGTTTGTTTGTTTGGGTTTTATGGCACATCAACCACTGTGGGTTATCTAATGCCAAATCCAGTTTATAGGAATTTTAAATGCCTATTTTGTATGAAATAAAAAATGTATAGCTGGCAACATTATTGTTTCAAAAAAAACGTATAGCTGGCAACATTATTCTTTTACAAAAAACGTATAGCTGGCAACATTACTTCTTTACAAAAAACGTATAGCTGGCAACATTACTTTTTTACAAAAAAACGTATAGCTGGCAACATTACTCCTTAACAAAAAAATGTATAGCTGGCAACATTACTCCTTTACAAAAAAACGTATAGCTGGCAACATTACTCCTGTACAAAAAAACGTATAGCTGGCAACATTACTCCTTAACGAAAAAACGTATAGCTGGCAACATTACTTTTTTACAAAAAAAAAACGTATAGCTGGCAACATTACTCTTTTACAAAAAAACGTATAGCTGGCAACATTACTTTTTTACAAAAAAACGCATAGCTGGCAACATTACTTTTTTACAAAAAAACGTATAGCTGGCAACATTACTTTTTTACAAAAAAACCTATAGTTGGCAACATTATTGTTTCAAAAACTTAGAGCTGGCAACATTATTTTTCTGAAAACATTATCTGGGACCTTGCTGTTGGATGCAGTTTATCGCCGTACCCAGGACGCGGATGTAGTTTATCATCATACCCAGGACGACCACTGTTGGACTGGATTTCTACTTAGAACTTTGTACTTAGCATCATCATTTGGTGTTACTATCGATATTATGATCGCAGAGATCAATGCAACTTACAGTTTTCTTCATGGCTATCGCGAAAATGGTTATGCCTCTTTTGTCGACAGCGCGTGAAATTGCAAAAGAAAATGATATTGATGAAAAGTTTGCATCACAAGTGCAATATCGCAAAAGACGTTTATTTGAATACGAATCCTGCGACGAAGTTCAAACACCCGAAGAACGTTTTTTAATCTCGCTTTTTGAGGGTTTATCTTCAATTAATAATGTTTTTCATGTGTTGTGTTGAAATTTTTGTAAAATTTTATGGAAATGTAAAAATTTGCGACTTAAACATTTGTTTTCGAGTAAAATTTAGTCATGAAAATAATGCTACTTATTTAAAAAAGAATAACATTTTCTCAGATTTTTTTTAAATAAAAAAAAACCCATTTATTATGCAAGTAAATAATTAATATGTACTGAAATTTCCATTTACGGTGGATAATTCCCTGATTTTTGGTAATTTAAAAAAAGCAATGTCCTTGCCCCGACCATCTTTTCTTCGGGGGTTTGTGGGCCCCCAGATTGGGAAACTTTGAAATCAACATGTAGCAGAGAGTGGCATTCCGTATCAAAGTTTCGGACCCTAGCAAAAGGAGAAGAGACTGTTTTCTTACCGGTTAGCTTAGTCCAAGGTGATGTTTTTAGGAAAGAAACTGATATTACTAATCGCCAGTAGCATAGGACCTAGGCGTCGTATAATTTACCAGCTATTGCACTGATTATTTTGTATTTGCTATGTGAACTTTTATTTATTTATTTTATTTCACACTTTTAAGATTTAACCGCCATTAAAATCTTCAATACCATTTTGAGATTTCACTTGGATATCTTTCCTCGCCAGAAGAAATTCTAACAGCTCTTCAAGAAAGATAAAATAAAAATAAACGCATTTCCTAAACTGGTCTGAACTAGTTTGAACATCATGCCAATTCCATGTGCTGGGAACAAAAAAAAAAAAAAAACACAGCCAAGAATTTTTGCTCCGTGTCTCCTATCGTTGTATTATTCACTCATTACTTTTAAAAAAACGTAGATTCATTCTATGTTTTTTCTTCTTCTGAAAGATTTTTTTTTTTGTTGTTGTTGTTTACTGCGGCGTTTGTTGCTTTATTCTGGCTAAGTGTTCAATTAACCCGCTGTCAGCACAAACAGATGGAGTCTGGTATAATTGGCATAGTTTGTGTGGTGCACAGACTTGAAAATATAATAAAAGAAATAAATATATTACAGTAGGTAGCAGATTGTTCTTTAAGTGAACATTGAACAGCGTTCATATTTTTGAAATGAAAAATAACTTTTGTGAGAACCTTACAAGTGCATACATTAATCATTTAATGTTTTTACTTAAGTATGCTTTTGTTTTGTTTACTTTGTTTTCTTTAGCTACACAAACGAAGCGGCAACGATTTTGTAAAAACTGAAATGAATTTTGAAGATAAGGTGAAATCCTGGCTCCCGAGCCTGCAAAAACAAATCGTGATCATGTAACTGAATCTTCTGATTCTTCTTTTAATTCCAAGTCTGGGACAATGCCACATTGAATGGCAACAGTGAATTTTTGGAAAATTCGGTAATTTTGACAAGGTAGGAAAATTCGGTAACTATCGAAAAAAAGTCAATTGAAAATTGATTTTAGGGCCGTTCTGGTGTGGGGATTTGGAAGCTAAGCCCCCATTCCCTATATTTTTAAATAATTGAACATCGTGGGGTCCAGATAAAACCCTTCTACAACAATACCGGGGCTGAACTTGCAGAAGTGGGGTTTAGGGGGCTAGGCTTCCTTTCCCAATATTTTTTAAAAAGTATTATTAAAATAAATACAGGGGTCTAAATAAAATCCCACTAGAACAATACCAGAGCCGTACTTTCTGGGTGTGGGGGGGGGGGGCTACCCCCCATACGTTTAAATAAGTATTAACTAAAAAACTCATGGGTTCCAGGCCAGATAAAACCCCACTACAACAATAAAAGGGCCGTACTTTCTGGATGAGGGGTGGTGATTAAGTACCCTCTCCAATATTTTAAATAAATATTTTTTAAATCAGTATCTATTTATTTGATTACTATTTTCATTCAACAAATAAAATCGGTTTATCTAAGTTAAAGTTAAGTTCTTGTATCTTCTTTTTAAATTATTATTTTAATAAAAAAAAGTTGTAATAAATTAAGTTTTAGATATTTATTTCTTTTTAAAGAAGCAAAGACTATATAGCCTCATTTCTTTGTAATTATTCTTGAAGGAAAACATTATTAATTAAAAAAAACGCAACATGTTCAAAAAGGGATACAACGATTTGTTTGAAAAAAAAATTACAAAAACCAAACATGTTTAGATTTTAGTTTATTCTTTCTTTAATGTCTGTTACAGACACTTGTGGCTTTCTGTGTGGAAATAATGTTGCACAAAGTCTCAGAGTATTCAATTAACTAAAAGTTGATTATTATTCTTTTTGCTTTTCAACGACAAATAAAATTTGAAATTTAAGAATTTTTTTAATTATCGATTTTCAAATTTCAAAACTAGCCTCGATGTCTTGCTTCTAAATTCCCCCCACAAGTTTGAATCCAGATAAAATGAAGTTTATAATTAATAACTACAGCGTTATTGTTTGACGTTTGTTTCAACATGTTGCTTTTTTATTGTAAAAAGAGGCTACTTCTCGTTTAGTTTTACTTTCTTTAAACAAAATGTAATATAGTTGTGTTAATTGTTATTTGTTGTTCTAAATTTTGAATAAATTTCTTCTTCACGAAAAATTACAAAGGAATGAGGCTGTATGGGTTTTGCTTCTTTAAAAAGAAATAACTAAATTATTCCGCTCAATTTAATGCAAAGTAGAAACTTACAAGGAATATTTTATTTCATGGCCAGATAAATATGTCACTTCAACATAATACTTAAAAAAGCTTTAAAAAAATCGTGTTCATAATAATCGTGCATTGATAAAAACACAATATAACAGCACCTGTATTATCAGCTTTCAGGCACTTCTAACTATTTAAACAAAATTAAGAAGGCCATGCTACGTTTTAAATGTTAAAATATTTTATGTTCAGGCATAAAATTCAGCAAGACCTAATTTATCATATATTCGTTGGTTGGAAGTGCGTCAGTATTGTCACGCTAACCAGAAATTCAGTGGTGTTATAATTAATAATTTTAAATTCAAATGAGTATCAATATTGACAATAAATATTATAACGTAGATCTTTGATTGTTAAAATTCACAGTATATTAAATTTATTTGAAGGAAATGTTAGAATCTATTTTGGGGCCTAATTGAATTTAGCACTGATTTTCAAACGCAACTTTTGCTAAATATCTTAAATATTCTAAATAGTCATACTTGTATCGTACTGCTTACGATAGAAGCTTTTCTTAAGGCCATTGAATGAAACACGCTACAAAATTGTTGTATGTCTATATTAAATATTTTATATACTAAACGTGCTTAACAGTCATGATGTGTTCAATGTGTACGGCGCCTGAGGTAGTTGAACGCTAATGGCTAGAAGCTCTCATATGCCCACTTGAACTATTTACTTCGGCTGAAGCAATGCTTCTCTTCTGAATAGCATTGATTAACTACTGCTGCTTTTACGACAACATATTCATTTAACCTTTACTTACAGTCGTAATTCACTTTCAGTCAATTGCCTCAATTGAGGTCTTGATCATATTATTATGAATTTTTCATAATTGATGCACCATCTTCTTGTACAGATCGCTTGATCGTTGCTCAAGTGATTACCACCGGCGCCAAACATAATACAAATCAAAATGGCTGCTGATTGGCATTCATCAATCTGCAACAACAATCTAAATGGAAGCTGAGAAAGGTTTACTAGGTTGACGCGTCTCTCATCTACAACAATCATGGTGGTTCTAAGCGCGTTAAAATAGTTTGCATGCTTTTATTTACAACATTTTACATTTCTTTGCCACATGACCAAACCGATTGTTACATTCTTATTCTTCTTATTCTTCTATGTACCATGTCTCTTCAGGACATGGATCATCGTGGCTATCCACAGCTTCCTATCCTTTGTAACTCTTAGTAAATTTTATCTTTTCCCTATCCTTCAAAGTCCCTTCTCTTCTGTCATCCATTAACACAATTTAGTTTAGTAGATTACTTGCTACTTTTCTTCTGTTCTACTTACCTTCACTGGTAATGGTACTATTAACGTTTTTCTACAAAGTAGCATTTGGCATTCAGTAACTGAGCAGCCAGTACTGCTTTCGGTTGAAGTTTATAAAATCTTTCTCTTAAAACAATTTTTTTTCAGAAAAATAGGTTTTTCAAGTACAGTAACTGTTATAGCATTCCAGCCTTGATGGCATACTATAACAGCTACTGTACTTGAGAAACCTATTTTCTATATTTCCAAACCCTTTTCCAATACTGTTTGCAGTATTGATGATAATTTCCTTCCTAAACCTTTTTTTTTGAAGCAGTGTGAAATATAAGCAGCTTGATTATGCCATTGTTTTCTCTTCGAGTTACAAGTTATTCACTTTAGTTGTTGATATTGTTGTTAATTATCAAGTTATTTGGCAGAGATCTTCGTTTTTGATTCTTTATCGCCTGTCTACAATATTCAAAGAAGGGTGATCTTTGCCAAAAGCCTCAGGCTTCACTCGCTCAAAGCCTTTTTTTTTTACAATTGATCTTAGAAAGAAGTTGCATACAGCTGATAGTTTAAATATTTCTGAACGGGTTTGATACCATGCATATGAAAGTCTCGATCTGACGATGCTATTTATGAACATGACTCGAGCTTTCAATTTGATGTTTTGATTGTGTAGCAATTTGCGGTGTTAGGCGAAAACTGCCACTAGCGCAGCCTATTCTATGTTCAATTTGTTGTTCTCCTATACTAAACTTGTTATTACTTATCCATAGGTATCTGAAGTGTTTTCTAATTCCACATCCTGAATCTTTATGATGGATTAAATGAGAGGTGCAATCACTGTTTTCATTCGAATTCCAGATCATGGCTTCTGTTTTGTAAAGGTAAAACATTTGGTAGAGGATTTTGAGTTTTATTCAAGATAATTCTTATTCCAACTATGAATATATTTATATAATCGGTATAGTCCTCTTCATCCTCAGTCTCATTGGCCCCGGGAGGGAAAGCAGGCTCGTTGACTTCTATTGGTAGATTCGTTTGGGATGTAGTACGGGATGTTGAAATGATCAGTGCCCACTTCATCACACCTGTGTTTGTAAAACCACAGGGTGTAATCTATGAAAAATTAAATAGACTGGGGCTCCTTGTACTTCTGCTGAGATTTAAAATACTTTCGTATTGTGGTCCTCGCCAGACAAACAAGATTCTGTAGATCAATACAGTTTCTCTATTAGTTTGATACATTCAGTAGATTCGGAGCTTGGAAGGCGGTTTCTAATGGATATGAGAAGAGGAAGTCTCTATTGATTTGGTCATATGTTGCTGTAAGGTCGACAAAGCAGGTATACAGTTTCCTATTAGAGGAGTAAGCAATTTCATGGAGTTGTTTGATCACATATGTGCCATGATTGTCTCTCTTATCAGAACGAAACCCAAACTGGGTCATGAGGAGTTGACTTTCATAAAATGATGAGAGCCTAGTTAATATAATGTTCATTAATACTTTCACCACGATGGATCCAATTCTAATACCTCTGTATGTGTGAGGGTTTTGAGGCCGACCTTTCTGTTTCCATAATGCATTAATGTGTGATAAACTCCAATTTTTGGAATATATTTCTGATTCCAAACTTCTTTTATAAAATAAAGCATTGTTATTGAATTCGGGGAAAAAATAAACTATTTTCAAAATTTCAGTCTCACTGTCGAGTGATGATTTATTATTCCTTGATTTTTCATAATTCATTATTGAATGTTTGAAAGCAGATTTATCATGATTGAATGGATATTATTATATGTTCTATTTCTGCGGCCATCTTAAGTTTGGTGTGATCAGAGTTTCTTTTGTGGTGGTTTTGATTGTATGATATTAGTGACTTTTGTTTTTCTCTACATTTTACAACATTGTCTATGACTGCGCTTGGTTTCATTAAATTCATTTCCAATTTTCCGGAGATACTGGTTTCTTAAAGAATTAACTATTTATTATTTTCTTTGTTAATTTTTGGATATTTTCCTTTCCAATTTTTGTCCTCTTCCGTTTGTTTCGTTCTTATATCAACTTTTTCAACTCAGGATTGTCGTCATATGGTTATATCTTTTTCCTTCTAGGTATTCTTGTAATGGTCCCACGTGCTTTAGTTATTAACGATATGATAACATTATTTAATTCCTCTATGTTTTGATCAAGATTTAATGATATCAATTTGGACTCTAGTTTATTACTGAATTATAAATTTACCCTTTCATTTTTAAGGGCTCCGCTGTTTTTGTGAACGAGAGCGAGATATTTTGTTGGCTGGTGTTGTCAGTTTACTTACAGCCTGTGATCTGATTAAAGGTAGCAGTTGTATATTCTAACATTTGTCGCAAACTGCCTAATCCAAGAGTCTGAGATGTTGTAGTAAATATTTTTTGTTACATTATCTGGGCTATGTCATGCGATACAGTGTTTCATGTGTTAAGGATGGAGTATCTTTTTGAGTAACAAAAATCTAGTTCTCTATTGCTGTTTGAGGTTTCTATTTCAAAGTGTGCTATCTTCTTACCATCAAAGGAGCAGTGGAATTTAAAAATGCTTGAGGTATCAGTAAAATCCCAATTAATGTACAGTTTTCGGAGTTTGTTTTTTTTTCTAATATACAAATTTTACTCAAGCCTGTTTAGAATTTCTCTTTTGCCAAGAAAACGCATTCTTCTAAAGGAAAATGCACTCTGAAATCATCTGATTCTGACTGAACACTGATTTGTCCTATTTTCCATTTTCAAGAATTTTTTAGGATTTGATTTTGTCGGTAATGTTTTAGTTAATATTGATATGTGAGGTGATTGACTAGACTTTTCCTTATAGTGAATGTCAAATTCTCCAATAAATTTCACCTTATTACGTGCCCTAAAAATTTCAACTTTGCTCTTTTTGATTCTAAGTAGAATTCTTTTTTTTTCCATTTTCATCTAAAACTTCTTCGTTGCTCACATTCTTCAGTCATAATATTCTCAGCATCATTCTGTAGAACCAAGTCTTTTGTTGCTTCAAGTCTTTCCTTCCTCTGTGAGGAAATTGTCCAGCATTCACTGCCATATTGATATTACGTAACAGTCCAGCAACTTTCTTTGTTTCTAATGAAATCTTTCTGTTTCTTAATACTTAGTTTAACTATGGGAAGCATCTTTTGCTATTCAAATGTGCCTTCAGATTTCGATGTCCCGTTTTCCATCCTTTTTTAAAACACTTCCCAGATATTTAAATTTTTGCTTGATTGCGACATGTCTAATTCGTAGCTCACATCTTGGACTGTTCTCTTGTTGACAACCATTTTATCATTGATGTTTAGAACTTTCTTCTCAATTTACTATCTTGTCTAGGATTTCCTGCAGTTTTCTTTCTGTGTCTGGTTATCAACACTGGATCATCACCGTATTTTATTAAGACTGTCAGCCAATAATAAATTCTGGTCGGATTTCTGTCTCAGGATCGCTTCGCTGTAAAGGTTGCACGGTTTTCATTGAGCCTTTTCTTTTTTGCCTGTCTGCATTTGTTTCTAATTTCGTCGGGTAATGTACTATATTCTGTACCATACCTTGGCATTGTTTACTGTCTACTTTTCATCATGTCTAAAGTTTAATCTGCTAGTCATTCCTTTTTTCCTTTTCTAGTTTTCCTTGGAGTGGTCTCATTTACTGGCGTGACTAAAGCTTCTCTTAAAGATGTATGTACTATATAGTTCTGAGGAGATATTGATCAATAAATACTATTACATAGCCAAATAAAATTTACAACAGTTAAAACATATGTAGCCTCAACGAATCAGAAAATTATATAATCAAGAGGGGAAAAGATTATGTTCTAATTTCTTGTATTAGTGAAAGGATTTATTTTACTTATATATATATATATATATATATATATATATATATATATATATATATATTTATTTTACTTGTACTTATATATTATATGTGTGTGTGTGTGTGTGTTTGTGTGTGTGTGTGTGGAAGACGATATATAATTTTTTAAATATATGTTTTGGTGTATTTACGTACATATTTAGTTGATTTCATTTAGATTCTTTTCCTTTTTGTTTATATTTCCATCACTTTTGTTATGAAATGTTCAGATTGTGACAATAGAAGATCTGCTAAGAATGGTGAAATGTTCTCCTAAAGATGATGGAATTGTGATGTTTGACAGAGTAGTTGAGAAGATTGATATTATCGGCTTTGATCATCCATCAGCTAGCATTTACATATGTAGTTATTTCAATATTAAGGAGGAGTTCTTCACCAACTCAAACAAAATCAATGAAGGTAAATACAGTCATTACTTCTCAGTTGCATAGGACCTGACCCCAGATCGTGTATAAGCCGTTCTCGATATAAGTGAACCTCACACAAACCTCCTCGACCCATTTCTCAACTCCTGTCCTGACATATGTCCAACTGAAGTAATAGTTACCTCACTTGGGCTCTTCTGAACACACACTGATGTCAAGATTGACGCTAAACGAAAGGCATCTTCTTATGTCCTATTTCACAGGACAATCTTCCGATACACGCGAACTAACTGGGATAGCTTCAGATCTTAGATTGCTGAAATTCCTCTCTCAGCATTCTACAAAAATAGAGCTCATAGAAGGGCTGCCCCCTCATTTCTGAATGGATACTTTCTGGTACACCACACAAAAAGGATCAGTAAAGGTTGAATAGCCAACGTTGTTTCACGCCTGAATGTCGTGCTGCCATATCTCACGATAGCCACTATTACCATCTTTGTCAAAGGGAACAGTGTAGTAGAACGCTGCCTGCAATCAGTGCAAAAGCATTCTTGAAAATACAATGAAAAATGCATAGTTGAAAAGATTTGGTTCCCACGAGTTAAATGACAAACAAGATTCATAATAGAGGCAAATCATCAGTGCCTACTGTTATAAATGGTCCTGAAGTTATCTCATCCTCGACAGATAACGCTAAGTTCTTTTCATTCAACATTAGGCCATTCCTTACATGACATCCCCCTCTCATGAAGAACAAACATTGTGATTTCTCTATCTCGGCTCTGGAAGTTTCCAGACTAATCAAAAGTTTTGATTCTACGAAAACTACTGATACAGTTTTTAGCTGAGAATCACCTCCAATTTTAGCAATGTCGTTTAACTGCTTCCTGAAGGAGAAATGTTTCCCAAGTCATACGACAGGAGTCAGATGTATACCTTATTTTCAAGAATGCGGATGAGCGCTTTTCCCTATCACAATAACGCCAGGTCAGCCTCCTTAATGTCATCAGAAAACTCCTTGTCTCTATTATTAAAAAGAAGGTTGTTGATTACCTTAACAGAAACAAACTGCTGAGCGACAAACAGTATGGGTTTCGCTTCCATAGGTCCACTTCTAATGTTCTCACTCTTATTATACACATAATCATTGAATCACTCAGTCGCAAGCACTCATCACGATAGTCATCGCTTTAGATAACTCAAAGATTTTTGACGAGGTGTGATATAAGGTGTCACAACACAAACTCTCTAGTTATAACATCTTTGGTAGAGTCTTCGAAATTATCGAGTCATTCATATTAGGTAGGTCTATGGATGCTGTCGTTAATCCCCTGAATCCCATGGGATCAATGCAGGCGTATCCAGTGTTCTCTTCTCTGTCTTGCTCTCCTTCTGTGAACGATCTGCGCAGGAACACTCTCAGATTTTGTTAATATATATACTGATGATACCATTGTTTATGGGCGCGCCACCAAAATTTTAAATGATGGAAGCTGATCAATAGGTTTAACAGCTGAATAGGGTAAAAACTGGCTTGTAACATTCAATGCCTTCAAAATCAAGCTAATGATGTTTTATTACCAAGCAGCAGACCCTGAATTTGCTACAGTCATGATGAACGGTTGTATTCTCAGTGGCCCCTTGCCTTGAACGTCTATTGAAACTCAAGTTCACCCCACATCTCAAGTGGAACTTATATATACAATCCATTGATAAAATTGTCGATTCCTTGTACCACTCTGGAATGTACTTCACTCCTCATTATCTTTAACGCCCTATAGGCTGAGGCTGTAGATTACGCCGACTGTACCTTTGCAGAGAGATAAGACGCCTCCACTGAGGACACCTGTTTGCCGTGAGTGGCGACCCCTCAAGACGAAAACATTGGAGATTAGGTTAGCCCTAGCATCTATGCAATTATGCCTGACATTGTCTCACAAATTGATCACATAACGATCAAACACCCAACCTTTATTATTTTAAAAGTGATAGAAGGAGGTAGCGAAGAGTCACTCAAGGAGAAAGAAAACTTTGACTACTGCTTCAAATTAAGGCGTCAGATTTATATGGTATTCAGTACCATAAAAATTAAATCGGGCTCAAAGTCCTCTCTCGACGTGAGTATATTGGTAGATGTATCTCCGTCTCAACCAAGGTGAATGGGTTTAACCCCTTTGGTAAATTCCCAATAGTAATTGGACTCCGTGGTGAGTGGTGGGGCGAGCGACCAATGAAAAGAAAACAAACCTTTCTGACTCGGATTCAGAAATAAGTCAAAACGGAATTTCCGAGATTCACAATAATAGATTCTCTGGAGGAATCTTCTCTATCACCATTCTTGAGCAAAAAAAGTAACTACTAGCAGGGCAAATCCTCGAACAGTGAAAAAAATTAAGAGGTGACAATCTATTTGTGGACGTCAACAATAAAAAGCACGCGGATAATATAATCAAAATGAAGTCTTTCAACAATTTAAAGTGTAAAGCGTGTCTACAAGAAAAACTGAAAGGGAGTTGTCAGAAATAGAGAGCTGACTCTGGCTACATCAGAGGAAATAAATGCAGCCTTAGGAAAGCAAAAGGTGTTATTAACTGTAGAACGATAAAAAGTGGGGATTAACAAATTCTGGGAATATAGGAATCACAAAGAGAGCTGCAGGGACACTCGGTGTGTGCGAAATGTGGTCAAAAAGAAGAAGGATGTACTCATGATATTAAATGCGCTAATTTTCAAGAGAAACACACAACCTTTACGAAATTTTGTTTCATATATATATATATATATATATATATATAAAGAAAAATATACGGAAAAAACAAACAAAAATCCTTATATGCAATTATGCTGTTTTAATGTTAATATGTCAACGTCGGACGTTTCGGTCTAATAAACCATCTTCAGGACATATTCATAAAATATAATTAAATAATCTGTTTGGATAAGTCTTGTTCTTATGTCCATCGTCTTTGTCATGTTGAATTGATAATGTTAATTATATTTTATGAATATGTCCTGAAGATGGTTTATTAGACCGAAACGTCCGACGTTGACATATTAACATTAAAACAGCATAATTGCATATAAGGATTTTTGTTTGTTTTTTCCGTATATTTTTCTTCATACTGTCGGATCTATATCCATATATTTGCTTACATATATATATATATATATATATATAAGAGAGAGAGAAAGAAATCATGCCAGTCAAGGTAGAAAAGATGTGTCTTGCCCAGAAGCAAGACAAATTGTGTATTTTTATATAAAATGCTAATGTAGTTTAGAAGACGAATCCAGTTGCAGGAATAATAACAAAACAGACAAATATAGAGTATTCATGAAGCAAATAGTGCAGCTAGGACTAAATGACTGACCAAACTTCCATGAACTGCTAAAACGAACATGTACAATTGAAAGTTGCCAAAGGGAAATAGTAAATGAATTACAAGACCCTATTTCAAACCCAAATACTACGTTTGAAATTCCACCTATACGAAACATGAAATCTCCACATAAAGTAAACCCCAGTAGACAAAAACAATCCGTCCTCCAAACCTTTAAAAAGTGTCAGAAATATAGGCATCACAAATTCGAAGTACTAGAGAGAATGGATTATACGCTACAAAAAGTAAAAAAAAAAGTCAAAATATTAAAAAAGTATAAAACTCAAATAAAAATACAAACATGGGACGCAGAATACTATAATGAAACTATCGTGGACTAAATTCAAATTACAACAAATTACTAATAACAACATTCGATCCTGTTTTTATTTGTATCCAAGAAACATTTCTAAAAATAGATTGTTAATATTAGAAACTACCAAGATTACAGTCACATTCACAGCTCTGGATGGACTAAGGCCCTTGGAGGTGTAACCATCTTAATAAAAAATGACGTACCTCAGAGCAAAATTGAACTAAAAACAGAATGACAAGCAGCTGCTATGAGAGCACAGTATATGCTCTCTGTATATCCTACTGCATAACTAGAAAGAAGAAGAAAAGTTCGAAGATCTGTTAAAGCAATTATCTAAACCTTTCATTTTCCTAGGAGATGTTAATAGCCACAATACTATCTGGAGATCCAAGCAGACAAACAAAAAAGGTAAAATTATGGAAACATTCATTATGGATAATGAGCTATGTCTACTCAAGCAGTAAGCAGTGACACACATTGATCCAACAACTGAAAGACTGTCAACAATTGACCTAACCATGTGTGATCCAGCAATTTACCTTTTCTGATACATGCGGTAGTCACAATTTCCCCATCATCCTGAGGAACAATGAGAGGTGATTGATGAACACCAACTTAGATGAATACTAAGCAAGACCACCCGGGGAAAATTCAGAAATTTATGTCAAAACAAATTAACTCAAAATTATATAAAACATCAGAAAATTTCGCGGAAATCCTAATGGCCATATCAAAAGAATGCATCTCCCAAACTCAACACTAAACAGAAGAAATAAACCCTGATTCGATGATGAATATAAAAAAGTTATTAGTAAACGTAAAGCAGCACTTCAAAAATTTAAAAAAGAACAAACAACAACTAACTGCATTAATTCTAAATTCAATAGAGCAAAGAAATAAAAGAAACCAAAAAGGACTGTTGGCAAAAATATGTTAGTAAACTAAATTCTGCTACAAAATAAAAAAAGTTTGGGAAATTATTAGAAAAATAGCTAACATATACCAGTAAAACATCTGTCAATAACATACAAAAAGGCTATAACCAATATATTGGCCGAAACATTCTCAAAATGAATTGAAAACAACAACCGTGGAAATTATATAAACCAATTTCTCTCTCACAAGTTATTTATGTAAAACCTTGGAGAGAATGATGAATAATCGTTTAGTTTGGTACTTGGAGCCCAACAATTAATGACTGACTTACAATGTGGCCTTCGGAAAAAACAAACAAGAGTAGTGGACCACCTGGTTCGCATTTATAAGAAAAATGAACGTGGCTACTGTATTCTTTGACTTGGAAAGGGCTTACGAGACTACCTGGAAATACGGTATCATACAAGATTTGCCTGAACTTCAACTGAAAGGTAGGCTTTCTAGAATTCATTAAGAACTTTCTATCAAATAGAATTTTTCATGTCTGCATTGTATCTATTCTGTCCGATCCAAAAATCCAAGGAGTGCCACTCTATTCAGTATTAAAATAAATAAAATTACAAAAGAATTCACTCAAGGTATAAATTAATGTTTGTACGTAGATCGAAAAATATACATACCATGGAAAGGAATCTGCAGTAATGCTTAAATAAGATCAACAGATGGGCAATAAATAATGGTTTTAGATTTTCAAAAATCAAAACAAAATATGTCCATTTTTGTTATAAAAATAACTACATAATGATTCAAAATTACAATTCAAACAGACAAAAATCCCAATGGTAGACGAGTACAAGTTCTTGGGGATAATTTTCAACAAGAAACTAACGCTCATACCACACTTAAAATATCTGAGAATAAAATGCAGTAAGATTCTTGAGAGTTGTAGACCACAAAGATTGAGGAGGAGACCGGCAAACGCTGCTCAAATTATATACATAACATTAATTCGATCCAAGATGGACTATAGCATTTTCATATACCAATCAGCAAGAAAATCATATCTCAAAATACTTACGCCAACCTATCAGAAGAGTTTAAGATTGGCGCTTGGTGCATTTAGAACATCTCTTGTAGAAGGTTTGTATGTCGAAGCAAACGAACCTCCACCAAAAGTTAGACGGGACAAACTAGCTCTACAGTACTGTATAAAATTAAAAACAATCCCCTCTAACCTTGCATACATCACATTCAATCTAAAACACAGAAACCTCTTCCAACAAAGAGAAAGCCATAAAAGCCTTTGGACACTGGATAGAACTCATAATTTAAGAAGTAGACATACATCTATATAGAATCAGTAATACATACCAAATACACCACCTTCGACCATAAGAATACCAGAAATAAATCTAAATCTCTGCAGACCTCATAAAACAAGTACACATCCACTTATATTCCAAGAAGAATTAGAAAAAAACGAAATCAATTATTCCAGGCATGTATACACCTGCACAGATGAATCAAAATACAAAAACAAATACAAAAGGATGTTCAGCGGTGTATAACAAGAAAATAAATAAGGAATATTTGCCAAAAGAAACTTTAATTTTCAACGCAGAGATTTGTGCAATCGACCTAGCACTCAACTTCACCTCTAGAAACAAAAATAAAAAAAATATCTAATATTTTCTGAGTCCCAATCAGTTATAACAGCAATAAAAAATTAAAAAAAACAAACAAACTTGACAACCCTCTGTGGGTAAAATTGCTATGCAGGCTGGATTCATTATCCAACCATAAAGAAATAGTGCTATGCTGATCCCCCAGGCCACACGAGAAAATACTGAAATCATCAACATAAAATCCTACCTATGTACATACTATATATATCTATAAAACATACATATACCTTGAAAATATAAAATTATGTACGAAATAACTGTAGTTGAAGGCATAAACTTGCATTCAAAATACATTCAGTTGAAGCCATAAAATTTTGGTTAAAATGTTTAGATTTTGGCATTAAGCAACTCATAGAGATTAATATGCTGCTAAATAAAATGAATCAACCAATCTATTTTAAAAAAATAAGATAAATAAGGCCGAAAATGGATTATTTCTCCCATAACTACCCAATCGTCAATTTCCAGTCTTGACAGTTTGAAAACGCTTATTTCGCTTTGTGGCTGATTCCGCCCCCCCCTACAACTCTTTCCCACAGACGAAACGTATCAAGAATTTCACTTCTTTATCGCTATTTCCATGGCAAATGTTCAGACGAGCTACATTTCTGAGTTCCACCAATTCAGACCTTTTTTTTTTTAGCGAGCACATACCATGACACGTACAAAAGGATTGCGTCATCCTCATTCCCTTGGTATTCCATTGGTATGAAGAAAATTCTACTCAGCTTCATCCCTAAAACAGCTCATTTTTGGAACAGACTCCCGAGAAGATGCTTCCACGATCACACTACAATCTTAACCCCTTCAAGCCTAGAGTCAACCGTTAATGACCCTGCATATCATAATAATCTGTGCTTACTTTCTCCTCTTATGTCTATACAACACTCTCATTCAGTAACTTTCTGTGCCTTTGTACTGAGTGAGCTTTTGGTATATAAAAAATATCTTTTTGGCTTTGCTACAATATGGCAAAAGCGTTCACCCACTGATATGTATCGACGCCTGCTGAACGTTTACGGAAACCAAACAGTGAATGTGAGCACAATTGGTCTGTAGGCAATGCATTTCAGTATAGGTGTCAGTGATGTGCATGAAAAAGTGGATCACTACAATAAGCACAGATTTTCATGCAGCATACAGGTGAAAATGCAAAACCAATGTTTGGGATGAAGTGGGGAAATAGTTTTAGAATGGAAAACTGGCTCTATTAAACGGTTTTATTTTGCTCCTTGTATCTGTTGTAAGTTTATATAGACATGAACAGTTTGCATTACTTCTGAAACATCTGTTGTATATGAGGAGGTGTTGAAAAGTTGTTGTCACACTCAGAAGCCCCCTCCCCCTTACTGCATATTTTAATCACTTCATACTAAGCATGGTAATAAAAGCCACTAAGATGCAAGAGCGAAAGAATCAGAGAGGAAATAAAAGGACAGGATTCAATGTGACATTGCATTTAAATTTTTGAAGACCATTATGGAAAGGAAAGCAAGAAACTGAAAGTGAGAAATGTGGAAGAAACTATTACTTAAATTGTTTTGGAGATGTAAAGAATCTTTCATTTTCTGCTCCTATATTTCAATATTAAATGCTTTTGTAGTCAAATTGTTTTTATAAAGAAAAAGCCAGTATGAATGTGAGTATAGAATTTGCACTAATGTATTCTTCTGTAAGGATTTCAATCCACAGCTGGATGAAAAGATGTTTAATTAAAGTGCACCTCAACAAATGAATCCAAAATGCAGAGGTAATAAAATTTAAAGCCTCAGTTGTTGTTTCTGTATTAATGCAATTATACTTAAATATTCAGTGCAAAACTAGGTTTTCTAGGTAGATTGAATTAAAAGCAGCTTTGAATAGAGTCTAATTACATGATAGGAAAAGGGAATTTTATACAGTGAGGAATCAAACATTTGTAACTTTAAATTCTCCTCTCTATCTCTTTTCTTAGCAATTCTAAGAAAATTGAAAATAATTTTAATAAAATCAAGAAACAAATTAATTCAAAGATGCTCTACTTGTTATAACATATCACTTAATTCAGAAAGGATGGTTCTGTAGTAGTGTCTTGATTTTAAACTTCCAACCTTTGATTATTTAGAATATTGAATCAAAATTAATCTTTTTTAAAGCATTTCATAAAACTCTTGTAACTACTTTTTTACTTTTGATACCCTGGCTAATCTACCAGGTTTGTTTAAAACTGAATATCATTTTAATTTAGCAAATTAGCAATTTATTAAGAATTCTTCTCAACTTGGGATTTCAAAATATTCTGTTTAATGTTAATCCATTTAATTTTTAGATCTTGAAAGAACAAAAAGGTGACATTTTAATATGAATTTATACTACTGATTAATTAATTGTTAGACAGTTTTCTCTCTGCCATAAAAAAATGCTTTATGACAGAGCAAGTGGTTAATTAATCAGAGCTGGATTTATCTGTAAGAAATGTTGAATTAATCTGTGGCTGACTAAATCAGTTAGCATTGACAATTTTGTGGCTGAAGATATGAGAATAATATCCTGATTATGCCAGTGAAGTGCTATTCTTCCTTCAGTCAAAGAAATATTGGATCTGAATGGAAATATAGGAGAGAATGATGAATTTTTTTTAATCTGACACACTTTCCCACATTTGAACAAATATCAGAATCTTTTTGAAAAAGCTTCTTAATTAAGAACTTTTCAACACCACCTGTGTGAATATAGAAGATAGGAAATAGGCCATCATTACCATAAAAATAAAAAAAACATAACTTTAAATCAGAATTTAAAATCTTTATAATATCCCAACAAAAACAGAGAGTATGGAACTTAAATGTTTAACATTTCAAGTATACCATTTCCCTGTAACTTTTAACAAAAAAAAAATCACTAAATGAATAGCTTAACTCCTATATTGCAGAGATATCTGGAAGAGATGCTACTGATTATTTTGTTAAGACAAGTTCTCTCCTAAGATCTCAAAATACCAAATCTACATAAGAAATTTTGAAATAAGTTGACATGGAAAATAAAAGTATTGATTCCCTAAAACGGAAAAAAATATTCATATTTTTCATTGCTCAAATGAAAATAAACTACTTTCTCAAAAGTAAGATACCTGTATTGACATAGGCAAAATGGACTTGCCCTATTTTGCATAGAGTCAAGTGACTACTAATAAGTCAGTTGTCACTTGGTATGGAGGTAGAACTTCTACATCACAGACTAGAAGACATCACAATGTCATCAAACAGTGACTTTGACTTTGTCAGTGACAAACAAAGGATAATCTATGCAGGCGCCAAGAACAACAACAAAGGAGTAGGACTAATACTAGATAGTGCATTTAAGGAATGCATTCTAGGATACCATCAACTTTCCAAAAGAATTCTGGTATTGAAGCTGAAAGAGAAGCCATTCAATGTGGCTGTTATAGTAGTGTATACACTGACGACACAAAGCAAGGAGGAGGACATTGAATCTTTCTACTCAATGCTGGATAGTGCCAAGGCTCTATGCAAATAACCAGAAGTCATCATTATTCTGGGAGACCTAAACACCAAAGTAGGCAGGGAAAGGGCAGGGGATATAGCAGGAAGATTTGGACTAGGAACCCACAATGAATGAGGAGAAAAATGGATCTAATGGTGCACAGCCAATAACCAGGTAATAGCTAACGTGGTTCCAAGATCATCCAAGATGGCTATGGACATGGGGGAGTCCAGGAGGAGAAAGCAAAAATCAAATTGATTATATAACCATCAACAAAAGATTCAGGAATACAATGATTCACTGCAAAACCTTCTGGCTGCGGTAGTGATCTTTTATATGTAAACTAAGAGTGAAACTGCGGAAATTGAAGAAGCTCAATGCAGCACCCAAACTGCAGTACGAACTCCTGAGCAATACTAACCTAAAAGGAAAACACATAGACAATGTGAAAAGAAGATACAACGGAAACTCAAAATGGGACACACTAAGAGATGCTTTAGTGACATCAGCAGACAATATCATCCGAAAGGAGACAGGATGAAGAAGGAAAAACAAATGGATGACTGATGAGATTCTCAACATGATGGAAAGGAGACAGAGAACCCTGCCAAGATACAGAACAGAGTACAGAAAAGTACAGAAAATTACACAATGAAACAAGGACCAAATGCAGGCAAGCTAAAAAACTATGTCGAAACGAAAATTGTGCAGAAATAGAAAGATTGAGTACTACCAACAAAAGAGACATCCACAAACAAACAAGACAACTAACATGACAAAAAGATATTCTTGTCAACAGGCTGCCTAAAATCAAAGGATGGAATGCTCATATTAGAGAAGGAAAAAATTCTTCAATGCTGGAATGAATATATTGGAAAACTCTTCTACGATGAAAAGGAACAAGTAGCAATACACAGAACTACCAACAGACCTGGAATTCTGAAAACCGAAGTAAAAGCCACACTGGCCATATTGAATAGAAACAAGGCAGCTGAACCAGATGGAATTGTAATGGAAATGCTAACAGCCTTAGAAGGCATAGACAAGATGAAATCTACAACTGAGCAGATCTATCTTCATAGCTATGCCTAAAAACCAGGTGCAAATGTATGCAAACTTCACCGAACAATAAGCCTGATGAGTTGTATGACAAAACTCATCATCCGTATTCTGATGAATAGAGCACGCAGCAGAATCAGGTCAGAGATAGGACAAGAACAGTGCGGGTTTGTTAAAAACACAGGAACAAGGAACGCGATATTCATGTTCATGTTATCGGAAAGAGCAATACAGATGCAGAAGGATGTGTACCTATGTTTTATAGACTACGCAAAGGCTTTCGACAAAATACACCATAAGGATCTGATAGAACTGCTCAGCAACCTTGATATATTCAGGAAAGATATCAGAATAATCAAGAACCTATACTGGCAGCAAACAGCATGCATACGCATCGGGAATGAGTTCAGCAGATATACATAGAGAGAGGCATAAGGTAAGGATATGCCTTCTCACCTGACCTGTTCAACCTATACAGCGAGGCAATTATGCGAGAATTGGAAACCTTTTTGAGATTTAGCTTTGGCAGCCACAATCATAACAACATATAAGATACACAGATGACACGGTACTAATAGACATGGAAAGGAAATTACAAAATCTCCTACAGAAGTTAGCAATGGAGAGTGAGAAGAAAGGACTAAGCATAAACTACAAGAAGACAGAATGCATGGTCATCAGTAAGAGGAAGAGCCTGAAATGCGATTTGAAGGTCAGGAACACTAGAATCAAGTAGATGCAAAAGTTTAAATATCTGGGAAGCGTCTTGACAGAGGACAGTAAGTGTGACACTGAGATTCATAGACATATTGGATGGCCAAGGACACATTCCAAAAGCTGAGCAGAATATTGCAAGACTGAGGATTTCTTTGGTAGCAAAGAAAAGAATAATGAACTGTTACATGACATCTGTCCTTCTTTACAGAAGTGAATGTTGGATGACTTCCTTAAAGATAAAGAAGAGACTTGAGATGACGGAAATGTGGTTCTACAGAAGGATGCTAAAGATATCATGGACTGAACATGTGAGCAACGATGAGGTCTTAGAGAGGTTGCAAATAAGGAGGAGGCTTGTATCAGGAAGTGACAGAAACTTTTCCTGAGGAGGGGGGGATAAATTTTCTACCATTTTTTATTTTCCTTTTATGTTGGCACACAGACTAAAAATGGATTTTTCACAATTCCAAGCATAGTTGTTCTGGAAATTTTTTCTTATCTTTTTATCACTGTATCTGCACAGCACAAATTTAATTCTATATGCAGAATTTTTCAGCTAACTCTAATTGTTGCAGAAACTATATAGATTCATCAGAGGACATTTCAGTCAGTTGTTACCATTCTAATGGTAACAACTGACTGACGAATCTGACTGACGAATCTGAGAGCTGAGTTTGAATTCCAGTCAGGTCCATTACATTCACTTATGCGTTAATACCCTTGGGAAAGGTAAGAATCTTCTTCTTCTCCCCCCAGCTAAGAGTAAATAGCAGGGCAGACTAGGTTCTATAACCTGAGGTGGCAACTGGTCTAGAAGGAAAAACTCTGAATTCAAAACCGGCCCAGAGAGGGTTGGACTCTGTCAGACTCTTACTCAAGAAACACCACTTCTACTGTGGTTGAAGTACACATGGTGCTCCTATGACCCTACTGGTCACAGGATAAAAAAAAAAAAACGTTCTAAAATCTTAGAAGCCTCACACCTACCTTCAATTAATTTCAACTGTATTAACTCATCTTCGATGATCATTTCTCCAGTGACAAGTTTTTCAAACTCACAAAAACTGAAAGCCTCTCATAGCTTGTGTATATACTGTATTATTGTTTCTTTTGGCTCTTGTTTGCTCACGATAAACTTTGTCCCCTCAGCAATAACCAATATGGAAATATAGGAAAACTCTGGTAGCCACAGGTGATTGTATGGTTGTGATGGTTTGAAATTTCACCTTCTTGATCAGAATCACTTTCAGTATCACTGTCATGATTATCACCATTATCTGCATGGGTAAATCCCGAAAATTCTTCATCACTCTCACTGTCCATGTAAACACCCTCTACCAGCATAACAGATCCACATTGTGACCAAAAAACAAACGTTTTTTTTTAAATTCACTGATAAAGCAACTATTTCAGTCAGAACAAAACGGCTGACATCTGGTCATTCCCAGTTCATACCACAAGCTTAATGATGCCATTTCCATAGTAATAGGCACAGATAGAGCTTGCTAATTTTTATTAAGCAGGAAGTTTCTACTTAAATTTGATCATAAATCTTTAGTGTCTATTTTTAACCCCAGTTACCTAAAGTTATATCGAGAATTTTAAGATGGGCCATAAAGCTTTCAACATCATATATGTGAAAGAAAACACTATTCTACATGCAGATGTTCTATCATGTCTAAAGTTCAACAACAATCAGAAAGATCAGACAATTCAGAACTGAATTGAAGCAGATGTATTACTCTTATATTGTCTTGAATTTGAACCCTTACAGAATCAAGTATTAAGCAAGATTGCATGTAGAATAAAAAGAAACAAATTGAGTTATTGTTCTAAGGCAGAGAGACATTATAAAGACAAGGTACAGGTTAACTATAGAGCTGGGTTTTATAGGCAATGGAGATGTTTTAATACCACCAGAGAGATTAAAAAAAAGATGTAATAAAAATTGTACATGATGATGTCCATTGTAGAATAACAGCAGTACAAACACAATTAAAATTGTAAGCATGGTGGTGGTCTGAGTATTCATGAGAGATGTAGAAAAATACATATAAAAAATGTACAGAAATAAAACTTTTGTCAAACCAAGATACATTCATGGCATTAAAAAAAAAAAAAAGGAGCCATGTTCATATGAATCATATACCTGTTAAAGGTATAGGGCTATTTTTAATTTCAGTTGACTCATTCTCTGGATGGCCTGAAGTGGTTAGAGTTCAGGATAGGAAAGCAGACACAGTAAAGCAAATATTATGAGTAATATTTTCCAGTAATGGAGTGCCAAAAACATTAGTGTCTGACAATGCCCCAGAATTTTGTGATGGAACTTTGTGTTCATGGTTAAAACAAATTCGATGCCTTCCTTATAACACCCACAATCAAATGGAATTGTAGAAGAATGGTACAGACAGTAAAAATGTGGTTGAAGGCATTTTCTCCATCCGGAGATATCATACATAGTTATCTACTGAGACTATTATTGAGTTACAGATCTATCCCACATGCTAGTAGAAGGCAAAGTTCCTCTGCATTGATTGGAAGAGAAATTAGATCATGAAAAAAAAATGTTGTACAAAAAAGACAGAGAATCAAGTCCTGAAAATGTGACTTTATCCAGACCAAGATCCTCAATAAAAAGAACCAGGTACACGCCTTGAGAGAGAGAAGATCTTGTACTATTGTTTGGAGAAGTCACAGATCAAAGAAGGACATGAAACCTCTTTGTGTCTGAGAGGTGTAATGACATAGGCAAAATGGACTTTCCCTATTTTGCATAGAGTTGAGCAACTACTATTAAGTCAGCTGTCACTCAGTAAGTAGGTAGAACTTCTATGTCACAGACTAGAAGATATCACAAAAATACCATATCAAAATTATGGTACTAAAATATTAAAAGGAAAGGCCAAATTAGCCTTTTATTAGTTTAATGAAAACAATCACATATATATTGTTAATACAAATATACTAATTAAAAATGTTAATTAAAGATGCAATAAAATAGATGTATAATTCTCATTAACACTCTTTCTAAAAAGTGCTTCAATTTGGGCTTCAGTCTGAATATTATTGAAGACTCTCAAGCAGCCAACAAAAACTTTTATTATAGAAGGTTTCTAACCTTGACAATTTTTGTCATTTTTCTTTAAGGAAATATTTACTAGACTTTAATTACTTTAATCTAGGAGAAAAATCAGATTATAAAAAAAAAAGGAAGAAAATAATCAGTATAATTGTTTTGGGAGGAGCCCTAATAGTGATTAAAAAATAGGATATCAGCTTCTGCTGATGCAATTTACATTCACTAGATGAGTATTTCTAGCAAATTGAAATATAATATCAGAAAAATTTTATAGTTGAGTGCCTAGTAAAAAAAATGAGGGGCTTACAACATTCTAGAAATAATTTTTGGTCTTGTTTGTATCAAGAAAATGACCACAAGAACTTATATACTTTCATTTAATTGATTATCTATTTGTATTGTACAAATTTGTCATCCAAACAGTTTTTTTTATCTGTAAGGTTAAGTGCTATAGTGAAATTACTTTTTATGAATCCTCTTTGATACTGAAATACAGTCAAAGTTCTTCAGTAAAATTTATTCAGTGTTATTGTATTCTCAAAGAAATGCTATGTGGCCATTCCACAAATTAAAAAACTCAAAGATTTCAATATAAATTTGTCCATTTATACCAAAAATACTTCCACCATATTTTCATAATTTTTTTTATGCAAGCTGTTTTGAAAAGCAAAATATAGATATTTGTTTGCCCTCTATTCAAATGTAAAGTTTGACTCTTGGAGCTAAATCAATCTTTACCATGAGAGCTGATCATATACTTTTCCTAAGTAAAATAGAAAATAATAAAACTTCAATATTTGAACAAAAATATGATTAATCTACTTTACTAAAAGTTTCCATGAAAGCAAATCTCATGAAAAAGAAGTTTTGATTTAACATTGCTTTAAAGAATAGGCTTTTGTTGTAGAAGTTTGGATTGCATTTGAGATTTAAAAAAATAATGTTTTGCTCATTTTGATTTCAGCATGAATTTGAAGGTTTGTCATAAGCATTCAGCTTGATTTCATCATGTGACTGTAAAAGTAATAATGAAATTGTATAAACAATTTTTTTTCATGAGAAATAGGCTTCAGACTTGATCTTATATCAAGACAGTTTTATGTATACTTTTGATTTAAAATCCATAAAGATTTATTTGAAAGAAACAATGTGTTTGTACTAAATAGATATTCAAAAGCAAATGATCCATTTTCTTAAGTTATTAAGAAACTTTTTACATAATGAAACCTTAAACTTTACTTTGGTTGCCAATATTGCATCAGAATGAAATATAAAGCATCATTCTGAATAAACAGGTTAGGGAAGTGATTAAGTAAATTGAAACCCTAAAAAACTTGATCCATATTCTTATCTATAAACAATAGAATTTGGACAAAAAAAAAAGATGATGCTTTTGTGAGGTGCCATAAGCTGAAAGCAGGGAAATGATAATAAAAGGAAAAAAATTATTTTATATTCCCTGCCACAGCTGTATAGAATGGAATATACACAATGTTTGGTGATGTTATTTTTTGACATGTTTCTGATGCAAAATAGATTGAGGCAGCTTTCTGACTATTGTTTCAAATCCTTATATCTCTGTTGTTTTGCTTGCAGTTTTGTTATTCCTTTGAATAGTGTTTCTAATGCTGATCATCTGTTGGTATATTTCTGGGTCACCACTTGTGAGATTTGCTTGATATTGTAGGAAATATTGTTGTTGAAATTCCAAGGTTAATTAAAAAGTACACCAGATAAGAATACAATGACATTATTTTCTAATGATAGTAACCAAGATGAGGTGATTAGATCAAGTAAATCATTATAAAATGACTATGATTGTTGTATTGATAAGAACAACTAAGATCAAAAGGCTGAAAGAAAATAATGATTGCAAAAAAAAACAAACACTTATTTAGATAAAAGGAGAAACAAGTTCAGTATTTAAAAATAACAGTAAAATAAATCTTGTTAAACTGCAGATTAAAGTTCAATCACTAGGAAGCATTTATTAACTTAAATCAGATGTAATACCTTGTAGAATCTCAAATAACAAACAATAATTAGAGAAATTCTAAAAATTCAAATTAATCTTGAAAAAAAAAAAGAGATAATTATTCAGATTATATGCAAAAACTAAAGTGAATGAAATTGAAATTCACATGATTTTGATTTGGAATTTTTGTCAGTTGTTTTAAAAATCAGAATTAAATGTATCCATAAGTTCGTACATTTATAATTAGACATTGATCTTAGACAGAAGGTTAAGAAAAGACATTTTGTTGTAGGAATAAGGAAACAGGTACAAATTAATAAATCATTTTGATATGTTAAAAGTGAATGTGACAAACCAAATTTATCTATATATGACAATAATGGCCATTTCAATATAGGTAATGTTACCGTATCTGCAAAGTTTACTGGCATGGTATTGATTACATACAGAATTGTGTCATACATTGAAGAAATATAAGCATTAAAAATTTTAACAAAACATGAACAAAATATTGCCAAAGGATAATTTAGCTTGGTATCATGACTGATTGTGTATGATTCTTGGTATATATTAGATACAGAAGGATGTCACAGTCATAGTTCCATAAAATAATATCTTTTTTGTTTATATTATAATTATAAATATGAATTTGTGTGTGAGAATGAGCACAAAGCCTGCTGAACCTGTATCAGATGACAGAGATATGTAAATCATGGTGAAAGAAGGAAGATTGAGAGCCCACTGAGAGTTTTCATCCATCTTCATTGCTTGTGCAAAAAGAAGGAAGATGAGAAGTAATAGAGATAGAAAGTAACTTCAGCAAATTAAGCTTCCTTAATGTCAACATGATAATATGTGCAATGGGAGAAGTGTAGTAAAGTATGAACAAATACAAAATGCACCCTAAGGTTATGGAAGGAAAAACAAAAGTCTGATTGAGACTACTTAGTGTCACAAGGGACACAAAGCTTATTGCTGCTTTGACACAGGCTAAACTAATTAAAGATATACATAGTTCACAACACCTCAGAAACTTCTATTACTCTGCCACCAATAATTTCTTTGCCATTATAGTTTCTTAAAATCAGCTTCTCTGCTATGCAGAGACACTTTTCTTTTAGTTGTTTGAAAGGAATGGTAATTTATTCTACATAAGAATTATCTATTTCTTTTGTTCAACTTACTTGAATTAACTTAAAACTTTTGGCATTACAATGTACAAGGTAAATTAATGTTTTTTTTCTTGGTTAAGGAATTTCAATATTTCCAACATATTTGAAAGGCATGTTCTTTTTTTCTTTTATCAGTTCTATATATATATATATATATATATATATATATATATATATATATATATATATATTCTCATTTAAACATCTCTGTTTAAACAATTTAGACATGTGTTTATTTATTTTCAATAAAATCCTTTCATAATCATGTATAAGCACTCTTGTTTCATGATTAAAGACAGCAAGACTGTTGTTATAATCATTCATTTTTATTTTCCCCCCCAAGTTTTTTCAATATTTTCCAATATCTTCAGGGTTTTCATGGTTAAGACAATTGTGTTTGTCCCAAAAAATTTTTTAAATCAGTGTTTGTGACTTTGTGCATGACATGAATTGTTAATGGTTTAACCACAAAAACAAAAAATTTATTTCAGACAAACAGAATTATTTGTCTTAACCATCAAAACCCTGAAGATAATATTGGAAAATATTGAAAGTACTTGGGGGAAAAATAAAAGTGAATATAACCACAGTACCTTACTTGCTGTCTCTAATCATGTACCAAGAAAACTTATATGTGATTATGAAAGGATTTTATTGAAAATAAATAAACATAACATGTCTAAATTGTTTAATCAGTCATGCTTAAATGAAAATATGCTGCCAAAGTATATGGAATATATATATATATATATATATATATATATATATATATATATATATATAATGAAATAATAGAAGAAAAAAAACACTCCTTCCAAATTTGTTGGAAATATTGAAATTCATATTATGTAATCCTTGAACTAATTAATGCTAATATTTTCACTGAAGAGACTTTCGCTGTAAGTAAAATATATCAAATAGTGTGATGTTTTAAGATTTTCTACTAGCTGGAGTATTTTTCAAAAGATTTAATGTTGAATGCATGAATATATGTGCTGTATAGGGTCATTGAAAATCATACAAAATTCATATATAGCCAATTTTATAACAGATGATGGCTTATTTTAAACCATTTACTGTTTAAAAATTAATTCAAATTAGTAAAAAAAGAAAAAAGCATATAAATATTACTGCATCCAAATCAAAGAAGTGCTGAAAAGTTTTTGGCTTGACCAAGAAGAAATTTAAAAAAATGGAAATTGTGATGTTTGATTATTCAGTCAAATTTTGGTGGGTAGGGCTAAAAATCTTTCTTTGGATTGCCAAACTCAAAATGATAAAGTACTATTTTATAAAATCCCATGTGATAATTGTAATTATTGGAATTAGATTTATTATAAATATTTGTTTAGACCATTAATGATAAAGTCAATACAGTCATATAAATATTTCAATAATTGTATTCATAATAATAATTTAAAAAAATGAGGCAGATAATATAAATACTAGATGAATAGAAAATTTGCTTACAAGGTAAATTATTCTACAATGATTTCTAAAATAAAACAGAAACTGAAATCGCTAGAAAACACATTAATAAGTAAATTCTTATGATTTTTTTAAATACAGCATAACAATTTTTTTAAAATAATTTCTTATTCAGTTTTCCTGCTGAGAATGAGTTAAATCAGTAGCAAAAATTACTTTTAATTTTTTTTTGTTACAATAAATGCTAAACAGATTTTATAAGATTATCAAAATTAATTATTACTAGTAATATAAATAAAATCTTTATCATAAAATATAGATTTTATGTTTTATAAAATATGTTTCAGTTAATATTTCCTTTTTGTCAATAATGACTCTAGAATTATTGAATATTAAAACATATCAGCCTTTAATTGTATGAATTTATTTATTATGATCTCCTTAATATAAATATATATATATATATATATATATATATATATATATATATATAATTATCTATTTCAGTGATTACAAACTAGAAAGTTCTATATAAATTTTAGTAATAAATTAAAATACAAGCTGATATTGTGACCTCAAGCACAAATTTGTGAATCTTTTTATGATGTTGACCAAGAGAAAAGACACCTTGAAAACAGCTTAGGAAGTTTCTATTATTTTAGCTCCAGAAACAATCCTATGTGTAAAATGAACAAACATTTGATATATCCAACATGAAAATATCTTGACATTTAATCAAAAAGTATCCATAATTATATTTAACAAAATCTGACAACAAAATATTATTTATTATAAAACTATTTTCATTGCATAAAGTATCTGTTACAACAATGGTAATAATTTTAGTCAATGGTTTCAATTTATTAGTTTGATGTTCACTTAAATGACTAACAAATTTGTTTGATGACTGGTGCCACTTAGCTTGCAATATATATATTTAAATAACAGATCATTGTTTTCTGAATAAACTGAGCAGTTGCTCTGATACTCAATGCAACAAGAGTGAAGTATAAAGAAGAAATTTACCAGTGAATTAGAAAATGAGAGAAGACAGAAGAATGGAAAGATGAAAAGGTACATCATTTTGAGTTATTTCAAAGATAGTGATGTTATATTTTGAGGCAAGTCTGATGAACAGAAATTTCCCATAAAGACATGTCAATTTCTTTCAGATATTAATTTTAAGCTTTAGCTGTTGAAAAATGTTCTTTTTCCTTCTGATATTCAAAGTCCATTTTGGTTCTGACTTTATCCCAGTTAAGTTCAACCTGTAAAAAGAAAAGAAAAAGTCAGCATATAAAATACAAAATAATGAGATTGGATTTTAAAATATATATTATACATAATGTACTTGTAAAAATATTCAAGAAATAAACTGATAAGTTATAAACACATGTGTGTGCATGCATTTCCCTCACTATATTAGTTAAGCTGTACTAAGAACATATTCAGTGACACAAAATAAAAATGCCTTTGACGATGATGTCACCACATGAAGACTTATTTTTTGCTCATGATCACCTTGTACTGCTAAAAACAATTATAAGAAACTTTGGAGCAATCTCCTCAAATAAACATCAAATGACTTTATTATCATCACTGCATACAAATTCAATAAAGCAATTTAAAAATAATTAATCTCAAAATAAGCATTTTCAAAAGAAATGAAAAATTAGACTTTTAATTTTATCAGATATGATGATAATCCTAAAGTGTTACAGTAACAGCACTCATTGAAACAAAATATCTGGATAAATGTGAATTACTGAAATTGCCATTTTATCTCTATTTTAATATGACATTCTAGAATTGCATATAAGGTAGGCAGTAAATAAATATATAATGGAATTTTTAAGTTAAATATACACGTTTGTTTACTTTTCTAAAAAAATACCAAACTAAGAAATCTTACTTTTGGTATTAAATTAATACCTTTATTTAAATGGAAAGTATAGTTACTAATGGTGATTTTCTAAGCATAGCTTAGATATGGTACAAGACCAAAAGTATGGGCACTCAGTGAGGATTGAACTCACTATTCAGTCATAATTTATCTAGTGAGACAAACTTACTAAACATTACATCATTGGAAGTGCCCAAAGTATGATTACTAATAAATAAAAGGAAGTTGCTATTTGCTAAGCAAGACCACAAGTATAAGGCAATCCTTGAGGACTGAACTCACTACTCAGTCATAATGATCAGCTGGCTAGACCTTACCTCATGCCAAGGCACTTAGGGATAAAAACAAGTTGAATAACTTTGGATAATTAAAAAATTATGATTTATATAACTAATGTAATTTCAATAGCAGGCCTAAATGTACTGATCAGTTTGAACTCTGACAGATGAATAAAGAGGAGCCTAATTTTTCATGTATGTCCTTTATTTAGATTTTCACTAGATCAACTCTCATCACTTTGTTGACTGATTATTGACAGGCTTACCATAATTTCTAAATCTCAAACAGACAGTTTTTCACTTTATATTGAAAATTTTGGTTCTTGTATAATAAAGTGTTTTCATGCCTCAACAGCACTCAAGCTTCTAGACTGAGAGGAAAAAAAAGAAACACACATTGATAGTTTATATCACTGTAACATACAGTAAGACTATTGAAAATATATTTTAAAATTGGAGAATTTTAATGAGCCATTGTCATATAAAATTGAAATTAGGAAATTCATTATCATCTGTAAATTATGAGGGTGGCCTGAAAACTTCATAGTCTGACTGTAAAGGAGTAACACTAGAGCTGTGATATCTTGCACATATTAATTTCAACTCTATCAAGATATATCAAGAGTGCAAAAGGTGGCAGCTGAATTTAGGAGGGGAAGGAAGAGCCTTGAAGATGACTCAAGGTCTGGACAACAGGCCACTGCCACCACCGAGGAAAACATTGATTGTGTTCACCTCATGGTGATAGATGATAGGCAACTGACTGTAAATCAACTAACCAATGCTATTACATATCCCATGAGACAGTTGAGAATATTCTGCCCAATGAACTTGGCATGACAAAAGGTTCTGCTCAGTGGGTGCCACATCTTCTGATACCAGATCAAAAGCACACCATACTGATCACATCACAGGAAAATCTGACATTGTTTGAGGCAGATCTAGCTGGTTTCCTTGAACAATTCATTACCCAGGATGGGTCCATCACTTTGAGTCAGCAACAATCCATAAAGTGGAAACACCCCTCTTCACCTGCTACAAAAAAGGCCAAGGTTGTTTCATCTGCAGGGAAGGTGATGGCCTCAGTTTTTTGGGATGCAAAAAGGCATTATATTTATTGACTCTCTTAAATTAATGGAGAGTACTATGCCAACTTGCCAAGGCAGTTACAAATGGTTATCAAGATCAAACGCCCAGAAATACTGATGAAAGGGGTCTTGCTTCATCTAGACAATGCTCCAGGAAAAAAAAACTCTTTGGTTTCAATGGCTGTTGTGCATGACTGTGGCTTTGAACTATTTGATCACATTCCCTATTCTCCCAATTTGACTATAACCTGTTTCCCAACATGAAAAAACACCTGGCTGGGAATCAGTATTGCAGTGATGATGACATCATATTTGCTGTTGATGACTTTTTTGACCAACAATATGAAGTCTTCTTTGAACAGTCATATATAAGTTTATCTGAAAAAAAATCAATGCAGTTATTAATAAGAAGTGTTGAAATTAATGCATGCAAGATTTCACAGCTCTAGCATTTCTCCTTCATAGTCATATGAACGTTTCATCCTACCTTCAAATATAATCATCTAATTTAGCAACAAAAGAAGAGAAACAATGGTGCTTCTTTCAGAGTCAACAAAAAGAAGCATCCTTGGAAAGAGACAGTAAATTAAAAAAAACGTAATTCCTGTTGAAAGGCAACTGATGTAGTAGAATGTGTTCAGATCAATTCAAGAACCATATTATGGTATCTATATCCCAAGAAGCAGAACAGCCAGAAGACTACCATTTTTATTCCCTTTAATGTTCACATTATCTATAAACAATTGTTAGGACCAGTGTATATTTTTTCTCTGCTGATGAGAAAATACTATTTATGGAAAGAAAAGAATCAATAGAATTTTTCCATTAAGTTTAGTTCTAAAGTTTAAGGAGAGTGGCAGGAGAAATGACTTACTTTTACTCACTTATGTTAATTGAATTCTAGGTAGCTATTATAAAGAAAGTAATTTAGTAACAACATTTTGTAAAAAGAACAAAAACATTTGTTACTACAAAGGGTGAAAGGAAAAATGTTGTGTTAGAAACAAATTAAAATGACCAGATCCATATAATGAAGCAAACAAAATCTAGACCAAAAGCATTAAAAATCTGAAACAATAAATATTTATGTTCATTAAGAAGATACTGCTGATAATTGCCAGTTAAAAGGCACTGAAGGCACAATAAATGATATGAAAGCATCATATGTTTTCATATAAGATAACAAAAAACAAAAGTGGCTTTTTGTAATAAAGCTTAATATTAGGATTTCAGTTATAGACAGTCTGAATCAAATCAACATAAAAACTTTTATCAGGGAAGAAATTCAATATTCTGTTAAAAATGATGTTTATGTTATTTTATCTATTGTTGTTTGGGTTAATTATTATTGAAGGTACCTCAGTGTTAGGTAATAGTGAAGAATGCTGGTCTGGTTGATCATTACTACTGAATAGTGAGTTTGATTTTCAATGGTTATTCCATAAAAATTTCAATGTTAAAAAAGCCAAGGGTTGACATGTTATAAAATCACACAATCTAATCTAACCATTATTGAAGTGTTGATAGGTGAAATTAGTGAAAGGTAAATGGAACCTAAAAATACCTAAATTCCTCAATTGCAATACACAGTTAAATATTGCTTATCAATAGTCATATTTATTATATTGGGGCTTCTTAGCACATAATATCATACAGATCTATTTTTATGCAAATCTAATCACTCAAAAATGACATCTTTCTTACCTAATATGTAAACTATTTATGTCTTCAGTTATTAATATTACCAGAAACTTTACAGGCATCCAAAAAATGCAACCAATATGTCATTGTCTGAGTAAACAAAGTCACAAAGGCAGACACTTTGTAAACAGTGGAAAACAATTATACAAAGCATTTGCAGAATTTGAAAAATGTTTGTAAAAAAAAAATTGATACTGCTCTTTGGTTACAGAAACAGATAAATGTCTGATTGGATTTGAATTTTTGGGGTATAACAGATAAACTGAAGCCAAGACAAAGCAGTTATACAATTTTTACATATTGGCTCCTATCTTAAGGGCCATATAATTACAAATATTTTTTTGTTAATTTATTCTTAGTCTTTAATCAAATATTTTTTAACTGAAATTTTTTTCTGTCTAAAAGCATTGAGAGAAGATATTGTAACACCAAAAAAATTCTCACTTCTCTCTTCCATAAATAATGAAAATCAACATATCTGTTTTGATACTAAATCACACTATTAGTATTTTTATGTTTAATACTAAATGGTATTTACCTTTGTTTTCTGTATCCCAAAAATGATATCTTTACACTATGTAAAAAGGAAAATCATAAAAGCATATCATCTTATCTATTATCAGACTAAAGATTTTCCTAAAAGATGAGGAAGAAATTAAAACAAAGTAAACTCATGCATTGATAAAATTAACCTTTTCATAAAAGATATAGCATTTTGTAGGACTTCTAGAAAGTTCCACAATGATAGATACCTGTTTATCAATAATTCTCTGGGGTCTTAATTATAACTAATGTCAACAAATCACCATTTAATTGGAAAGACCTAAGTTGAAATTAAAACAGTAAAAAAATTCTGTCAAGAAGCCACAGCATTTTTGAATAGATAAGATACAGGGTTACTATCTATACTGGTAAGTTTTTCAGATTCAACATATTTTCTCAAAGATGTTAGTTTATATCTCAAATAGCAACATACTTATGTAGTTGCAATTAAGAACAAATATGAAACTTTGGTTGGTTGGTTGATTTGTTTAGTGATATATCAACCTTTATAATGGAACTTTGTAAAAGGTCAGGAATACTAAGTAGACATGTTAAGGGAAGTACTCATAACAGCAAAAGAAGTCATCTCAAGAGAAACAAAAAAATGGAGTGAATAACAGGTGAAATTCTTGAAAGAGACACAATAGATAATGCCAAAAATGGCACAGAATATATGATATTAAACAAAAAAATCAGTAAAAGTAAGCAAGAGATCAATGGCATAATGAGAAATTTGCAGAGATTGAAAAACTGCATGTCAAAGATGTGGGAGGCATTTACAAACAGATAAAAGAAATAGCAGGGAAGAAAGCATACTCTTTGGCAGGATGTATAAAATCTAAAGTTGGAACATTCAGGTACTACTGAGATGGAATTAATACATTGGAAATTTCTTCCATGATAACAGGAGCAAAACCTACAATGCATAAAATGACCTGCAGTATTAAATTGTGAGGTCAGGTCATCAGTGGCCAAGATTAAGAGAAACAAAACAGCAGAATCAGATGATATTGTAACAGATGCTAACTGCCTTAGACAATTTGTGGACTAATAAGATTATTGAAATAGATGACAATAGCAAAATACTGAAGATCCTCAATAGATCACAATCTTCATAGCATTGATAAAGAAATGAGTTACAAATAAATGCAAAATTTACTGGACAACCAGCTTGATAACTAAAGTAATAAGAAGGATTCCATTGATTAGAACTCAAAACAGAATTGAGCCAAAAATAGAGCAAGAAGAGAATGGCTTTGTTCAAGAACACTGGAAAAAGAAATGCAATTTACATGATCAATATGCTGTCAGAAGAAAGAATACAAAGAATGCAGAAAGATTTATACATATATTTTGTAGATTATACAAGTAACATAAAGAACTACTTGAAATGTTAGAAAAGCTTGATTTACATAGAAAAGTATTTAAAATAATCTATTTCTTCCTTGAATAAACAGCTTGCATGTGAATAAAGAACAAGTTTAGTGAATACACAAAAATATAAAAAGGAATAGAACAAGGTCATTTGCTCTCATCAGATTTATTTAACTTGCACATTGAAAAGATTAAAAGTCCTACCAGTATTTAATATTGGTTAATGTTACTTTTTAACATACACTGCACAAGATAAAATAAACACATGGGTGGAAGAACACTCCTTAAGTCTGGAGATTAAGAGGTGATATGCTAGGGTAATTAATTTATGATAGCCACTTATCCTCAGAGATTCCAAGGTATTTTTCTCACATAGTTTCATTTTAGCCTTAGGAAGCCAAGGAGAGTACAAGTTTCTCTGGTAAAAGGTAACATTAATACAATTTTTCATCTTCACTTTTGTCTCTAATACTATTAAACATTCTACAAATTCATAATATATATATATATATATATGTAGGGCTTTACAGCACGTTCCTTTTTACTGGTGCAAAGGAGTAGAGGGCTCATTTTATATTCAACTGGTGGAGCATGAGCAGCTCTATTTGGGACTAAAGAGTGCTCCTAACTCCAAAATTATTTGAATTTTTTTAAACATTAGTTTGTATTCAACAATAAAAAGAAAAGAATTGAAAATTTGAGCTAAACTCTTTCAGTTGTTTTTTATTATTATATCTGTGATAACTTTGAGAGAGAGAGAGAGAGAGAGAGAGAGAGAGAGAGAGTATGTGTATGTGTGTTAGTTTCCATTTTCATATGTAACTATTTCAACTTTTACCCAGGTTTTGGTAAAGAGGCAAGTGACTTTGACACCTAGGTGTTACTATTCTGATGTCCTAGACATTTCTTTTAAGTTGCAGAAGACAGTGTAGAAAGTCTTTGATGTCATTTATGTTCGCTCTACTCTGTAATGAGCACTCTTTTAAGAATATTGTTGGTTATTGGAATTTATTCCATATACACCAATCATATACTTGTGTGTATATATATATATATATATATATATATATATATATATATATATATATATATATATAGATAGATAGATAGATAGATAGATATACATATATAATCTAAAGCAATCCTAAGGAGCCAGGCAAACCTACCTAGGTTTCACCTAACGGTTCTTCAGGGTAAAGAAGCTTGCCCATGAATATGAGAGTATCATATGAGTAGATAAAACTTGTGTAAATTAATTAGTGGGAAATATCAAAATGAAAAAGATTCTCCCAAGCTATATATATATATATATATATATATATATATATATAGAGAGAGAGAGAGAGAGATTTTAAGTAGTAAATTTCCAGTCTTCTTCCCACTCCCTGTAACCTGTTTTACAAGTTACAGGGAGTGGTATGAAGATGATATCCAACAATCCATAAATCAACCATTTTTATTAGGTGATAATACTTAATTAGACTTTATCATCTGATAATGAATAAAGATTTAACAGCTGAAATGCTTGCTGGTTACAAATAAGCAACTTTGAACAACTGACCCGGCTACATGTGTTATAAGTAATCATGATTAGCTTTAATAAATATGTTCAGAAACTATAAGAATAGGTGTACTAAATATATTATTTTCTAAGACAGTAGAAATCTTGACAAATGCAAGCTTAACTAATAAAGAAGGAAAAAAAAAGGTTGTATTTTATGTTTATTTGTAGATATATATATTGAAATAAACATAAAGTTCATGATGCCCACTAATAAACTAGAAATTGCTTACTTTACAAGCAAATATAGGCATTGACAGTAAAACTGCTAAGTCAACAGATGTTCATGTAGACAAATTCTTTTGTAAATACTGGGCAAATTCTAAATTTACATTATTCAACATTTATACCAGATTCAAATGAATTAAACAAGGAAAATTTGAAAAATCTAGTTTTCTTTTTTAAGTAGGAATTTTATCGGCAATATTTGAACCATAAACCTATGTAAAATTATACTCAAGTAGAATGCTTATGTACCAAAAAAAAAACCTTTAAAATTGATGCTGCTATAAAACATAGAATTTGACTGAACAGTAAACCTGATTTTATCTTCTGTCTGTATTAAAACAGAAACCTTTTTTCATATTTGAGAAAAGATTGGAAGTGCTTAAAATACATAAGAAGATTCAGTTGGAATTAATCCAAATGCTGCTCACTTTTACACAAAGTCATACAAACACTGACTGGTTCATAATGAACTATTTATATCATTTTTTAAAGTATTAACTGAATTCAGTTGGGTATACAAAAATGTTAAAATAGAAAAATAGGTTGAATGTATGAACAAAAATTGTAAGCTTGTATCAACCAAAAAAAAAAATCATAAGATATTCTCACATTTTTACAATAGGAGAGAGTTACTAACTTGAAACCAGCCTCTCTGCATTAAGATTTAATTTTATTTAACACAAAGACATCTTCTCAAGAACAAAATCAGAAAAAAGAATATAGCTAGCATTGTAGTTTTTTAGTTAAGAAAATATGAACTGATTGAAAAACTAATAAAAACACAAAAAATGAGAATAGTAGTTTAAACAATTTTAGTAAATATAAGTTTATATAAAACCATATAAGTTTTTTAAACATGACATTTATTTATCTGCCTTGAGTTTTCTTTTAATTAACTTTTCATATCACTATTTTTTACTCATCATTTTAGAATAAATGAAGCCAGTCAAAAAACAAATAGATTGCAAACAGTAGACAAATATAAAACTAATTTCAAATACTAAAAAATAGCAAGAAAAACAAAGAAAACAGTAAAGGCGTAAAAATGCAAATGGACAAGTTACAGCCAAATGCATTGCTTAATTCTAACTATTTAAGAGACTAGAAAAACATTTTGCATCTTGTATATAGAGTATTTACATTATAATACAAGCTGATTGAATGGAAGCTCACTTTAGAATAATACCCTTGGAAGGGGCATGAATACTCCTTGTGCTGTGTCAGACGTCTTGACAAGATGAGTCATCAATAGCATACTACAATAGTGAATGAATAGTTGGCTAAAGCACTCTCCCATAACTAAGCCCCTTACTCACTTTCATTAAAGGCCAAGAAAAATAAAAAGATTGAATGGAGAAGCATTTTTGCCTCATGTGACTTGAGCAGCTGTGATAGGATGGTGTAATCATTGGGATAATTCAATTTTCTCTAAAATTTAAAGGCTTTTCTTCACTGTGAAACAAAACAGAAGGTAAAATGCTAGACATATAACTTTTATTATCAAGAGAAAAAGTGTTAAAGAAAATTAGTTAACAGTTCTTTTTCTGATTAAAGATATGAAAGACTGTTTAATATCACAAAACTAAATTTTCAATGTGAAATAGAGGATTATAAAAGAATAGAAAATATGATTTACTAAACTTGAACTATACTTGAAATGAATTTATTTTACTGATCATAAGAGAATATGTTTTCATCAAATTTACTTGGATTCAAAAGTCATCAAACTTTATTTTCCTAAACAAGTTATTTATCATTCTGTAAAGGTAAATAAATGTAGAAAATTGTAGATGGAGTGTCCATAAATAAGATTAAAATGATTTAGATGAAACACACAAATATGAAAATGTATGAAATATATATTCACTAGCAAAAAGAAAAACAGTTTATAAGTTTCTCAGCATTCCAGAAAAATTTTCATGTCAGGTTTACATATGAATAATGTATCATTTTTATCTTAATATGAAGGCACATTATATTCCTGAAATCAGCAATTTGAGAGATAAAATTTTTGATATGATAGAAATAACTTTGAATGAAAAAAGATGAAAAAGACATGGAGGGAGAGATACCAAATCTTGTTTTCATTCTAATTCTCAAAATTATTTTTTAAACTAGCTTAAAAACTGCCCTATTGTGTGGCATTTAAGCTAGCTCCTATGAAGGGCTCTTCATTGGGCCTTCATCACAATAGGTAGGGAGGAGTAGATGCAATAGGCAACAATAAACTAGAGAAGAACTCAAAATTGATTACCACATTTAAGTATTGCATTAATATTTAAGCTTACCTTTTAAAAGTTCAACGATAATTCTTCTGCTGCCACTTAATTTAAAGACAATTTGATGTACGTAGGTACTTACTTTCCATACAAACAATTATTTTTATTTCATAGGTGATTTTTGCAATTAATTTTGATTATTCCCAAATTTATTTCCAACATATAAAAATTGTTATTGTACAAAAAAATTCACCACAAAAAAATCAGGTAAAAAAAAAAAAAAAAAAAAAAAATCGCAGAAAACAATCACAGTAATGAAAAGTCGAGAATCCAAAATTTTGGGATTGCAGGTCTGGATCTAGTTTTTAATTGGCTCATGGAGTCGCTCTGATTTCAAAATGGCATATGTTGCGCTATGGCCTCTAGGAACAAAGTTGAAAAAATGTGATATTAAATGTGACACTGACATAAGCTTATAAACATAATGACTGCCAAAGTAAAGCTGTATGAATATGACAACAGATGATCTGCACAGATTATAATATTCTTCTTTAATGAATAAATAAAATTCATAGTCTTGTTTTTGCACATAAGTTAGAAGCATTTGTTTAAAAATATAAAAGGTTGTACCGTATGTTTGATTTTTTTTTCCTTTTTTATATATATCAATTTTTTTCCTTCATTAGTTATTCATATTTTCTTAAAAATTACATCACTTCCTGTATTTTGGATGAAAAAAAAATGATTTTCAAATTTAAAGTTTATCACTGCTTACATTATATTCCTTTTTCCACTCCAGTAAAATTCTCAACTCTTTCTTAAAAGAAGACGACCAGAGAAAAATGAACAGAATTTCGATTCTTGAAAACAAACTCATACTATGAACAACTGAAGAAATCAGTTGATTTTAAGTTCTGTGCTAATTTCTATATGGGATAAAAATATATACTGTTCCCTTAAGTATACATTTTTTTAAAATATTTTCTTCAGGTAAATAACACCTATTTTTTTATAAAAGAAAAATTTAACAAGCAATAAAATAAATGATCATTAAAGAGAACCTTAGAGAAATGTTTTCATTTTAAAAAATGACAATGATCAGGATGTTTTTTTTAACACCAACAAGAAAGTATCTTTTTTTTTATAGGGTATAAACATCCATAAAAATATGGTTGAATCTAATGTATTCTCTATAAAAGCTTCTACTATATGTAATAGAATTTGTTTAAAAGTTTGAAACCTATTTTCCACAAACTAAAAGTTCAATCATTAAATAATCTTCTTCAAAAATAAATAACAGATAGAAATTAAAAAAATACATCCCTTATTTAAAGCAAAAATGTATACCAGGTAATTAAAAGAAAATCAACACTGACCCTTATCATATGTAATAATGTCTTTTCAGACATTATTACATATGACAAGGCTCAGTGTTGATTTTCTTTTTGATTGATAACTTGATTACTTGTAGGGCACTTTCAAAAAGGTTATTTCTTTAAGAGGAAATAGTACAAATACTTTCATATATAAAGTTGAAAGTAAAATTAATCTACATTATAATGCAAGAGATTTTGTCTCAAAATCATTTGATACAAGAAACAATATATATAATAAAAACTATAAAATTTGGTGATAGTATTCAAATTGTTTGGGACTACATCAAAATCATTAATGTAAGAAAATTAAAAATCAATACAATACTGAACTGTAAAAATACAATACTTTGGTATATTAGCAGATATAAGAGAAATATCTTGCCATACATAATGTGTAAAAAAACATTTCTGACTAATGAAGACAATGGAATATTACAAGACTGGCCTGCCCAAAGCCCTGAACTAACTAACTAAGTGAACAGTTAAAATCCATGTACATAAAAGAATGCCAAAGAATTTACAGGAGCTTTGAATTTACTGTCAAAATGAATGGTAGTAAAAATTAAATTAAATTTAATGATTTTTTGGCATGGTGATTCAATTGTTTTCCTTTCCATTATATATTCTTGATAAAATTGAAAGAAGATACTAAAATGTTATTGATCCTGACCTGGCATCACGGCTTCAGTCCCTTTCCTATTACTGTAATGTAAGTCCCTTGTGCTATATATATATATATATATATATATATATATATATATATATATATATATATATTACTATAAATAGTTTCATGGCAATTGTTTGGATGAAGTTTCCTCTATGGTACCTAGACTTTATGAGTTTAAGTGCAGTACTAGATTGATTACAAAGTCTCATCATTTTACAGTTGAAATGGTTAGATGTAATTATAAGTTCTATGTTAACAATTTCTTCTATCACACTTCTCACTTGTGAAACTCTCTTCCAGGTCTTTTGCATCCTAGTCAACTATGATCTTCAAAAATTTAAATGCAATGTTAATCATTATTTAGTCTTCTTAATTTTTGTTCTTTTATTGTTCTCTTGTTAATAATGTTGTTTTTTTTCCCCTCCTATTCTCTAATATTCAGTAACCCCTTGCATCATAGTGGTTTTATTGCCTTGCCTGGGGTGAAATGATTATTTTTTTTTTAATTTTCCTACTTTCAGAAAGAGAATTACAGCAAACTATTGTGATATGAGTTTTGGCATAGATTCTCTGAAGCTTTTCAAATACCAAAACTTGAAAACTATTTGAGAACTTTCTAACAAATGTGATTTGAGAGTTTGATTCATTATGCCCAGTGGTAGCGGCTGATGTAAAAATCTTGGATGTGATTTTCAATTTATATTTGCAACAAGACCAATAAGCTTTACATGAAAAAATTTTTAAGCCTATAATGTGTAAAGTAGAAACCAGGAGCAGCTGCTGCCAAATTTAACTGACAGCTTGTCACTTTCTGACTGTTTCTTTAACAATGTGATCATCTCAATTTAAATATACATATCATTAACTCTTGATTAGCACTGCTTTAGTTAGCAGAAACAAATTGAATCTATCTATTGTGTAGGTAGAATCACAAAGTAAGAGTGAATGAAAGCAAAATCAATCTCAGAACAATTATCTGCTTTTTTTTTATATACTTTTCAATATATCTTGGCATAAGCATCATTATAAAAATATAGATAAGAAACTATAATTCCTCTGAGAGAAAGAAATAAAAGTTTCTCTTTAAGAAAATTCAAAATCCATTTTAGTTTTTAACTATGATTATTAAATATGTGATATTTTTAGCATAACTATATTTTATGATCTCTGACAAACACTTAATAATGAAAAAAATAAAAGGCTATGATATAAATGAGATTTTGAAGTAGCTGAAAAATATTGCATTATCTATTGTTTGGCTATATAAACTATAATTACCACATTAATCTTTTTATTTATAAGTCATTATAATTGGTAAAATATCATCAAAGGCAAATAAAATATTTAAAAATCATTAAGCTATACATAAAATTAAGTTCTATAACTGAATTTTATTCCAGCATTTCATATAATTCTAATGAGTAAAATATAAACCTTGATATTATGAAATTAATAACATTCTAAAAATATTAATTAACCCCAAGTGGAATTTAAATAACATTTTGTTTAATAAACTTAAAATAAAGACATTTTTAGGATGAATAATGCATATATTTTTTCTTTTAACTTTGGTAAATAGCTTAAGATTTTTTCAGATATCTGATATTACAAACCCTGAGATGATTTGCCAAAGTTATTACATTCTTTGAAAACAGTTTAATAATTTCCTTAAAGTATGCATAAATAAGTTTAAATAATGTCTAACAATTACGTATAGATTCAAAAGTTATCTTTTGGAAATAGTTTCTTAATGATACTGAGTCTTTTTAACTGAAACTAATAAACGGTATTTATAGCAGAAATTTTTTTGATTATTAGAAATTACTTATGCATATTTATGCAAACTTGAAGGAAACAAAATTAGTATTTTTACCACATCTTTATAGTTTCAGAAAAATGTAATGAGCAAAAATACTAATTTTTTCAGCTAAAAACCCAAGGAGCAATTTAAGAATGATAATAAAAAAACTATTATACTAAATTTTCAATATTCAAATTTCATCAAAATGAAAAAGGATATGAGATTAATTTTGTTATAATCAAACAAGTCTATTAATTATGTGTGATACTACTTTGAACAAATTAACAAATTGTGACACGAAAAAGTAGCAATAATATCACACAAACCGCAAAAGAACCTACTAAACAAAAAATCAGAGATAATCTCCAAATGTAGGCATGAGAACAAGTAACTATTATCCGAATTCATACCAAACGGATAAAATAGACAAAACACCAACAATCACAATTTAATTTCAAGATACCATCAAAATAATTGCATCTATCATTATTATTATTGCACCACCATTAGTAATCACTTTTACCACTTTACAATAACTATTATCTAATAATATTATCATTACCACCAACACCCAGCACCATCACTTACACATCACACCTACTATTATAAATTCTCTACAATCTTTAATGTATATTACTCCCCCAGAATATTTAACACCTTAAAACAATAAGATCAGATATAATTTCCATATATAACCATGAGAATAAACACCCATTACCAGGATTCATAATAAATAAAAATAAACAAATAAATATAAAATAAAACACCAACCACCCTTTAGTTCAAGCTAGCACCATAATAATTACATTTATAGGTTTTATTATTCTCCCACCAACATTACTAATCACTACTAACAATTTACAATAAATATTAACCACTTATATTATTATTGCCACCATCCACCTTACATATTACTAGCACACCATATCTACCATTACCATATAATCCTGCCATAATTATTAACGTAAACTACCCCCTCTCCCAGCATATTTAATACCACCATAAAAATAACCAATAAGGATTACAAACTGAAATTTCTACCAGCCACATATACACAGTCACAAATAAACAAGGAAATAGCGAGCTTTAATATAATAAACAATAATATTTTTGTAAATTAAAAATTAAAATATTATAGCAATCTTCAACTACCATAATTTTATACAGAATACCTATTATCAGGATTTATACCAAAATAAATTAATACATATAACAAAATAAAATAAAATAAAACACCAACAATCACTCTTTAGCTACCACCACTATAACTACATTCATGGTTTCATCATTCTCCCACCACCGTTACTAATCATTTCTACCAATTTACAATAACTATTAGCTAATTATATTATCATTGCCTCCAATTCCTTGCAACATTACTATCACATCATATCATATAGACCCATTATTAAATCAAACTACCCTCTCACCCAGCATATTAAATATTAAACATCACCATATAAATAACCAATAAGGATTACAAATTTCTACCTGTTACATATACACAGTCAAAAACAAACAAATAACTAGCTTTAAATATAACAAATAAATCGCCATTTTTTTTCAAAATTTAAAAATAAATATAAATAATAATAATTTTTACCTATCATAATTTCACACAAACCCCACCACACGTATATACATACATGCGAGGAAATATTATTCAGCGGAAAAATAAAATATATGACATGTATACATTCACAAGACATTTCCGCCACACTTCCAATCTTTAAATTTCAACATACAAATGCGTATGTATAGACACAACACCACCCATATACATACATATGTCATATCCAAAACTGCCCACATATGTTTATGTATGAGTCCCGATGGACGACCTAGTATGTATATGTGTCTGCATACATCGATATTTGCGTTAGTATGATGAAAAACTGACGAAGTTTCCCCCATCACTTCCACAATAACACCAATACACGCAATCTACATAAACCCAAATTTTTAAAAAAATTAATCAGTTTGTCTGACGATCGCTAAAGCGTGAAATCCAGGGTCACAACCTCACATCTATCCAACCAAATATATATATATATTATATATAATACATATAAGTATATATATATATATATATTATATATATACATTATATATAATACATATACATATATATATATATACATTATATATAATACATATACATATATATACACATTATATATAATACATATACATATATATATACACATTATATATAATACATATACATATATATACACATTATATATAATACATATACATATATATATACACATTATATATAATACATATACATATATATACACATTATATATAATACATATACATATATATTATCTACAATACTAGATACATGTGATGATGATATGATTGCAAATAATGAAATAGTCAAATGCTTTCTAAAAATACTTACATCTGTATTTGACAATATACATAATAAGTAAAGATGTTGAGAAAAATTAGTCCATCTAATTTTCATAATATACATCTTTTTCTGACAGTTACAAAATATGATAAACAGAATTTACAGAGAGATTAATGAGTTTGCTGAGATTGAAATTTTCCTGTTCTGACTTGAACTGATTGCAGGAATTAATCATTATCAGAATGGATTATAATTGTAAATTGGTAAGGACACAGCAAATGCATTGAAGCAAACAAGTATAAAAATGAGCAGTTTTCTAATGGTAAATTAAGAGTAAAAATGTTGGATATAGAAAAAAATAAAGAGGGACGAATATAGATCTTATTTCAAGTGTTGCTCTTTTTATATTCCATATATCATACCAGATTTATTTTTATACACTTATTTTATTTTTACTCTTGTTTAGAGAGCTAAGAGTACTGAATCATTGGCAAAATAAGATTTTCAAGTTTGGTTAGTCTTCAAACAGTATTGACAAATTTGACTGTTATTATAAAAAAAAAAAAAAAAAAATAGGATTTATATTACAAATAATGTGATTTCAACTATCATTTTCCTTTTAGATTTCAACAAAAATATACTTTTACCAATTCTGTATGTTTGTTGTGATAAAAATGTTAGTACTAAGTAAGGATTAAATTTAGATAATTTTATCATTGGGAAGAAGTGTAAAGCAAAACATAAGACATTTTGGCTGGTAGCATAAGAGAAGAGAAAATTGTGAAGTAGGTATGAGAATATTTTAATGTTCTCAACAAGTCCTGGTTGCCAAGATAATCAAAAGAGAAAAGTGAATAGACGCATAAGCGATCCTAATGGTGCAATAAATAAAAATAACCTAAATAATCCTATGTTTCTCTGCTTAGTTTTCAAAAGGAAAGGCAGCTATTTCCAATGTTCAGTGGAGAGGAAGGAGCATTAAAATGTTATACAAAGGGGGGAGTCTTTCTCCATATCCACATTAGTTTTAAATACTGACAAGCTTTATAGTGGCAATGTCAAATTGAGTTTTCAGCAATAAAACTATAAAATGGTACTTGTTGCTCTTTGATTATAAAATAAAAAGATGTTTTAATCAGAAATCCACAATATAAAATTTAAATAGAAACTAACAATACTCATTTAAAAAAAAAAAGGTAATTTTAAACCTTACATAGAATATATTACAGAACATATTTTCTTATAACATTTTTGAGCAACAAGATTGTTTTGGGCTGAAATGATACAAAAGACAAATGTATGAAAAGCAAAAAAACTTGAACAAAATATTTTACATTCTTATTATTTCCATTCATATGTTCCCACCATATATGTGATGGTTATTGCTCAAAATTGAACAACAGCATGCTTCCTAAAATCTGTAGCCCATTTCTCAGTATTCTTGCAAATACACATTGGTCTGTATAGTTTCAACTGTTTCTCAGATTTCCAAATTTAATCTCAATTCTAATGTTCTGGGTTTGGTTTTAAGTACACCTACTATTATGGGAATGATACTAACTTTCCTGTTCCATATCTTTTTCAGCTCCCAGACACAATCCTTGTATATCTCACTCCTCTTGATGTTCATTCACCCTGTGGGCTGCTGGTATAAATACACTCACAATATTGTAGTTTCTCTATTTAGGATTACCAGATTACCAGATATGTAATATCTTTTGTACTTTTTGAGGGCCTATTTGTTACCTTCATTGAATATGTGCTTTACCATCTCATCTATTTCTCTGCAGAGGCAGCATCTACAGTTTTTGTGAGTTTTGCCTATTTTGGTTCTCTTCTCTTGATGCACTGCAATAATGAAGGACTCTGTTTCTCTTTTTTGGTTTCTCTGCATAATCAAGTTCATGGTTTATCATCCACGATGTATTCCATTTGCTCTTTAATTTCTCTGTACTTTCTTTTCAAGTTTTGCTTTCCTTGGTGCATTTTTCATTCTTATTGAATTTGTATTTCTTAAAAATTTCTAATTACATTACTTTTTATAATGTATTATCCAATATCATTTTGGACATAATATCCGATATGGATGTGCCTACTGCTGCCATTTTTCTCTCTTCACATATCATGTCTGTGCCATCTTTGGGCTATAGTGAAACTAATTTATTTCTATACTACAAACAAAAAAATTAATTAATCAGATAATCAGAGATAGTCATGCTAACAGACAACATGACATCCTGAGCAAATTACATATGCATATATTTTCTTTTTAACTTTTAGTATTACATATATTTATACAGTTTTCAAATTACATTCTTAACTTGTTAGATGTAAATAGGACTCCAGGGTTTGTATATACATTATCCTATATTCAACATATCAATAATTTCTTTAAGGGAAATGCAATTATCTTATAATTAGTCCTTCAGAGTACAAATTTAATAACAATTTTTTATGATTTACTTTAAAGCCTAATAGGCATCAGCTAATTTCCTTCAATTAACTTAAAATCAAATTTATTTAAACATAATATTTTTTGAAATTCTGTAAAACTTCACTATGATTAATAATTTCCAGCTCTTTCAAAAATTCTTTTTATTTGATTATATATTTTATATGCTTAATATATATATATATATATATATATAAGTGTGTGTGTGTGTGTTATACTAAGACAATTTTCACAAGACATTTCAGTACATTATTTTTCAAAAATGAATATATATTTCTTTAATGTATTTGAGATAATATTTGAGGGCAATCACAATCAAGAAGCCCATAACTCATTAGGGTCTTAAAAGAACATGCACTGCAATCATAACATGAGTAGGAAAGTAGTAGGAACTAAAAGATGATAGTCTGAGAAAACAGATCTCTTGTCAGGTTAGTTTTGAATTTGGAACATAGTGATTACCCTATCAAGGCAAAATAGTTCAGACTGCCTTGCTATTTAAACTATAGCTGAAGAATGAAAGTTTCAGTCCTTTTCCAAGGGCATTAGAAACTGTCAGAATTTGAACTTAGCATGCTAATTCTACTTTTCACACCAATAACTGTTATGCAATGCATACATTTGAGGTATTTTCTTAGTAAGTAAATTTTGCTGACAATCCAAAGGCTATCTTGTCATGATTATTCTTCAAGAAACTGATTAAAGCATGACATTAAAACTCTTGAATGCAATAATTAAAATATTTTCATGATTTTCTTTTACTGTTATAAAAATTAAAGTTACAATCATTAAAGCACAAATTTGTTAGTTTCACTATTTGCATGTTAATAGTGTAAATAATGATAACTTCTCATCTCAGAAATTCAGATAAAAATTAAATTTGTATTTTATAAAATCAAATATAATAAAGCAGAAAAATAAACCTGCTTAAAACTGTCTGAGTTATAAAGATAGAAATCATAGGGTTTTAAATTTGAGATAATGCTTATTTAATCTCAGAATAACAAGATATTCTCAGATTGTGATTGTAAACCAACTGTAGAGAGCTAAGTTGAGAAAATACCACAGTACACAAGCTTCATTTGTTTGTCAGAACAAGCTACCAGTTTGAAAAAAAAAAGAAAGAAGAATGCCAGTCATTTCAGATAAGATAATGCTGATTAACATTTAATTTTGGAGAACATAATATAATGACTGGTCTCATGAACATTAACGAGACTGAATATGGCAAGATATACATGAAGCTGCATATTCATCTGGCATTCCTACACTATAAGGGAAGAATCAACAATGTGAAGTACTACCATAAGGTACTGATAGGATGTCTTGGATTAGTTGTAATTTTGCTTTCAGCCCGAATATCATTATTTGATGAAGAATTCATTGACAACAAAACTGTTATTTTTGCAGTAGCATTTTTTTTTAATCATCTCATCCCAAGCAAGGCAGAAATGCTACTAGTATGCAGGGGTTTACAGAGAGTGAAGGTGAGAGAAAAGACTGGGTATAAGGGCAATTGATGAAAGTATAAAAGATGAATGGGATTCAAGAAGATAGAAGATGGTGATTGACATTACATTTACATTTTTGAAGATTGTAGTTTTCAGGAAAGCAAGTAAACAGAAGAGGTAGTTTCACAGATAGGAAGTGAAAGAAAACAAACTGTTGGAGTAGAAGTGGCAGTTATATTTAACAACATTACATTTCAACAGTAAAAGGGTGGGATGTGATGCCAATCTAAAAGAAGACTTAAATTCATGTAGTTGGATCACTAGTGGGGAAAAAAGCTCATCAGAGTAGTTGCCATGAAAATATTTGTAGAAAAGACAGAGAGAAGCCACGTTACATCTGTAAGAAAATGACTGAAGTTGAGATGCCAAGTCAGGATCAATTACATTGCAAATACTTCTTTGAATTTTGTCAAGAACCTCAAGGTGAATAGAAGGAGCACCAGACCAGATATGGTAATAGTATTTAATGCACAGACAAATGGTAGATTTGTAAATGTGCAAGATGGACTCTGACAAGAAAAACCTTCTCGCACAACTTAACAGTGACTCAACTTTCCTTGCAGTAGATACAGCTATTTATTTGTTGTAGTCATTCTACTTCAAATCAAGAAGGTGCAGTGTGTTGCTCTCCAGGATTCTAGCATCAGCCATGCTGATGGGGAGCAGGAAAATTTCTCTATGCTGGTTAAATGAGAACAGTTACTTTTTGGAAGCATTAAAATTTACAAGCCATCTCCTTCCCCAATTAACTGCTGATTGGAGGTCCTTTTCAAGAGCAGCAGCCAAGTCAGCTTTGTCAGTTCTGACGTATTTGCTATTGAGACAGAAGGAAATGGTAGTGTCATCTACATAAATGCCTAATTGGGAACTGATGACAACAGGAAGATCTTTGATGAAAATCAGAAATAAATTGGATTAAATCAAACAAATGTTCAGTAGTACCGTAGCCCTAGGGCTTACGTAGAAGCATGCCAAACTCTGTCAAATGTCTTTGAGATATCTAGAACCACAGCTTGAGCTTTACCATTATTATCAAGAGCTTGATATACATATTCAGTGATGGCCGCAGTAGTAGACCTGGCAAAATGGAAGCTATATTGTTTGTCAGAGAGTAGGTTGAGAGATGTAAAATGCTTAACCACTTCAGTATTGATTAAAGCCTTGAATAATTTGCCAAAAAGTGGTAGGAGAATAATAGGGTGATAAAGGAATCAGAAGATTCTTCAGAGTTCTTAAAAACAGAAACTACAGAGGAGAACTCCCAACAAGCTGGAAAGTAGGAAGCAGTGAGGCAATAGTTGTATAGTTTGGAGAGAACTGGAGCTAGCTCAGGAGCACATTTCTTACAGATGATGGCTGGGAGCCAGTCACCTCAGCTTGCTTTATGGGAGTCTAATTTAAAAATGATATCTGAGACCAGTGATGGGGTTATGTGCATATCAGGTGTGGATATTCCAGATGATTCAAGTGTTGGAAGAGAATTTCCGAGCAAAGCATTCAACTTTATCTGCTGTAGATGTCAGGACTTCGAATTGATTGAATAGAGGAGGGATTGAGGATTTGCTGTTGTTCAGCACTCTCTTGCAGAGCCACCAATAATTTCTAAAACTGAACTTGCTATCAACAATTGAATTCTATCAGCAAACAGTATATTAAAGGGGAGAGGAGGCACTAGGTAGTTGGAGTCTGTCCCTATAATTGTACAGGAGACACTTCAATTGCTTCTTTTCAATATTTAAATTGGACATTTTACAAACAGCCTGATTTAATTTCAATGTTGCTTTGGTACAATTACAGTGACTTTGAAGTTAATTTTTCTGATTTTCATGTTGACTATCTTTCACTTGGGATGGGTTAATTTTCTTAACAATCTACATACTATTCTTTTGACTTCTGTCAAAGAAATTCCAGTTCTTCCAAGATATGAAAAACAACCAATCAGTCACAAATGAATGGAACTTGAATTAATATATATATGGACACACAATTGAATGAAAAAAATTAAAATGCAAGTTTATGAAGTTTTAACTTAGTAAAAGTCCTAGTATTTACTTTGTTGCAAAAACGTCAGGCCAAATTCCTCATTCAGTTTTTACCACTCAAGGATAGACTTCCATTAAAATGTAATATTGAGAATTAACAATAAATTAGTGTTTTAGAAAATTAAGAATGAAGGAAGAGAAAAAATAAAAATAAATAAAAGATTAAAATTCAGAAATAGGATGGCATAGAAAAATGAAAAGCACAAAAAACAAGTTACATACAAGAAAGTTACAAAAAATAAAAATAAAAAGTTTTCATTTCAACAATACCAATATACATTAAAACTGGCGAAGTCATCTAATGGGGTCTTATAAATATTGAGTCAAGAAAAATTTGGTGATGCCAACTTTGAATGTGGCAGCAGTTAACTTTGAGGCCAAATTACTGAAACTTAGAATGAGTAAACATTTTCCCTTTTGAAAAATCATTTTGGTATAAAAATTATTTTCTACAGTTTCTGAATCCACAAAAGAAGTTATCCCAATTTTAAAGTTTTAACACTGTGTTTTTCATAAGTCTGAGCAAGTTAAAAACTAAAAATGTTAAGTCTGTTAAAATTAATTTTTGAGATTATATTTAATTAAAAAATAATTATAGACTTAAGTAGATAGCTAAAACAGAAGAATAGATATGAGCCTGAGAAAGTGCAGAAAAATAAATGATGCTAGATTGACCCAATTGAAAGCACAAAAAATCCAACACTGGTATGGGATAAAAAAACAAACTTTGTACTTTAAAAATAAAGTAATTAGTTCATTTGAGGTTACAAGTATTACTTTGTATAGTGGAGTAAGGTTTTATTTATGCAAAATCAGAGTACTGCATTAGATATACATTAAAAGTAATTTTAGGGAGAATCTATTTGTTTAGTGATGATTCATTTGACCATCCAGCTCATATGTCAAAAATAATGTTTCCATGGTGTGATTATTATATTTTTGCTTAACAATTATCTTTAATAAGTTTGGTTTCTTATTATGGTCATTGTATCTCAAACAATCATCAATTGAAAGTTAGAATTAAACCTGTATGAGTTGTTGGTATTATTTTTGTATATATTTTCTCTAGCCACTAAATTAGACTTATTAGGTAAAACAAGATTGATCTCATGTAAATTAGTTAAAAAAATAAAAGAAATCTCAACTATATCTCAATGAACAGGATTTGGAAATACATGCAAAGATAAAAGGAGAAAGAAAAGAGGTTTGATGACATGAAACATTACACACTTCTAATGTCCAAGAGAAATGGAGAAAACCCTCCAGTTTATACTAGTATTTGGATTGTGTTTCTCTTCACACCAATTCACTTTTGTATATAGTATTGTTCTCATTTCCTTCCTCCTTACTCAAGTGCCCTCTATATTCACCAATCATTTCACATTGATATCTGATCTAAAAATCACTGCACCTATAAATAAGCTGAGAATAGTTAAATAAAGTGAATGAAATTAGAAGGGAAATAACTTCATTTCTACTTACACCTATTTAAAATTAACTAACCCAGCTTAATCTGAATTGTGCCATCTCATAGTTGCTTGTTCCTTTATATGGATGTTGCTCTCTTTCTCTTTCATTCTGATCTTTGCGGCATTACAATATTTGCCTGATCACCTTTTTGCCCATCATCATTAACCTCCTCCTCATCTAACAATCTTATGAATAGCTAGAAAATAACAAGATACAAAATCAACTGAAATATTATTCTAGGAAAACAATCTGTTACTGTTCCTCTTCCTACTTAGGATGTACAAAACATTTGGAGGCTTTATTCACATCAATAATTTGGGCAAATGCAGATCCTTCACCTTTCCCTGTTGTACCAAAATACTGCATCGATCAGTAAGATATGTCTTCCTTTCAGGCCATAGAATTGATTGTTCAGTTGTGTCTCTATACAAATCCATTACCACTTGGTTTATATGTGGTGCTAAAAAAGGGTTTGATATTTCAGCATTCAAGCATTTTATACAATTCCAAACAAAGAGTCATGTCATCCATTACCACTTCATCTACTAGGCCCCTATTCAAAAATATCTTATTCAGCACCCCAACAATTTCAACTGGTGTCTCCACCCTCATTTTCCTTCATATAAATACTCTTCTGTGTCTGCAGTCAATCATTGAAAGATAATTTATCACATCAACAGTTATATTTTCTCTCCATTCTCCCTCACTTGAATTTCTCCCTTTTCATGCACACTCAGCATGGAGTCAATTGACTGACACCTATCAAAACTCCTGACCACCCACCAAATAACCCTTTTAGTTACATTGGGGTTAATTGTCCTTGATAGAAATAGAATCCTATCCACTTCCACATAATGCATATAGTGTAATTTCCTTAGACCCACATCTCTCAAAACAGAGCAATGTATTCACATCCCTGAGTTCTATTGTATTTCTAATCAGGTTTCCCACACCCTCATAAGAACATCTGCATTGCAAGCAGCTTTAGGTTGAATTCAGTAATTAGTTCTAAGATTCTCAAACATCATCTAATCATCTCTGCTGCTCCTTTTGTTTGAACTCTCTTCTTAACTCGAATCCTTGATTATCATCATTCAAGCACAGTAACCAAATCAGTTCAGATTTTGAATTGGGCAAATTTTAGCTTCAAGCCAAACTGGTCTCTTTCAAAATGGCATTTGACTTGGCAACATTAATATGACTGCAATCATCATATTTTCTCAGTCATGCAGCATCTTCCATCTTACCTCTACAACAATGCCTGTTTTTTCTTTTTTTAAATCATCTGTATCACACAAAATTCCCTTTTTCCAATTTAGACACCAACCAGTGAATCATAATCACTGAATTATACTCTTTTATCCTCTCCACAATATAACTCCTCACAGGAACTGCCTTCTCATCTACTTCTTAGCTCACACTTTTCAATTCTCTTAATATAAGTTCCGGCTTACTCTTTTTTTCTTTTTTTAAATTTCAAGATTTTATTTCTCCTTTGAAAAACCAGTCCCCCCCCCTGGACACACACTTCCAACATAATCTGCACAACTGTTCCTTCTAATAGCTCTGGCAGTTCTGTATTCAATCCAAATTTCTTTATCTTAGCTGTTGTCATTTCTGTTTCATTCACTAATATATAATGTCAAAGTTAGCACTTTTTGACTATTTTCTTTTCCAAATACTATCTTGAGAATGGTTATCATTCATGATTTTTGGTGCAGAATTCAGTCCAAATACCAACCTCATTGTATGTTCTGTTCATATAATTCACCAGCTGGTAATTCCAGTTTCTCAGCCACATGAAGCTACAGGTAGGTTTATTTTAAATCAACAAATCTCATTTAATTGTCTCCATACTTGGAAGTTCTTTCTGCCTACATCTATAGTGCCACTCCCAGAGTGACATGCCAGTGAGCTTTTCAGTTCTCAAAATTCAAACATTGGCTCAACCTTATTTTTTGTTGACTGAACTATTGTTATCATTGGAAATGTTCCACATTCCCCACTTCTCTCCGCAAGGTATGAGAATATCTTGAGTTCACCTCTCTACTACCTCCTCAAATTCAATTTTCATCTTCCACTTCTAGGGAATTCTTATAACAAATCTCATTATTATTTTCCCAACATATATTTCAACACTTCATTGTCTGCCATCAGATCCTGAAACATTGTTTTTAATCATACAAGAAATATTCCCCTCTATAGGGCTCACAATTCCTACTCTTTGGTTGTATACTTATTGCACATTGTGCTCCCCATGAACACTTCTCATTCGTCATTGATTGTAATGCCTGCCATTCTCAGTTGACCAATACTTTGCATACCCATTACTATGCGGAACCATTAACATTGTTTTCAAGCATGTTTACCTTAAATTTCAGTCATGCCTCATGCACTATTAATTTTGCAATACTGATAACTCTCTCCTCTCCATCTTTCATTGACTGATTTTATGCTGTTCATTACACTCCAGCTTTGAAGTAATCAAGATAGTCATGCAAGCGTATCAAGAGTTCTTACTCTCCTTCCAAAATTGGTAATGAAGAATATAAGAGTGCTTTTACTTGTGAAGCTACCAGATAACAGCCCTGCCTTGATGGTTTCCCTGGCTACAATAGCTAACTATATGACTTATCCACTTATATCAATAGAACATCAACCCAAGATTGGTTTCTTTAAACATATGCAGCTTCTGATTCCTAAAACAATACCCACTGAATGTTCATGCTTTTCTCACCCCTCAATTTCTCATTATTCAAGACATCTTACTATGCTAAAAGGCTTTGGATTTTATCCGGCATCTATACCTTAATCTATCAAATCTGTTATAGGCATTGTTTCAACTGTTGCAGTCCTATGTAAATATGATCAGGTAAACTAGTCAAAATGTGTGCTTAACCAGTCTTTCAAAGCCCTCTTCAGTTAATCTGGCCAATAACTTGATCTCATTAGCATATACTTAGTTTATTTCATCCACTCCAGTATGCCTTTTCTGTAAAAGTTTCTTTCATTCAAGTTTATTTATCATTCATCTGAGGACATACATTTATAGATATAGAGTATCTCCTTCTAGATACAAGGATAGAAAGGATACAGGATAATCTTCTACAATTTTGCCATTAATTCTCATTATCTAACCACTAATATTAATCTGTTCTTTCGCTATTACTAATTGTTTTAGTTTCCATAACTGTCTTATTTCTAATGGTACTGAATTTTAATCCACTTCATCTTAAGTTTTCTATTAAGCTTTTTGAATATAAGTTGGCCTGTGAACAGAATGCCTGGACACAGTTGTGAAGTGATTTTTTTCAATGTAAACGGTCAGACTACCCCCCACCCTTTGATATCAGGTATGTACGGGGGAGTGAAGCCACAGAAATCACTCTTTGCTAAGTCCCAACTAAGAACCACATGCTTTTTCAGTCCTAGGCTCTGTCTCTAAGTAACATGTATATATTTAGAATTCATTCTTGTATACCTTCTTGGTTTTCCTACATTTCTTTTTCATTTCCAAATTACTAATCTACTTAAGTATTAATCTGTTCTTTCACTATTACTAATTGATTTAGTTTCTATAACTGTCTTATTTCTAATGATACCAAATTTTAATCTGCCTCATCTTAAGTTTTCTATTAAGTTTGTTGAATATAAGTAGGCCTGTGAAGAAAATGCCTCGACACAGTCGTAAAGTGATTTTTTTTCGATGTAAATGGTCAGACTAGCACCTCCCCTCCCTTAGTCTTGGGTTTAAATGAGGGGAACTTTTCCTCCTCTTTCTCTTCCCTTTTGTTTTATTTGATTGCCGGTATTATATATTTTATTTTTCTTGATTTTCAAATTTTTCTTCTCTAAGTGAAGTGAATTTTCTTAGTATTTTAGTAAGGGGCAACAGGACTTATACTAAGTTAAAACTTAAAACCAAATCATGGTTAACAACTCAGATAATGCGAAATCTAACGGCATGAAGGGGGTTATATCTATGGGAATTAGCTCCTGTAAGGTGTCACATGACGATCATCCAGCGACTACTAGCATAAACAGCATAAAGGGGATAAAAGTCTTTGAACCCTATCCCTTGCCCTATCCCTTGCCCTGTGAACCTGCGACTGCTCGTATCAAACACAAAATAAACCTCGGGACATGTAACATCTGGACATTGAAAAACTGCAGCCAGTTCGATAATATTAAACAAGAAATGAACAGGCTTAACATCAACATTCTAGGTGTATGTGAAACCAGATGGCCAAACAACGGTAACTTTGTCAGTGACAAACACAGGATAATTTACTAAGGTGGTGAGAAGAATGACAAAGGAGTAGGACTAATACTAGATAGTGCAATTAAGGGATGTTTTCTAGGATACCACCAACTTTCTGAAAGGATTTTAGTAGTGAAGCTGAACGGTAAGCCTTTCAATGTGGCTGTTATAGTAGTGTACGCACAGATGGCACAAACCAGGGAACAGGACATCGAATCGTTCTGCACCATGATGGACAGTGTCAGAGCTCTATGCAAATCACAGGAAGTCATCATTATCATAGGAGACCTAAATGCCAAAGTAAGCAGGGAAAAGGCGGGGATATAGCAGGAAGATTCGGATTAGGAACCTGCAACGAGCGTGAAGAAAAATGGATCCAATGGTGCACAGCCAATGACCAGGTAATAGCCAACAAATGGTTCCAAAAACACCCAAGATGGCTATGGACATGGGGGAGACTAAGAGGAAAAACTAAAAACCAAATTGATTATATAACCATCAACAAAAGATTCAAGAATGCAATGATTCACTGCAAAACCTACCCAAGTGCCAACTGCAGAAGTGATCACCACCCTCTTATATGTAAACTAATAGTGGAATTGTGGAAATTGAAGAAGCCTAATGCAGCACCCAAACTGCAATACAACAAACTCCTGAGCGATCCTAACCTAAAAGAAAAATACATAAACAATGTAAAAAGAAGATACAAGGAACACAATGGAAACTTGAAATCGGACGCACTAAGAGAAGCTTTAGTGACGTCAGCAAACAATATCATCCCAAAAGAGACAAGGCAAAGGAGAAACGAATGGATGACTGATTAGATTCTCAACATGATGGAAAGGAGACAGAAAACTCTGCTAAAATATAGAGTGGAATACAGAAAATTACACAATGAAATAAGGACCAAATGCAGGCAATCTGAAGAAGAATGGCTAAACGGAAAATGTGCAGAAATAGAAAAATTGAGTACTACCAATAAAAGAGACATGCACAAATAAGACAACTAACATGACAAAAAGATATTCTTGTCAACAGGCTGCCTAAAATCAAAGGATGGCATGCTCATCTTAGAGAAGGGAAAAATTCTTCAACACTGGAGCGAGTATATTGCAAAACTCTTCCATCGCATAAGGGAACAACCAGCAATCTGGAATTCTGAAAACTGAAGTAAAAGCTGCACTGGCCAAACTGAAAAGAAACAAGGCAGCTGGGCCAGACAGAATTGTAACAGAAATGCTGACAGCCTTAGATGACTTTGGCATAGACAAGATCACTGAAATAACAAATGAAATCTACAATAGTGGAGATATACCAGAAAATCTCAGCAGATCTATCTTTGTAGCTATGCCTAAGAAAACGGGTGCAAATGTATGCAAACTCCACCGAACAATAAGCCACGTGAAAAAACTCATCATCCGTATTCTAATGAACAGAGTGCGCAGCAGAATGAGCCCAGAGATAGGACAAGAACAGTGCGGGTTTATTAAAGACACCAGGACAAAGAACGTGATATTCATGCTCAAAATGTTATCAGAAAGAGCAATACAGATGCAGAAGGACATGTGACTATGTTTCATAGAATATGCAAAGGCCTTCAGCAAAGTACGTCACAAGGATCTGATGGAATTGCTCAAGAACCTTGATATATTCAGGAAAGATATCAGAATAATCAAGAACCTATACTGGCAGCAAACAGCATGCATATGCATAGGGAATGAGTTCAGTGAATATACAAAAATAGAGAGGGGCATAAGGCAAGGATGCATCTTCTCACCCGACCTGTTCAACCTATACAGCGAGGCAATTCTGAGAGAATTGGAAACCCTATTGAGATTTTAAAGTGGCAGCCAATATAAGATATTCAGTACTGATAGTGGGCATGGAAGGGAAATTGCAGGATCTTCTACAGAGGGTGGTGATAGAGGGTGAGAAGAAAGCATAAATTATAAGAAGACAGAGTGCATGGTTGTCAGTAAGAGGATGAGCCCAAAAATGCAATTTGAAAGTTGGGAACACTAGAATCAACCAGATGCGGAAATTTAAATATCTGGGAAGCGTCTTGACAGTGGACAGTAAGTGCGACACTGAGATCCACAGATGTATTGGGATGGCCAAGAACACATTCCAATAGCTGGGCAGAGTACTGCAAGACAGGAGAATTTCTTTGGCAACAGAGAAAAGAATACTGAACTGTTACATGACATCTATCCTTTACGACAGCGAATGTTGGATGATTTCCTCAAAGATGTAGAGACTCAAGGCAACAGGAATGTGGTTCTGCAGAAGGATGCTAAGGATATTATGGACCAAGTGTGTGAGCAATGATGAGGTCTTAGAACAGTTGCAAACAAGGAGAAGCCTTATACTTAATATCAGGAAAAGGCAGCTGAAGTTTCTGGGACACATAATGAGAAAGGAGGGCCTGGAGAATCCGATACTTACAGGTCAAATAGAGGAAAAGAGAGACAAGGGAAAACAATGCATGACATACCTGGTGGACTTAAGCAAGTGGATGACAAAATGTGGTCTAAGGAAGGAAGCAGGGAGAAGGAACTTGTTGAGAGCTGCAAGGGATAGAGGAAGGTGGAGAGCCATGATCACTTACATACTGAAAGGACATGGCACATCAAAGAAGAATACTCAATTGTGATAAGTTAGAACTTTTAAGCTAAAATAGTTTGTTGTTAAATCAGAGTAAAGAAAAACAAAACTTATAACTGTGAGTGGGATGCATTCAGTACGTTCATTAAAAGAATAAATAAAAAACAAAGAAATCAACACCGTGCGAGAAAACGGGGGAAAAAACCCCACAAAAAACGAACGCCTTCTTGCAACACAAAAACGAATGCAACACAACAAACGAACACCTTCTTGCGAACCAGAAATGAATGCGGCACAATAACGAACGCCTACTTGCGACAGCAAACAAGCAAAATGGCACCCAAGACTGCTGTCGACGGACGACCGACCGCAACAGCTTTTGTCGCCCAAGAAAAGATGCCAAACGACTTGCACATCTTCTTCTTGTAGTCATCGGTTGAGTCCATTATGGTACTCCAAGGTGTGCCTGGCGACAACACACACACGGAGTTTGAGGACGTTTCCGTGCATGCTCGTTACAAACACAAGTGTAACAACACAAAATGTTGCTCAGTTCTAGTGGCCAAGAAATATACTGCCAAAACACACCACTCTATACCAGTATTTGAGTCGTACCCTTCTTTGTTCCAACTCACATTTATATATGACATCACTCCTACTACTTTCATACTGCTCCTACACCATATCCATCAATCATGATAGTTAACAGCAGCTGCATATCTGAACATCTATGAAAAAAAACTGATATCAACAGATTTTAACAACTAGTCATAAAAAATATCAGAAGAGCTAGCCAAAAGATAAACAAAAATGAATTTAATTTTACAATGATTTAAATGATTAACTAAAAGGTACTTATCCTTAATTTCATAAATCAAAACTATTGTACAGCTGATATAAATAATTTGGATCAAATATGACTTAAATTATTTTTGTCTTGATTCATTCTCTACTTCCTTTCTAAATTGAAACAAATTAAAAACCATGAGGAAATGGAAATAATCAGGAAGCAATAAATGAATTACTGGCTTATTTTTTAAATTGTTTAAAACTTTGCAATTTCCTTTTAAGTTTGTTACAAACTTTTTCAGTTCAGAATCTCATTAATGGCAATTATGATAAAAATTGAAGTTATTTTGATTTCCTTTTAATTATGATTGCTAATAAGATATGGTTTTAGATTTTATTAAAAGAAAGTCTAATTAAAATACAATGTGACTATTAAATTTTCTGTTCTTTTTTCATTGTTAAATTCAGCTGCAAACAACTTCAATTCTTAGCTTTCCAGAAGTTACTTAAACAAGTATTATGATCCTTACTTTTCTTATAACTAAATTTTCGCTGATGCATTCTTTGACTTCCATTACATCAGTAAGTTATTTAGTAATAAGAATTCCTATTATAGTCAGAGATTTGTTTCCAGTCATGATTTAAATATCTAAAAATCTACAAGAAACCTTTTGAGAAACTGAACCTTAAAACAATACCACTAAAACCTAAAATCTGTCTGAGGTATGTATATACACTTTCATATTTTGGTCCCACAGGATGTTGAGGCAGTACTGGATGTTTAAACCAGCAATATAATTCCATAGAAAAGTCCTGGTGATCTTCACAAAGTGAGTTTAAGACATCTCTAGAGAGAAAGACAATACAAAATAAGACAGATCCAAACCAATTCTTTTGCGTAAAAGAATCATTTATTGCCTTCAGCATAGCTGATAAAAGTTATTAGTAGAGTTTCTGATATCTTACACCATGAATATATGAATATCTAAAGAAACAACTATTCATATAAAAAAAAAAATGGTGGGACCATCAGATGGTGAACCTATCTTACATAATAAATGTGAAAGAAAACCCCACAAAAAATAAAGTAAAAGATTTACAGCAAATGAAACGCCAAGGTAGTTTTCCACAGCAAAACCACTCTATGTAATTTACAAAAGTTGGACTTCCTTGTGAAAAAATATAATAAAAAAAAAAAAAACTGAGTGCATAATATTTCAAATTTGTAGTTGAAAATATAAAGGAGAAACCAGTTAATTTGTAAATATTAGTATATAATTTTTACAGCTAGAACTAATATACAATTAAAAACAAAACAAAATTATCCTTTGATAAGGATGTTTAGCATTTTTAAACAAATAGAATAGAAAAATTCTTATTTGTTAATAATAATGAACTGTCTTTGAATAAATTTATTCATTTTTCTAAATGAAAAAAAAATATGTTTATAGAGCACACATTATGCATACTGATAAACAGTCCAACAATGTAGGACAGCAGTACTGACTGGAAAGTGTCAGATTATTGGTTAAAAGTTAAGCCAATCATATTTCAGAATGGTAACGGTCAGAATATTATTTCATGATGGCAACATTCAGATATCATTTTACAAGTTGTGACATTATTACTCAGACTAGAAACCTTTAAAATTTGCTCTATGCTTTCCACTGCTATTCTGTGGCTTGCCAACTGTCCATTTGGCTGATATGAATAATGTAGTAGATATCATGACAAGTTATATAGCTGAAACAAAAAATCAATGACAACTCTGGAATATTTCCCAGTATCTGTAAATCAGCAAATGCTTTATGAATGATATCTATCTAAATGAAATGCTACAAACCCATCCGCTAACATCCACATACATGTTTATATGTCAACCCTCAGAAAGTTACAATCTTTGACTCAATACTTCAATATTTCTTAGAAATTATATTTGATTACATTAGTATGCTTTCATTCTTAGCTTAAGACAACAAGAATAACATACAATGAAATAATATTGTGTGATGGTATTTGGAAAATTCTCAGTCTGATACTTCTGGGCTACATGGGATAGAACAGAATCCTGCTATAATGCATAGAGCAATCCCCTTTTACGCTTTGACAGCCTTGTTTAGCACCTTGATGTAGACATTGACCCAGAAGTGGAACAGCATGATATAGCCCTCATTGCTCATGCCCAGGACTCCTAAGATTATGTGACCTTGCCTTCCCGCTGTTCATGTAGTCACTTTCAAGAAGTTGGCTATGCCTGAGTCACTGTGGTTGGCAGCTGATATCACAAGCATGGTGTGCATTTTCATTTCATGTGTTAGATTGGAAGTTGCCATATTAATACTTTTGAGAGAAATGACAATATTAAAATATGACACATTACATTAGATCATTTGGAGCTGCTAAAGATGTGTTCCCAAATACTTGGTGTGTACAGACATAATTCCTCAAATATGCAAATGCAGTAATATTTGCAGTCAATCTTTTTAGGCAACAACCAGGCAAGACACTAGAAACTTTTTTATATTTGACAAAATAATTAATAGATGGCATTATTTTATGTTAGAAATCTCTATGAATGGGATATTTTATGAATTCATAATAAAAATTTTTATTTGAAATAAACTGGAAATGAAAGTGGAAATAAACTTAAGTGGAAAAAATGAAGTGAATATTTAATTTATAAAAAAAAAATGAAAGAGTATTTAAATAAATGCCAAATTTATAAAAAAATAAACACCATTTGTATTAAAATATTTAAATTAAAAACATACATCTCTTGTATTAAAATATTTAAATCAAAATATATATTATTTAAGAGACATAAAATGTGCTTTAACTTTACAAATATGATGGTAAAAATTTATATAAAGGAAAATAATAATTATAAAGTGTATTGCTGTCCCTGCATTTTCTAATAAAAATTTCTCTATAATTGAAAAGTATGTAACTATTTAGAGTTAAGAATCAGGTTTTTAGCAGTATCCTTATGTTTGAAAATGTTGCTACAGGCTACTTTAATGAACCTTTCATAAAACTCATTACTTCAGTGAATAATTGCAATGAAAAAGAAAAGAGAGGAATAAAAATGAGCAAAATATAAACCATCTGAGTTAATTTTACAGAATGAATTAGAACAGATAAATGAAATTCCTTGTGGAAACTTAATGGCTTATTCATAATAATGTACATATAATTAGTAATTAACTTTCAGTAAAGACTCACAAAGAAAAGTCATGCAATATAAATTTCTTGATTTTCATTTCTTTCTTGGTTTCCTTTTTGCTGGTATATTTGATTATACTGCCACTAAATAGAGCCCACTTTGTATGGAATTCTCATTTTTATACTATTCAGGGGATAATGTTTTTAATAAATTTTCATTGAAATATTGTCATATATACAAAACAATTGCATATATTTGTTGTTAGATATGCATGGTTTTGTTAATAGCTGGAAAAATGGAAGGATAATAAGCTTCAAAGCTACAAAAATAAATAACCGGCTGTGTTCACTGTAGTCTATTACTAAAAAAAAACAACAAAAAACATAGAGAGATATGAAATTAACCCCTCCCTATACTCTACCCTGTCTCTTTAACTACCCCCCTCATCCCCCCCTGCTAAATTACAAAAATTACACTACCCAACAATTTTCAATATCATTTTTCCTTTCATTTTGTTGTTGGAAGTGTTACCTGATGATCTGGAGCCCTTAAAAAGGATTTTGGTGAAATAAATTATTGTAATGGTACCTTAAAGTGGTCTGTTTTTCATTAAATATATATATATATATATATATATATATATATATAGGGAGAACATATTTATTTACCCACCTTTATTTACTTTGATGACACATTTATTTACTCCCCCACCCTTTCCTACCAAAAAATGATGGCCATTTTTATTTTAGGTATTTGTTTGTACAGATTGTGCCTAGATTTATCAAACTATAGCAGTTCACAGAAATTATTTTTATACTTATCATTTTCTGGAAAAACTTTTGCTATATTTTATCATTTGTTCATAATTATAATGTTACTCAGACTGATTAAATGATGTATTTACAACTAGTGTCAGTGTAACATCTGGGCACATAATCAATATTGTATCTGGTCATAAAAAGAAAGTATTGGAGATAATGAATTAAAAATTGGTTATCACTTAGTATATGAGATTCTATGGATCAGTTATTCATTACAAAGTATTCACATTAAAAACAAATTTCAGAATCTCAGACTCTTGGATTAGGCAGTTTGTGATAGATGAAATGAAAAGCCCCATTCTATTTAATCTTTTACTAGAATATGCTTTGCTCATTTACAAGCATAGATGTGATGAGATGGCCACTGCTCATTTAAGCATTTCATATCTACTAACAGAAGACAGCAATCTTGGTTTCCTTCTCAAGATCAATGTACTGATGACATAGGTGTTCATAGTTGGATTAAGAATAATCTTGAACAGAAAATCAACATTCTCTACCAAGGGTTCTAGGGAATAGGACTAAAGATAAAACTTTCTGAAAAGGAAAAAAAAAAAGATGCGTAATTGGAATGAAAATACCCTGAATCCATCATAAAAATTCAGAATGTGAACTTAGTAAATACCCAACACTTCAATATCTTGGGGTATGGATCAGTTATAACAAATCTAGTATAGGAGGTAAAGAAATTGAACATAGAATGGGCTGCATGAAAGGTAGTTTCATCCAACACTGCAAATGACTACAAAACCAAAACATTAACCTGAAAACTTGAGTCATATTCTTAAATAATCTTGTCTGAGATTTTCATATGAATATCATGCATGACATTGAACTCATTCAGAAAATATCTATAAATTGTACACAAAATTGTATTGCTTTCTGAGATCAATGGTGAAAAATGTGGCTTTAAGCGAATGAAGCCTGTGGGTTTTGGTGAACCTTGTGAACTGGCATTACAGAATCACAAACAAAGAACTATACCTGATAACAGAAGCCACATTATTTGAGGACATTCAACAGTAGAAACAACTAAAATGGATATCACATGTAACTCAAAGAGATAATAATGATATAATCAAAATGTTGATGTGCCACACACTACTACAAATAAAAGATTAGGAAGGAAGCCCCCTTCCCCATCAATACTGCAAAGAGTGATAACAGCTACTGGACTTGAGAAACTGATTTTCCTGAAAAATTTTAAGAGAAACATTTTATAAATTTCAACTAACAATAGTACTGGATGCTTGGTCAATGAATACCAAATGTTTCTTTGTAAGGAAACAGCTAATATTACCATTACCATGTATGGATGCTTCTTTGTTTGTATTACAGAGAGATTGTGAAAGTGTTGGAGAATAGGGGAAAAATTAGAAAATAAAGATATGAATGCCTACAGGGAAAACTAGTAATTGTATAAAGAAAAAAGGAAAAAATCAGCTGTGAGAAAGTCTAGTTGGGAGATGTAAAGAGCAGAATTATAAAAAAAAAATAGAAAGGGAGCAAATATTTGTTGGGATGAGATTGGAAAAGCCTAATTAAAAAGTGAGTGATGGAGAAAAAGTAAAAGATTTAATTAAGAATTTTAAAAGAGTATACAAAAGAAAACTGAATCTATTTTTTGTTCACTTACTCCTTCACCATACTGCAGAAATCTTTTATCTGATTCCTGCTTGTCAAATTTTTGGAGGTATTTCTGCCGATAGACAAGAACTGTATCGATGTGTGTCTTATGCTTCAAAGCCAGTTCAAGAGCACTAAAAGAAAAAATATACATTTAATAAGTAAAAGCAGTTACACCATTTGTCAGATTGAGGAATGAAATAAATAATTAAATGCAGCCAAGATAATTTTATTCAGAATTTGAAAACAATTGTATAAATATGATAATTTGGAACTAGTAATCAATTTACACATTTCTGTTTATAGCTGAATAGCATGAAGTGTTTATGAAGAATGACAAAACATAAATCTCCTTGAGAAAGATGTTTAAAAGTGGCTTACACAAACATGAATTGTTTAAAAAACTAAAGGATTTCTAAAGGAACTGCATAATTATTGTACTGATAAGATATGTAAATAGCAATTTCCAAGTGAATTTGAAAATAAAGCAACACATTTTAATTACAAGTGTTGTATAAAAAGCACTTGAGATTGCAATTTCATCCTACATTAGATCAGATTTTATTATGCAAATGTATGTTCTTATGATAAAAATCCTATTAATCACCTGATGTTCCATTTTCAGGATATACTTATATGAATTATAGATGTTTAGAATTTCCTTTAACATACAAGAGATCTTTTTTTAAGTAAAATTATTGTAGCCTTTGACATTTTATATTGTACCTTAGAATATATGTTAAAGTCTTAAAGTTTAGTGGCAAATTAGAAAGACAAGTTAAAAATGTAATTAAAAAAAAGGAAGGTTTATCAACTTGCTACTTATCAACTTGATAATAAAATTAGTCACTGCTGTATGAACAGGGTTTTCTTTAACAGAATATAAACAAAACGAAGAACTTCATCATAATATGCAGAAGATTTTACAAAATTTGAATTAAAAATAAAATAGAAGAGATTTTATTCTTTGTACAAAGAAAAAAAAATTGCACTGCTCTTGTTTTTTTAAATTTTAAAAAAACTTTAAGGTTAAAAATTAAAACTCAAATTTTAAATTTGGTATTCCTATATCTTCAGCACTTCTCATTGATACATAATTACAACCATGGTTTATGTTTATATCTCTCCCAACACATAAAATTCTATCAATAAGAACAAAAATGTGTTTAATATAATAACTACAGAAAGATACTGTCTATAAAAGACAATTGATATAAAACATGTACAAAAATACAGATCAAATACACAAGACAATAATATTCAAGCAAAAATCTCATACAAACAGAAAGAAAAGAGTTTGCTATAATGGGCACAAACAGATACACTACTTATATATTGTGGTGCAGATAGATTATACAACAGGTGTAAAAGAAGAAAAATTAGAAATAGATTGTCTGTCCTGATAATCAAGAGCTAAACTTTTTGTTCTTTAATTGAAAATGTATAGATTTTGAAACTAGTGAAATTTAAATTTTAAATTGCTACTGATAATGGCAGTAATAATAGAGAGAAAGAGCAAGTGTAAGATTAAATGTAGACTGAAGATTGGTGACAGAGATAAAAGTGATTGAAATGAGAACAAAAATTAAACTGTTAAAAAACTAGAATAGAATGAAAGTCATGTGCTAGTTAAAGCTTGTTTAAATAAAATTTAAGGTAAATGAAAATGGAACAGAAGCTAGGGAGATAAACAAGGCTGTGTTTAACTTACTGTTTGTGAATATTTAGGAAAAAGTTTTGGGATTACAATGTAAACTGACTCTTTCTCTCCCTTATGCACACTTTACACACCAATGTACCCATTTTTACCTAAGTACCTACAAATTATCAAGTGTTTGAATATAAACAACTTTATTTTTCTAGCAAATAGTCATAACTAAGTGAAGATTAAAAATTGACAAAATTAGCCATTTGTTATATGTAGATATAATTATTATTATAGTTTTAGGTTTCTGTTTTACAATTCAAATGCATTCTCTATGCTATCAGCTGGATTGAAATATATGTTGTCTGAAGTGTAATATTTCAAATGTTGTTATGAAAATAACACCAAAAAGAAATAGATAAAAGGCTTTCACATAGTAACCATTCATACACTTAAAAATTCTTTATTTAATACACAATTTAAATTCACTTTTTAATGTATTATTACTAAAGTTTCAGTTAATTCTTGATACATATTTGTGAGAAACTAATGTTCATGTTTGTTCAAATAACAAATTCTGACATAAATGATAAAGTGGGCAATCAATATTTTTAGAAGGAATATTGACAAGGAGGTGTTCCTACTTGAATGGAATAAGTTTACCAGGCAACTGCAAAAAGACAGTCCTTGTGTGCACTCTCACAAAATGGAATATTGCAGAAGACAGTATTTAAAGTGAGAATTTTATACATACATGGGATTGGTAACAAAAATTGCTCTCTATCATGACACCTCAGGCATCAGGGGTTGACCTTGTCCCTTCACCTCATAGTACAATGGAACAAGTACTGCTTGGGTTGGGAGAGATGATCCCCTGAAGTTATATATTTTTTTATCAAACCTAACAGTAAATGGTTAGGGCATGTTGCAAAAAGATTTATCAGTTTAGAAAAATCCAGTGCATTTATTTAGTTTTAGAAGAAGAGTCCATTTATAGAAGCAGCCTTTTAATTAGAGAGGCTCCACAATACAATTTTAACAAGTAATTTTGTGTTCAATCATTTAATTCCCAGTTGCAGTAACAGAAATTATTCAGTTTTTTTTATCATGCAAATATTTTCTGTTCATTATACATTTACAGTTGAATTGAGTGTGTAAAACACTTTCAATATTTGAAAAAATAAATAAAAAAGATTTTGTTGTTATAAAAATATAAGTAGAAAATACTCTTACTACATATACAGGTATAAAAAAAAAATTGACATTAAAATCAAAATGCCAAATAAACTCAAATAAAAATGCTGATGCTTAATAATCAACAGTTAATTACCAAAATCAATAGAATATGCACATTTTCTACATAGGCATATGTGATGGAGAAATTCTTTTGCATCCCTCATCTCTAAATATGTATACCAAGAAAATTGGCAGGGTAATTTTATATTTTATCTGATAAAGCAATAAAAAGTTTGAACTACAGGCATTTTGTTCCCTATAGTAGCAGGAAAAAAAGTAACCCATACTTTTCTATTCCACATTCTTTTCTTCATTCTATTTTTACTGATTTTTTTTTTTTTACTTCTATCACCCTATTTTTTCAATTTTAAGAATTCTCAGGCTATGCCAATATTGTTTTCTTATATAGTAGACAAAAAAAAAAAAGTTCCCCCTCTAGATTTGGCAAGTTTATATCCTTTTTTTGTTTGCAAAATTCTAAAACTATTTTTGTTAGTATATAGTAGTGAGAAAATTAAAATTGCTTTTACTAGTTTATTGTGTCTGGTAGCTGTTCTCTTTCTCATCTGTGTGACATTTGCATAGAATTTAAAAGTATAATGTAGCATAGTCACTACCATTCTAAACAGGATATGCTTGCAGATAAGAATAGCTAGTAAGGGTTACATATTGAAATGGAATTAATTTTCTATCAGTCAGCTGTCTCATTGATTTTTATTCAGAAATATACAAATTGCCTCTCTGAGCAGACAAGTTTGATGACACTTTGTAGGTAGATAACATTTTAATCAAGTTTCTATCCACTAAGCATTTTTCTGACTAATGTTCTTTAAACCTTAAAAGTCATATAACCATTCTCAAGAACAAAAACTGATTGATTACTAGCTTTATTATGATTGTTCATATAACTGCAAGATGTCTAAAGAGATAAAAATAAAGATATTTGGAATCTGTTATGAAAAAAAACATTTAAGAACTTAAATATTTTTTAAATCATAAGAGAATTTCTTAGTAATACTAAATGCATCATAATTTTTATGATATTGCAAAAATACTTTTTAAGCTTTTATAATAATAAGATCTTAAAATGAATATCAATTTATTTTGAAACTCAAGTAGACATTTGTTCTTCAGTTAGCAAATAATTACTATATAAATATAAAAACAAAATTTAGTGTTTTACAAAGATTTATTTTCATTTCCTTTGTATTCAGTAAATTGTAACTGAACTGATGAGTTTCTGTTGCAAGTTACAATTTTATTGTCACAACTAATTTACATACTTCTAATATTGCTCATGGCTCTATCCATGAACCTAGATTGTTCTTAATTTTCATCAATCACCTTACTAACATCATCAGTTCCCAACTGGCTGTGTTGATGACAACTATTAAGTCTGATTGGTTTGATACGGTCAAATTGGCAGGTGATCTAAAAGATAAATGAACTACAATCTGTTGTTGAGACAAAAAAATGGCTTGTTAATTTTAATGCCTCCGAAATGAAACTGCTCATGTTTTTGCCTTCCATCAGTATTGAGAAGAGTGACTCATTGTGCCTTCTTAGGCTAATATTTTCTGCTGACATAAAGTGGAAAGATTATATTGAATCAATTGCTAGGTCTGCTGCAAGGAAAGTTGGTTGCCTGTGTCATGCTTGACAATTTTTCTTGCCAGAATCTATTTTACATATTTATGAGGTTACCATTCATCCAAGCATTGAATATTGCTACCACATATGGTTTGGTGCTATTGCTATGTATTTAGAGATTCTTGATAAAATACAAAGAAGAATATAAAATATTATTGGTCCTGACTTGGCATCTCAGCTTCAGTCACCTTCCCATTACTGTAATATATCTTCCCTGTACTTTTTCTATAACTATTTTCGTGGAAATTGTTCCGATGAGCTTTCGTCTTTGATACTTAAAGTTTATGAATACTACTTATGGCAAGATCTCATCCTTTTACAATTGAAATGGTTAGATGTAACTGTAAATTCTATGATAAGATTTTCTTCTCTCAAACTTTTCCCTTGTAGAAATCTCTCCTGGCTTCTTGCTTTCCAATCAACTTTGATCTTCAAAAATTTAAATGCAATGCCAATTGCTATATTCTCTCTTCTTAATTCCCATCCTTTTATTGTTCTCTTTCTCCTTAATGTTTTCTTTTTTCTTATATTCTCTATCAAAGTATTAAAGAAATGGTGCTTTTTTTATAAGGAGATTTGGAAAATATGACTCAGTTTTCATTAGACAAATTCATATTTTTTTTAAGTTTTTGTTTAAAAAAACCTGGATAAACACGTTGAGCAGTCAATGTTAAATGCAAAAAAAAATTGAAATTTATTTTGTTTTTCCTCACATTGTCATACACATAATACAAATATTCTGCATTATTTAACTTTCATATCCAAGAATTAGATCGACTTGTGACATCAATAGATAAATAAAAAACAAATAAGAAGATTTTGAAGATGTGTGTATAAGTTTTACCAGTATATATTCCTTCTGGTTTTGAAGAGTCAGAGATGGTTGGAGTAAAAACTATTTAGTGATATAACAATAATCACTTACTTTTACTGCCAAATCTTCTATGAAACAGTTAAATACTATTGCATACTCCTTTAATTTTGTAATTTTGAAATTCTTGTTACCATCAAAAAAAGAGAATATAAAATGTTGCTGCCAACTATTCCAGGTTAAACTATCTAAAGCTATTTTATAGAAAATTGAAAATTTATTAACATATAAACAAAACTATAATATTGTTTTTCTGTAGGAATACCCCAAATTTTAAAAAAAAAGTATTTATTCTATTATAAATATTTACAGATTTTTCCTCTTTTATGTTCTAGTCAAGGAAGTCAGGAAGATTGTATGAAAAGATGACAGAATGTTAATTCACATGCATTGCAATCAAAATGTAAGAAAAAGGCTAGACCATGAATGTAAATAACTCATGACAATAGCATTCTTGGTGTTTCTTAATTAGTTATAGAAACATTATCATAATTCTATACAGACAGAAGCTGAATAACATAGTCATGAATATATATAGACATACACCAATTTACATGTTTACAAAGAAGATGTATAAAGTGCTTAAAGTGCTATGCTACCAACAGGCAATAAACATAGCCTTTATAATTATATATATTAATGGTGAAGATAAATTAGATATCTTTCCCACTTATCTAAATTACTTGCTTATAAGGTATTTTAATGTAGGACAATGTTTTTGTATATGCTTGCATATTTTGAATTTTGTACAAAGTAAAAAAGAAACACTTACACACATACACACCGATTGCAAGTATTAAAATGCGTAGAAATCCAGTTATTGACTTGTAAAACTGAAAACACTTTATCTTTGTTTTTTTTCTTTTTGCTCACATGTTAAAAAAATAAAATTAACTCAAGGCTTTTATTTCACAAAAGATGGTTGGCCTTTGCTGTAATTGAAATGTATAGCAAAGTTATTTCTGGCCACACCAAGTTGTTATTTCTTATTACAAGCCTTCATTATTTCGTTCTTCTTTTATGTGACATGTCCCTTCAGGATATAGGTGAACATGGCTCTCCACTTCCTCCATCCTTTGTAGTTCTCAATATGTTTTGTCCTTTTGCTATTTCTCCCAAACCCTGTTCTGTCATCCACTTGCTTAAGCCTGCTAGGTATATGATGCATTTCTTTCCCTTGTCTCTCTTTCCCTCTATCCACCCTGTGAGTATCAGATTCTCCAAGTCCTCTTTTCTCATTACATGTTCCAGAAATTTTAGCTGTATCTTCCTGCTGTTAAGTATAAGCTTCCTCCTTGTTTGCATCTTCTCCAAAACCTCATTCTTGTTCACATGTTCAGTCCATGGTATCCTTAGCATCCTTATGTAGAACCATATATCCATTGCTCCGAATATCTTCTTCATCTTTGAGGATACTGCCCAACATTTGCTGCTGTAAAGGAGGACAGATATCACGTAGCAGTTCAATACTCTTTTCTTTGTTACCAACAAAATCCTCTGCCTAAACTTTGGAATGCATCTTTGGCCATCCCAATACATTTTCAGATCTCAGTGCCACACTTACCATTCATTCTCTGTCAGAACACTTCCCAGATATTTAAATTTCTGCACATGCTTGATTTTAGTGTTCCCAACCTGTAAATCGCATTTTAGGCCCATCTTTTTATTGATAACTATGCATTATGTCTTCTTGTAGTTTATGCTTAGTCCCTTCTTCTTTCTCTCCTTTGCTACCTTCTGTTGGAGGTTTTGTAATTTCTTTTCTGTGTCTGCTATCAGCACAGTGTCATCATTTATTAAAATTCTCCTTTTTTTTTTAAATAGAAATTTGATGATGAATTAACAATTACAACTGTACTTGACAGATTACTAAAATGTACTGGTATTTCAGAGCAATATCTATTTTGTTGGGTAGCTGAAGGAAAGTTTTGAACAGTATAATTATTATTAAATGATAACTTCAGTCATAAATATTTATTGAAAAATTGAATATTTTAATACAGAAATTTGTTCATTATTAGTTATAGAAAAGAATGAAGAACATTTGTAATTTACAATGTAGATTGCCAACATATCTGCAAATTAAAAGAAATTGTGATCCTTTTTGTTAAATAAATATCTAATTTTAAAAATATATTGATATTATTCTCATTTTAAATAAAATATACATGTAATTTCTCCAAGTAACAGGATTTTTATCCCCTTTACTACACACACATTAGATATATGCTTGAGGCTTGATTATTATGGTCTATTAACTTTTAACTTTTCATATGTGACAAGAATCAGTATAATTTTAATAAGTAGAAAAAATAAATAAGATTACATATAGCAAATCAACAAATTCTTGTACACTTTCCTGGTATTTTATGATTGCAATAAAAAACAAAGAACAACTGTCCAGAAAATACTTTAAAAAATACCTTAGATAAAATCTAAAAAAATTCAGCACAAATGTTAAAATTTATTTATCCCGAAATAATCTATATTACTTTCTGTCAATGTATACAAAGAAATAAAGAGACATTCTAAATGATGAAAACTTAATATTCATGAATTTCTTTAACATAGCACAAATTTTGATTGACATACAGCCTCTGGTATTGTTAACTACATTATAGATTTATAATGAAATATATTCTTTCTGGCTACATATGCTCCAAATTCACACTGAAGTAACAATCTACAGTTTTAAGTATCTCCCAACTTTCACAGAAATGCAAACTGTTCCCATGAAAGAAATGATACACGGGTTTGGGACAAAAGTCTTGCAATTCAATCTCCACAGGTAAGAAATATTATTACTAGATTTTTACCTCATTAGTTTAGAAATTCAGTTTCTAATGAACAACCAGTTCAATAAAAAAAAAAATTTCCAAACTTTCTCAGATGTTGCCTGGTTATGGCAATGCAATACAAATCTCATTGAAGAATCCTTACTGAGAGACATGCATGCAAATCCATTCCAGTTGTTAATCTAAGAACAAAGATAGATATGACTGCATTTTACTGGATGCAACTCAGAATTATTTAAAAAATTTCTGCCACAGAATGACTCAAATGTTATTGTATTGATCATACTACCTCTCCTGATTTCTATTAGGTTGGTGCAAAAATAATGTCGTTTTCTCACATATGTTACTATGTGAGAAAACGACATTATTTTTGCACCAACTGAATAACTGGAGTAACATTTGAGTATCTTATAGCAGGGATTATGTGAAACTACACAAGATCATATATGCAAGTGAAAAGAAAAATGAGAGGAGAGTAGGACTCATATTATACCAAGAAAAAAAATTCTTCTGGGATACTTTGATAAAATTCTTGTAGTTAAACTAAGAGGAAAGCCTTTTAATATATCTGTCATAGTAGTACATGCATAAAAACTACAGAAGAAATTGAAAAGTTTTACTATAAACTAGACAATGCCAAAACCCAATGCAAAGAGTAGGAAATTACAATCATGATGGGAGAACTAAATGCCAAAGTAGGAAAGAAGAGAAGTTGAAATACTTGATAAATTTGGACTAGGAAGCAGAGAAAAATGGATCAATGGTGCATGGCAAAAAATCAAGTAGTAGCCAATATTTGGTTTCAAGACATGGTTGATAGGTATGGAGAAACACATGTGTAGAAACAAAGAACTAAATCAACTACATAAATAAGAGATTCAGGAATCCTGCTGTTTTACATTGTAAAAAAACTCAGTGACAATTGTGAGAACACCTTCCAGTTTGTCTTTAATCATTTCACCCTAAGCAAGGCAATTTAACCAGTCTGTAAACACTTGTGTAAGACACTAAGGGTTACATAGTGTGAACAAATATGAGAAAAAGAAAAATATCATTAGAGAGAGAGAGAATAAAAGCATAGTAATTAAAAAAACAGCAGAAGATAATGCTTGACATTATATTTAAATTTTGGAAGATCAAACTTGATTGGAAATTAAGAAGCTGGAAGAGAGTACCACAAGTGAGAATTGCGAGAGAAGAAAAAGTTAACATAGATCTTACAGTTATATATTTAGCAGCCATTACAACTGTAAAATACTGAGATCTAGCTGCCAATCTTGTACTGTATTTAAATTCATAAAGTCAAGGTATCAAAGAGGAAATCTCATTAAAACAATTACCATGGAAATATTTATTTAAAAAAGGCACAGGGAAGCTATATTATGTCAGTGGGCAAGTGACTGAAGCCAAGATGCTAGGTCAGGATTTTTCTTTCGATTTTATAAAGAATCTCTAAATGTATTGCAGGAGCACCAGACCAGATGTGGCAGCAATATTCAAAACATGGACAAATTGTAGATTTATAAATATGCAAGATGTAAGAAAAATTGACTAGCATGACACAGTGAACCAATTTTCCTAGGATTTATTATTTGTGGTCACAATCTGAACAACATTATATATGCAGATAACACATTGCTGATAGCAGATAGAGAATGAAACTACATGAAATCCAATAGAAGGTAGGAAAGTGAGAAGAAAGGACTAAACATCAATTGTAAGAAGGTAGAATGTATGATTGTTAGTAAAAGGCATAGCCCAAGATGCAAATTACAAATTTGAGAAACCAAAATCAAGCAAGTACAAAAATTTAAATATCTAAGTATTTTAACAGAAGATGGAAAATGCAACACTGAAATCCAAAGCCACTTTAGGATAGTGAAAGATGACTTCCAAAAGCCAGGCAAAGTATTAAGAAATAGGATAATTTTGTTAGAAACAAAGAAAAGTGTAGTGTAATATTACTGACTGACAGGAAGTAGTATGTACTCAACTGCCTCTTGGGTAATAGCTGTTGTCTAGATATAGGAGATCTTGATCTTTTTTTTCATAAGAGTATCTCTCCAATGATTGTCCTTGTTCATCTTCAGAGTATACATTACTCTCGATTTCACTGTCTAGTTCATCTTGCCTTGACATGACACTTTCGCCTTCATTACTTTTAGGCTTACTTCTTCATTGTTATCGTGTTGCAATCTAACTTGGTCCACATGTGTGAATATCCCATTTCCATTTTTTTCTGTTATAATGTTCTGTCTACTTTGCATTATGAATCTTGCCTCAAGTACATTAGATTCACTATTGTTTTTATACCACAGTTTTTTACTGGTGGCATAGGACAAGGTCAATGGGGCACTAATTTGTCTGCCCATGAGGGCAGACAGGCTTTTTGATCTTCCAGCATGTGGTCTTGTCCTATAGCTTAGCAACAATCTAGAAAGAAATGTTTTTATCTTTTCTTTCTGTTGTACACATATTTTCAATCCATTTTTTTATAGTTTGCACCATCCTTTCTGCTAATCTGTTTGATTGTGGATGGTATGGTGGGATTTTATATGGTTTGCATCCAATTTTGTTCAATCAGTGGCATAGTTCCTTGTCACTGTATTCTGAGGCACTGTTAGATACTGGCATTTTTGGAATTCCATTTCTTGAAAATATGATCCTTAACACTTGTTTCACAGTCAAACTTCTTTTGTTGAAGACCTGTATTACTTTTGGTCAACCTGAATACAAATCTACCAGTATTAGTAATAATCCCACTCCATTAACATGGGCATGATCCATGTGTACTCTGTTCCAAGGTTGGAACTCTTTAGGCCATGTATGTGTTTTTGACTGTCTAAATTTTCTTCTTCCAATGCATATTTTACAAATTTTTACGTATTCTTCTACATCTGTAGAATAGCCTGGCAACCATGCCTGTAGCCTTAATCTCCTCTGTGTAGATGTTATTCCACAATGAACATTGACATATATACTTTTTATAATTTTACTCCATGGCATTGCTGGTGGAACCACTATGTCTCCATTACAAATTACACCCTTTTCTACAGTTAGCTTGTTTAACCTCTTTAAAACAGCTTTCTCCCCATGAGCAATTATTCCACTTACTTTTTATCCTGAACAATATACTGTTCAATATGGGTTCTCACTTTGTATCCTCTGCTAATTTGTCTATCAACAAAATATCAGTTTCAACCCAATGTAAGAAAGTATCTTTGATTTTTTCCTCCTCTTTCTCATTTTCAGAAGTAATGAACTTCAATCTTGACAAAGTATCTACATGCAGAATGATATTGCCTTTCATGTACTCAATATCAAAGTCAAATACCATTAAAATTAAGGCCCATATTAGAATTCTGGAAGACTTTATCTTAAGAAGTCCCTTTCTAGGATTAAGTATGAATTCTGTTGGACCTTAGTAGGAATTTCTTTCCAGTCAGAAACTGATAAGCTCTATTTGTCGTCCATATTATGGCCAATGCTTCTTTCTCAATATGAGTAATTCACTTTGACTTTTGACAATTTTCTCAAAAGATACATAATAGGATGACAATCCTGAGCTAATATTCTTAAAATTGAGTGTTCACTTGCATCAGTTGTTACTATTATATCCTTTCTAGGGTCAAATATTTTTTACTACTGGCTTCTTTGCCAAAACAGCTTTTAAATTTTCAATTGCCACTTGTTGTCCAAATAAATTCCACATTCTTTTTTCTTAAAACACTAAAAGATTTTGTCATGGTGTATAGCTCTACATTATCCATAAAAAATTTAAAGTCCTAAAAAAGATTCTAATTCTTTTTTGTTTTTAGGTACTTCAACTTTTAATATCTGTCTGTAACCCTGAGAAGAGGTATTATGATTACTTGCATTATTTTTATTGTTAAAATTTTAGGTAGTATCAGTATGTTTTATTGAAGTTATTTGATGTATTATAAAAACCTACCATCTGAAGTTATTAGGCAAAACAAAATAATAAGATTTTACTTCAATAAAAAGGTAATAAAATCATCAAAAATTGATCAACACCTATAAATAACAAACACATAACTCTGTGAATCCTTTACATCTTAATATAGTGACCCTTCTTCTCCATAACAGCCAGTAATCCATTGATTTTGTTAATTTTTAATTTCAGCAGGTTCAGTTTCTGATATGGTAGTTTTAATTGTTTCCTATAGGCTTAGATACATGAGAAGGAGCATTGTCATGTATAAATACACACTTCACTTTGAAACTGCAAGACTAGGACTTATACCATGCAAAGGAAGTCTTGTTCATAAAATCGCAATAGTTAGCATCATTCAGTTTAAGTACTTCATCGACTTGAATAGTTTAATAATGGTTTGGTTGACAATTCCAGCTTATATCATAACACTACTGCCTCATTATTGCCTTCTTTTAGCTACATACACATCTGAATTGGATAAAATCCATCCTTTGGCCCATCCATCAGATAGATAAAATGTCATTAGAGAGTTGTCTGTGAAAATTACTTTAGAAAAGTCAAGTTTCATATATTTTTTGGCCCAGTTTAGACACTTTAAAATATTTGTTTATTGAGAGATTTTTTTTTAGAGATCCCAATTCAAAGGATTTTACACATTTTGTCCTACTTGATTCCCTCAATTCCAGCCTTTTCAAAAATCTTTAGTTTACGTTCATCTTGAGGAAGCAAGTTCTTAAAAGCTTTTCCTTTGTTTTGAATTCTCAACTTATTCATATTTTCAACAGTCTTCGTTATCGTTTGATGATCTCTGCAAAGCTCCTTTGATATCTCCAATGTAGACATTCTCTCACTCAATAGCTTTATTATCTTTTGTTTTTCATCAGTTGTTAGATCTTTCCCTTTAACCATGTTTAAACATATTATGGACAAAATGAAAAAATAGTTTTTATTAGATTTCAGAGCTAATATTAATTTGATCTGCATATTAACTTCAGTCAGTCCATTTCCAAATATCTCAAGATATAACCATTAAAATGGCAGAAAATTTAGTTAAATATTTTACTAAGAGTGGAAATGAACAAGTTTAAATTTGACAAATATTAGTTCAGTTCTTTTTGAGTTATTGGGGTTTATTTGATTTGCATAATAACTTCAGATAGTCTGTAGTTCATTTTGGTAAGCTAGTAAGATTTAAATTTTGGCATGAATATCGTAACATGGACAGAATTTACCATTTCATATGGAGAAAAACTGGCATTATTACAATTTGAGTTGATGCTTTTTCCTATAGAACATATGAATGTTCATCAATGATGACCAAAACGCAATTTTTTTCAGATTGTAAAAGTCCTTTAGAATCAATGAAAATAAGCATTTTTATTAAGAGATAATAAAAAAACTGTGACCAATATATTAGGTACAATTAAAAAAATTTAAAAACATTTTAAATAGATATGATGTGGGCCAAAATTCATCTAATATAGAGACACACTTCAAAGAAACCGCATGAAGTATCAGATGTCAAATGTAAATATTTACTTTCTAATGCAAATTGGTAACATGTTAAAATAATACCATACCATTGATCAGCAAAGAAAGCTTTTTTTTTATACCTTGGAATGTGTGACGAGCTGCTAATTTTAAGACAACAATGAAATTTGTGAAATTTTGATTCAGAGATCACTACGAGCTTACAAAATAGGTTGAGATCTACTTGGTATTATTTAAAAATCCATTTAAATTAGTAATCACACCGACTTCTAAGCTCATAGGAAATACAGGTTTTGATTCAGTTAATATGTAAGTAGATAATGTTCCTTCTGATAATGTCTACATAAAAATATGTACATTTCAGTATGATGTGGGTAAATTCTTAAAAATTAAAATCTGATTTTTCTCAAACACTTCTTAATTGGGCCAGAATTTGAAGTGACTGATAAGTATTAACTGGACAACTAAGAAAGTTAGTACTAATTGGGTCTGACAAGACAAAAGAATGAGACACCTATATATTCTGACCAGTGAAGCCTAGGATGAAGTTCCACCCAACCCAGCATAGACATAGTCACAGATATTTTGGAGAAGGATCCAGAGAAATGCTGCTGACATAGTAGTAGAAGACAAAGAGAAAAAACAGTCACCAATACATTCACTCCAGCCATCTTTTGTTTTAAATTCAAGAGCCCTCCACTTCAACTGACACAGAATATAATTTAGTACCCTCCAAAATAACCCTACATATATATTTATTCTGTGATCTAGTCACAATGTATTTTTTTTGGTTGGTGTTACAGTTTACATTGGCATGCATATTATCATTGCATAGTCTGACTCTTTTGCACCTAAACCTTCAGAAACAATGACCCATACCAACTGATGGTTTGCTTTGGTTTTTACATTGCATATACAATATTATCTTTCACCAGATTATTTATTTTTAATTAGTAGCTTATATATCTTAACCTTGTCTGATTTAAGACTTGAGTTTAAACAACATCAGTTTTCTTCTATTATTATAATATTGAGATATAGCCATCTTGATCTTTCTTTAAAAGGTCAAATTGTTGGAAGTAAAGAGTTTAACTATTAAGAGATAAACTGATTTTAATCTCAGGAAAAAAATATTTTCTAGTTATTTAATAGCTTATAAAATAGAAGTCAATTTTTCTTTATACAAATTAATTTCATTAAAAAAACTAATTGCAAATAAATTTTATATAAGTTTTTGAGATAAATATATAAAAATATTTTATTGTTTTTCTAAAAAATCATTATACAAAATTAAAATTATAAACAAAGCTCTAATTGGTTCTAGATTAAAATCATTATATTTAATTGGGGAAATTTGCAATACTTTTGGGGATAAGATTTAATTTTGTACAAAAAGCAGATAAGATTTGTTTGGAAAAAGCATTTCTGTAATTACAATATGAAATAACAGTCAGATATTATTGTAGACATCTGTTTAAGCTACTAAGTAATTATTGATATCTCTCCACCAAACTTGAACATGATTCAGGATCTTGTACTTTGAATATTATTCATATTTATATTTATTTATTCAGATATTGTTATATAGAACATTAGGTGATTTGGAACATAATTTTATAAAGAATATGTGACTGTTAACTCAGTAAGATAAAGGCAACATCAGTAGATCACTGCTATTATTTAATTCTGGTACTCTTGGCCAAAGTATTAATTACCAATTACATATCAAACATAAATTACTGTGAAAGTCC
>OZ010579.1:67169239-67319239 GCA_963932145.1 Acanthosepion lycidas
AAAAAAAAAAAATTAGACAAAAGGTCTTACGTTCGAATTAAAAATATATATATATATATATATATATATAGACAAAAGGTCTTATGTTCGAATAAGAAAAAAAAAAAATAGATAAAAGGTCTTGCGTTCAAAAAAAAAAAAATAATAGATAAAAGGTCTTGCGTTCAAAAAAAAAAAAGTATGAGAATAATGGACAAAAAGTCTTACGAGATGTGTCACGCCGGAACCACTAAAAACGTAAATAGTAACTTAAAAGGTACCACGTATAACACGGGTTTAACATAAAAACAACATATTTACAAATCATACAATTTACAAATTGACGAGATATATTCTTTGGCTGTACTTGTACAATTCAATCCATGTATTTACTCACATTCGCACAAAAAAAAAAAAAAAAAAATTTATAAATATTTTTTTAAAAATTAAAAATGTTTATAATATTGCCATGTTGCAATTATATTAAAATTATTTACAAATTTTCCCGGCTTGATAATTATTTGTTACATTGATGTCCAAGAGCTATCATGCTTAATCCATAACCATTTTGCTGTCCTTTCTGCTGTATTAGTTATGGTCCGAATCACCTTTCTTTTGTTAGCACCTACTACGCCAATATCAGTTAGAGCTTTGCATAGGGACCTTGCAGCAAAACCCCTTACACCCACCTCAATTAGCAAACAGCTTGAATTCCACCCATTGTTTTTGCAACTCGCTAATAGTTCGTCATATTTTAACATCTTCCGTTTGTGGGCTTCTTCTGCATGCTCTTCCCAAGGCACTGTCAGTTCCCACATTATTACCTTTTTAATATTGTTAGAGTAGAATACTAAAACTGGGCGTAATAATGTTTGCACAATGTGGTCTGGGAATTTTAGTCTTTTCCCTAAGTCGACCCTTAATTCCCAGTCTGTTGCCAGTGACAGAGTATTTGTTTGGGGTTTCTCACCAGCTCTATGAAACTCTATGGCTCTTTTATCTGTGTTTAAAGTATTGGTGCTGATGGCCATACTAACTATCTTTGCTACCTCTTTTAAGATTTCATCATGCCTCCATCTATACAGGCCTTCCGTTAGTGCTGTCTTACAGCTACTTAGAATATGTTTTAGACTTCCTGTACGCGAACACAAGTGGCATAGTGGCAATTCTGTTTCATACCATCAATGGAGGTTGGTAGGACTGGGAAGGGTGTCGTATACAGATTGAATCAGGAACTTTATGTTGGTATCATTTCTCCATATATCCTCCAACCATTTGATTTTCCTATAAATTGGTTGGTCCACGCACCTTGTTGCATTAGTCCTACCATCTTTGCCACACTTTTCTCCTCCTTGCCCTTACACACTTCTTCTTGTATTAAAAGGTTCTTTTCTTTACCTTTGGCTCTGTCCACCCTAGGCCAGCTCGTCCAGTAGCTACGGCACCTAATATGGCCTTTTTGCGGAGCCTTTCTTTAGCGACACACAATGCGTTCTCTGCTCTCCATTTTCTTTCTGAGTAGACTTCAATGCCTGCTCCAGCCACCTTTGGGTCTTTGGATAACTCATACTGCGTTATTGCTCTAATTTTGGTGACTTTGTATTCCTCTACTAGACTTTTGAAAGGAAGTTGCAGAGCATTTGTGTTGCCGTATAGAGCAGCACTGGTCAAAATTTTCGGTAGGCCTAACCATCTTCGTAGTCGTGTTCTAATTCTTTTTTCTAATTGTTCTATATGAGAAGATGTCAATTCGTAAATAGACTATGGCCATAACATTTTAGAAAGAATGGCATGCTGATAAATCCAAGCTTTAAATCGGCCTGGCAAGCCGGATTTGTCAACTCTCTTTAACCAAGTTTCTAGTTTGTCTTTTGTTTCTTGGATTGCTGTTGCGTCTTTTAGAGAGTGATCTATACGTTTTCCAAGGCTTTTTACGGGCTTTTCCCTAATTGTTGGTATATTTCCCCCGGTTAGTCTGAATCGCTCCTTATCTAATATGTTTCTTTGCCCTTTCTTTCCTCCTTCGTCTATGCCATTCTGCTTTACGTAAAGACTTAATTCTTAAATGAATTAGGTCTCGAAGCTCCCGTAAGGGGTGTCTCTCTTCATGTTTCGTGATTTTAAATTGTTTCCGAAGAGATCTGAGCTCCGAACTGAAATGTTTAGTCTTTAATTCCCTCCTATTTTCTTTGCTAATACCCTTCTTTTTCTTCCGCTCCTCATATCCAAATTTCCCTGCTGCATAACTAGTGATAATTTTTGACATTGTCGCTAGTCGTTTATCCACCAAACCTCTTGATGTTATTTGAATGATCTCACTGATGTCAACGTCAAAATCGTGCCAGGCATGTTTGTTACTGGCTGGTGGCCATTTTATCTTTCTTCAAAATGGAGCATCAGGCACTGCTTGAACCTCTGCTTGGGGGGACTGGGCACTGTGGTGAGCTTCCCAGCCTTGCACCTCCTGTGTCTCACCAGGAAAAATTCCTGCGCGCTGCTGTTGGTTCGACCGCACATGACACTTCATTTTTGCCTGATGTATTTTTAGGCCACGCATATTTTTACACATCTTTCCACATGGGCATGTCAGTCTCATTGTCCGTAGATCATTAGCTTGGTTCATTTCCGTTTGTATGGACATGTAAATGTACATATATGTATGCATGAAGATATATATGCATATAGGTGTGTCGGACAGCATGATTTATTCCATTGTGTGCTCTGGTATTACCCACAATCTATAAATCCGTAACTCACCTAATTTACATTAATCTTAATGGGTTTAAGTTTAAATCCCCCATCACTTATTAGTAATATTTGACACCTGTAGTACAAAAACTATTTATTGTGAATCCCTGAAAAACACACTTGGAGCTTGTATAAGAAACACCACATAGTAGGAACTGATCTTAAACTACAAACAACAAAAAGTTCTGGCTACAAATAAACTCCAACTCCAGACCACTCCCCATCCAGGATAAGATACCTTATGCCCCCACCAATTGCTAACACAAACCCGCTCTCATTAACAAGGTGTCCACCAGATGAGGACTAGCATTGAAAATAAATTTAAAACAGTGCTCCGAGACAGACACTTAAGGGCTGATGATAGCCATGTACAGAATGGCTTGAAATAGACTATCCTCTATGTTGAAGTAATTTTTGTTTTTTTTTCCTGCAAAAAATACATATACTCTAAATACATCAAGTTCTCTGTGGATCAGTTTTAATATTACTAAGATCCACACGGATTATATACCAATGGATTGATTATCTGTACTATACACACACACACACACATATATATATATATATATATATATATATATATATATATATATATATATATATATATATATATATATACACACACACACACCCACATACAGCACTATATTATATCAATTTCCACATGTAACCATTCTGTAGCGCTCAAAAGGTATGTTATATTCAAACTGTGTTCCTACCTTTATTGTAGATACCTCCTATAATTTGATGAAAAAAGACCCCAAACTTAATAAAAACAAAGTTCTATTGTCAAAATTTTTGTTATTATTAAGAAAAAAGACCAAAGTATTTTTTATTATTTTATTAAAGTTTTAATACTTTCTAGCACATTCAAAACTTTGGTTGAAAATTCTGTTTTTCTTGCATCAACAAGAACACTAAAGATTAGTAAAAAGAATTTAGTCTCTCTAAAAAAAAAGCATAGATTTGTAAATTCTTCCAAGAATCAAATAATTCTTAGATTTTAATGAAATTTGCTGGACTTATTTACAAATGAATGAAATTATATTTGAAATTATTATTTCTTTTTAAGAAAATCTTGGTAAAACATTTTTTTACATGTTACCCCCACCCATAACCACAACCACCACCACACACCCACACCTATCCCCTTACTTAATGAAATTTTTAGAAATTAAAATTTCACCCTCTTCATATTTATATTAGTTAAAAGCAGGACACCTTGGAGAATTTAAATTATTAATTTGTTTCTTTCAAACGGAAACATCATTTAATAAAAATCTGCCCTGAATTGTAAAATAAAAAATACAATAAAACTAGGATATTATTTAATTAGAAAAGATTTTAAATGCTTTTATAAGATATATCAAGAACAATAGGTCTTAATAAATGAATGATAAATTTTTACATGAATTGTATTTTTTTTTATTTTAATTAGAATAATTTATTAAGTTTTAAATCTTTTAAAATTCTGTATTACTTTCACCCTTTTATTAAGTAAAAGCTATATTTATTAATCACCAATGAAAAACCTTAGTAAAAATTATCAAACATCAATATTTTAAAAAGAATTTTGAATTTTTTTTATGTGTATAAACATAGATGATTTTTTTTTTATATATAGACATCCATACACAACATTATCAAAAATTATGAGCAATAACTATAATAAATTTACAGCAACAGATATTTAAAATTCAATAACACATTAGATAACAGAGAATATTTTCTTAAATTTTTTAAGATTACTGAGAAATTAAAAATTATACAAAAAGCACTCATGTTAATTCAATTACTAAAGCCCCCATAGAATAATATTAGATAAATATCAATCTGTCAAGTTGTCAGACCTGTCTTAAATAAACAGCTAAGTATATTTTACTTTGGGAAAATTTTTAATAAATGTTACTTGTGATGAAAGAGGACTAAAAAAGGGGTGCTAATCAGCTATTTCAGAAAAAAAAAAATCACTTCTTCCAATCAATTTAAATTAGTTTTGAAATACAGAAAAAGTATTTTGCTTATTAGAAATATTAAATTTAATCTATTAGACTGAAATTAAAACTAAAATAAAAGCTTCAAAAAGATTTTTCATTTTTAAAAATTCATTTTAAACTTTAGGTATTGTTTTTTTTAGAAGGTACCTATTTTATTGATATCAACTTAATTTGCTGCTTCATGTTTGGTTGATTTAAAATTATATCTAATGCAAACATTTCCTATCTTTGTTTACAAATATCTGCTGACAATAAGTTGAAAAATTCATCACTTTTTCCACAGTGAACTTTTGAAATGTTCATTTATTGTTTAAAATTTTCAGTGTCTCTTATTTGCTCTTTCATTCCCATACTAGTATTCTAATACTATTTGCCACTTCACACAACACAATCCAAACTGATTTTTGATTTTACTTAAAAAAAAAAATCTTTTAAGTAGCAATCTATATACTTTTTGTTTATCTTATACAGGTATATAAGCATATCTAACTGATCTTTATGCATAAACAAAAAAAGAAAAACAATTAGAGACTCTTACACATTAATAGATAAATTTAAGATAATAATCTATCAATTATAAAAGAACTTGTTTTTTCTTAACCATTATAATATAAATACTTCAAAAGGATTAAAGTTTGTGACCTCAACTGGCAATCCTATTTAATATAAATGTTCAATTTTTGTATTTTAATCATAAAAAACATTATATATATTGCCAACATTTTAAAGTAACTTTTATATACATAAAAAAGAAAAGTCAATGCAAATACAGATACTTTTGAGCTATAATAGGCTTGAACTTTTACCTAATACAGTATTAAGATTATGTTTTCTTATCAAATGCTATTTGTTTTCAATCTGATAAAGTGTTTTGACATATACTTGCATCTACAGGGCTTGCTGTATATACAATACAATCATAACCAGAAACACTAAGTTTATATAGAAAAGTATTATATGTATCTATACAGAAGAACTGAATCAGCAGTAAAAGTATTATTATCAAAAATAAAAATCTTAAAATATTTAATATTTGCAAACATTACAAAATCTATTATACTTATGAGGTAAAAAATAACAATAGGAAGGTTTAGGTCCCAAAAATCATAAGGCCTGAGGTTGTAACAAAAAGTCTCAAAAATCAGTCTTGCAAGTCCAACACCAGAAAATAACAGGGATGTAAATCAAAAATTCACATCACAATTCACAACACACATCTACTCCTTCACCCATGAAGAGCCAAGCAATCTTTTGATCCAATGTAGCATTCTTTTATTAGGGTAACAAAGGCTATGATTGGTTGAAACTGGCAGGGAAGCACAAACAATTACCATATTTCAAGGCCAACAAAAGTTATCAAGATTATGATTTTCTTTTTTAAAGAACAAAAAATTATTTGCCAGGGTAAGACATTGTTTTCTTCTTTGTCGTCATAATTTATAACTATATAATATATATATATATATATTATATATAATATTAAATATAATTAAAAATAAAGTGATACACATTTTTTCATTCTGTATTCAAAATTTGTTTTACAATTTTATATGGTCAAAACATTTTTACTTTGCATTCAATAAATAATTTCCAACTTCATGAATGAAATATTTTGCTTATATTTTATAATTATCAAATACAAAAGTGTAAATATCTATAATAAAAATTTAAGATTTAAAACTGAATAGATTACATAAAAGATGCTTATATTAAACCAAAAAATCTTTTATTTGTATGTAGGTATCCTTATTATAAAGAGTTTTTTTTTAATATCCTGTATAAAAAAAAACTAGTACAAATCTCTCACCTACTTTGCATTAAAGAAAATTTTAACAATCGACCTATGAGAAGATGCTTGGAATCATGTTTTTAACAGTAGCATTAGTGGCTTTTTGTGAGTGGATTCCATTCTGTGGACTGTATTCTGATAGAAAAGTAAAAATGTAACTTGATGCTAATAATGAATATGCAAAAGCTTTCAGATTCACTAGTTCAAAGCAGAGAAAGTGTATCTATGAAAATCTATGAGAACAGCTGGAAATGAATGTCTACAAATCCTTCATTAAATGTATGAAATGACATTCTTCAAAATTTCATGAATTTTCCTTCTTCACTGTCCACATTTGATGATGCTAGAAACCGTATTCTGAATAGGCCAAACTTCTAGTTTAGTGAAACCTGAATCAGCTAGACAAAATACAATCCCATTATGTTGGAAAATCTTGCCTTCATCTAAGTTTGGTATCACATGGTCTTTCAATACCTGAATTTATCATCAGATAGGTGGTAGCTATGCAAGCTACCATCTATTTTAATCAAACTTCTTGAAGCACCACATTCCATCAAACTATAAACATGATTTTATTTCCAGCTTCTGTACCTCATAAGTAAAAGTAAAACTACTGTCACTGACACTAAAATACAAATATGGTGCTGAGAGTGATCATGGAATGGAATGATGAGTTATAAGGTAGATTTGGTTTTCTGAAAAAATGTTAAGTTCTTATATGTCAACAATAAAGCAGTTGGTGAATTCAACTAGACTTCCTCAAAAGAGCTATGAGTTTTGTATCATTTGCTCATTTTTTTTTTATTTATGGTCCATGCTATCTGTTCACTACCACAGAATTGATGGCCAGTGTAAAGATAGAATTAAAAGCAGCTAAAAATGAGACTAAAGTAAAATAATAGTAAAAAATCAATAATGGTTATGTCATAAGGATTTGAAATGCCATAGTTGTTAACATCTAGAACTGAAAATAAATTAACTAAAACTAAACTACAGGAAGAATAACACCATTAATTTTTCTTTTAAATGTAAATAACTGAGAAATTAAAATAAATGCATTTAATTTTAAGTAAGTATTTAAAAAAATGAAGTATTGTTTAAATAGCATATATAATAGTATACAATTGTCTAGAACTATAAACAATTTCCACAGTAAGAAATTAAAAAAAAATTAAAATACTAACTTGAATGCAGATAATATAAAACTTAAATATACAGGTAGGTATATATTCCTCTGATGTTGGCTCTACTCTAAAATTTAACACTGAGGCATACTCTTATTACAATAGTGAATTAGACATTAGTTACTTAACACAAATATCATATCAAAACTCATAGTTTATCAAAAAGATACAAAGTAACTAACAAGGCAAGCAGTAAAAAACATTTTCAATTGATCATTTATAATTGACCATGTGTCAGAACAAGTTCTAATTTATCTTTGAAATTTACATTTGAAACATCTTTTCAGAACTTTAAAAACCAGTATACGATCTTTTAAAGTAGTGCTTTCACCTTTGATTAATATTATGGATAGTCTGAGAAACATTGTGGCCAAGAGAAAATGATTTGCAACTTTAATTTTCATTTTTTAAGTAAAATTAATACAACTGTTACTGACACTATTAAAATATAAAATATTAAAAATACAAATTATTGCAAATTTATAGAACACCAGCTAAATCTTAGAAAATGCACATGTAAATTAGAAAAATATGTATATATTATAGTGAAATGTGACTAAAAACTGGTTAAATAAAATCAGTTATTATATTCCAAACAACTCACTAGATGACAAAACCAACGAAGATAAATTCAAATCAATCTTGAGATTGAGTTTAACCAACTGAACACTTAGTACCAGTTGACTGGTACAATGTTCTCATGTTTAATCCCCAAAAAGAATTACAAAGCTTAACATATAAGTAGAATAAGAATGTTCATATCAGCAACTTTGTACTGGCTATCTTCACTGCTGATTTGTTTGTTTACACAGGCAGTTTTGAAATAGTGAAATTTATCAAAAATGTCCAAGGATACTATATCAGCAAGTGGTTCAAGAGGTTAAGAGTGGGATTAAATTTAACAGAATTTGTGCCAACACTCTTGATAAAAAAATGAAATATTTTGAAAACATAACCAGATCCAAATACAAACAAATAGTAATAATATGCATACAAAAGTCTAGTTTGATATGAGACAAGCAGGAGAAAATATATCATAATTTTTGCTAATCAGTAGTTTAAATTGGAGATTCCCAAAGTGAGCAGTAAAACCTTCAACTTTCCATTGGCAGTGGAAAGATCCAAGGGGAATGTTCAGGAAAAAGGAATGGTAGATAAAAGGAAAAAGAAGATAGAGAGCATTTGAGTGACACTAGAACCAAGAGAGATTTTTTGTTACAAAATCTATATGACAAAATCTAAGCTACAAACATTTAAACAACACATTTTTTTTTTTACAAAGAATAAATTTAACATGGTTATGCACCAAAGCAAGGTTTTATTTAATTTTCAGTCTAAAGTCAGAGTTAAAAGAACAAACATTTCACTGAGTTTGGCCAGGATACACTTCACACACCAGCCAATCAGTAGACAGTGTTAAAACTGGTGATCATCACATTTTCATAATTGCAAGGGCCATAACTCAAGGTTTGTAAAACATAGTTTATCTTATGTTTTCTGTTGTACACTTAAATTATAATACAGATAATGAATGATATTGATGGAGTGATGCCAAAAGGTGTGTGTGTTGAAACTATTACACCTTTTACAAAAACCTTTCACTTCAGTGTTCAAAATCACATAAGATAAAAAGTAATAAAATTTGTTACACATCAAAGGATTTTCTCCTCTTCCTGACAAACACAGTGATTTTGACAAAAATATAATTGTGCCAAATAAATCATGTACAATACATTCCCTAGATTTCAATGACATTATATTAGGTTGGTGCAAAATATTGTCGTTTTTTGACGTATTTTTTTTAACATCAAAAATCGACAATATTTTTGCACCAACCTAATATATATGATCACAAAATTCAAGTTCAAAGATATTTTTGAACAGTTTCAAATCAAAGAAATATTTTGAAACAATGTTTCAGGGGCTTATTTCAGAGGTTCATTTGACAATAAAAGCTGAAACTCAACACGTAATCAGTCAACCATAAAATTTTTCATCACAAGCATGGAAAAATCTCCCAAACTGCAAACATTGAAATATTTATTTATTAAAATACCATCAACATGCAAGTTTTTTTTTTATAATGAACCAATGCAGTTCATAATCTAATGCAAACAAGAAATCTTTTACATTAACTCTTGACTACAAAACATTTTAAAGAACATTCTTTTGTAAAAATTTTCCCTCACTCCCTTTGACATAAAAACTTTTTTGCATAAGTAGTGCCAATTCAAATACAATTAACATTTACAAAAATTATTTTGAGCAAACAGAAACATTTCAAACCGTCTGATGCATTTATTTCAAAAAGCATTTAAACTGAAAAGAAAGAAAAAAAAAACAGAAATATTTGTTCACACAGTTATTTCATCTCTTTGAGATGATATAAAAATATTTTGTGACAAATATTTGTACATTTACTCTTCAGTGCCTTTTCTTCACCAAATAACATTTAATATATTCTCTTTTAAGATGTCTGATGCCTTTACCTATCTTTCACTCATTTCAGTTTTTCAACTTGGACTAATCCATGTACACAACAGTCCAGTGATGCATTATACATATCATTGCTGATTATTAGAGCTGGTAAACCTCATCCAATTGAAGAAGAGGATACAGTTGTACACAAGTCACCTGAATAAATTATTAAAGCTGTTACCCTCAATAAATCTGTTCAAAGAGAAGTGAGTAAAATGTCTGAAAACACTAAAGTTACACTTTACAATACAATTAAAAGAGTCTTACTCTGATAAGCAATGAAACTTGGATTCTTATTTATGCATATTTTGTCAGAGATGAAAGGTTTGCTCCAAGAGTTATTGTTTACAGTTACAATAAGAGAGTCAGTATTTTCTTTTTAAAACAGAAAGATATCTCACATACCAACATTTTTGCTTGTGCAAAAGATGGGCACCATCCTTGATAGGTTACTATCATGATTTCATAAGTTTCTTGAAAAATAGCTGTATCTGATATGTTTATGTGTAATACACGGACTACATCAGGTCACCAAAAATTCACCTCAGATGAACACTCTTATAGCAGTAAATAAAATCAAGGAACCTGCTCTATATTCTCATCTTTTTCAACATCTCTTCCTAGATGTTGAAAATTTTGAATGTTGTTGCACACAGAAGATAGAGATTCTCAGTCCCTTTCCCACCAGTGTAACATAGCTTCCCTGTGCCTTTTCTACAAATACTTTCATGGTAATTGTTTTGATAAACTTTCCTTTATGGTACCTAGACTTTATGAATTTAAGTGCAGTACTAGATTGGTGGAAAGGTCTTATCAATTTAAAGTTGAAATGGCTAGATGTAATCATAAGTTCCCTGCTAACAGTTTCTTCTATTGCATTTCTCACTTATAAAAATCTTTTCTGGCTTCTTGCTTCTCAGTCAACTTTGATCTTTAAAAATTTAAATGCAATATCAATCATTTTCTTCTTAATTGTTATTCTTTGATTGTCCCCTCTCCTTAATAGTAGTTTTTCTCCTATTATCTAACAATCAGTAACCTCTTGCATCCTAGTGACTTTTGCCTCGCTTGAGGTTAAATGATTAAAAAAAGAAAAAGATGGCTGTCAAAAGGAAATTCTTCAAAGACTAATTCTGTTCTTTGCAATGTATTAATTAACATCAAATATGGTATCACTTTCTTGTCATATATAGTCACAAAATTCAACAAAGTTGTTTAGCTAATTTAAGGAAATAAACTTAACTTTATTAAAATCAAATCTATTTTCTCTGCATTTCCAGACAAGATAATTATTCAAATGAGATTTTAAGATTTTTTTTATTCGAAAATACCAAACTAGATGATCAGATGTTAAAAATAAGTAAATAGATAGATTAACTGATTTTATCCTAAAATCACATTCAAATGAGGCCAAAGATCAAAATATATCAACATTTTTAGTTACAAAAAATATTTCTGACTATTATCCAAGCACTTTAGAACAAAATCAAGATGCATTTTATCATTCAAACACTATATCTAATAGAATAAAGACTTCGGTAAAGACACCCAGCTTCTTTCCCAACAAAGAAAGAAATTGAAAATTACTGTACAAAAGGTTCAGTGACAACATCTTAGTGCCTTTTAATGTTCCTACATCAGGTACATATCAAAACCATGAAAACACTGCTGCTACAGCTGAGATGTATTTTATATTGTTAGTTTACTAGCTTAAGTTTGATTTGTGAAATACTTACACTTGTTTATAGTGTTAGATTTGATTGTTTTCAATTTGACATGATGGCATGATGACAGAGTTGACATAACAGTATTGATATGATAACAAGAAAGAGGTGTGTCTTTGTTGTATGTGTGAGCAAGGAACATGAGAAATGTGGATTCCAAAAAGTTTTGGAGCCACTGGTTTAAATTATTCAATCCTCATTAAAGAAATATACAAGTCAATTATTCAGACTATATTATTTACTAGCAGCATGGCCCGGTGTGGCCCGTGCTTGATTCAAAAATTGTACGACTCATACAGCATTACTTGACTTAAAATATTTTTGCCCTTCCTTGCCATTAAAGGAGTACCGTTTGCCATGCTGATGTTGCTACATGCCTTACTTCTTGCCTATCTCACACTGCAAATTTTTTCTAAGCTCTATACTAAACATTAAATCTGTTACGAAAAAAGAACTAAACAAAATGAACACAAAATGATCAGCTTTAAAAAAGGACTTGTAACTGGGAAAACGGAATGAAAAAAGAATGTTAACAACAAATACCTTTTCACGCCCAACCCAGTTCTGCGGAATCAGAATCAACGTTGAGTTTAAGCTTCTGCGGATTTAAATTTTTCCCACTTGTGACAAATGCAGTTATCAATTTTTTTGCATGCTAGTTAACATTCGTGTCAGTCAGCTGTTGGCTCTCATGCTGGCCAATAGAATCTTCCTGCCTATTCGTGGAAGCCAGCTATAGGCTCTCACTCTGGCCAGTAGAAAATGGCAGCAAACTACATGAAAACTGACGTAGAAGCATGAAAAAATCTATTATTTCCACTATCGATGCAAAGTCAGTCTTGGCCTTCCCACTAACTTGGAGCATGTGCATGCAAATTTTGGTGCAAATCCGTCGAAAATTGCGGCTGTGCATTCGTTACATACACACACATCCTGCCTTTTATATATATATATATATATATATATATATATATATATATATATATTGTATTTAGCACTTTTTTTTATTATTTTAGCTGTTGGTAGGGAGAGCTTTACCTTTGATTGTGGTAGATACTATTTTCAGTACCCTAATTATTTTATTAGATGCTTTTGTCAGTACCCTAATTATTTTATATTCAATGTTTTTTTTTTGTTTTTTTTAAGCATTTCACCCCAAGCAAGTCAGAAGTGCCGTTAGCATCGTAGTCGGTTGGCAATATCTAAAAATTAACTTCCGCATTTTGGCTGTATACATGGGTTTCATTTGAACACCATGTGTATTTAAAGTAGTTTCCAGTTATTATTTTTAATTAGGAGGACTTGTGTATGTTTAGGTTTCATTTGTTTACTTTTTGTGTATCGTTCTCTGAAAAAAAAAACGCTGAGTCACTGGAAGTTAACGGCATTCATTCTGTTTTCCTCTCTTTGACAATTAAATCACAATATCAGTTTATTCTCATAAAATTTGACATAGATCTGACAGTTGTCCAAAATATAAATTACGAAAGAATACTTTTAACTGCACTTTTGAATTATTTAGCCAAAAATGTTTTTCTATGCAAACTTAATTAAATGAAACACACTTTATCTATTAAAAGCAAACACAAATTTTAAGTAAAAATAATTATACTCTCAAACAATAATATCAATGACAATTAATTAATAAAGACAGTAAAATTGATACCAAATAATTATTTAACATTAATTCCACTTGAATCTCAAAAAAAGAAAACCAAGATAAAATTTCAGCAATATTCATAATCAAAAAAAAAAATTGTAAGTAACTTAATATTCTAAAACTGTTATTATTTAATTAATAAAATAAATAAATATTAATTATATTATTTATTCTAAATTTTAGAAAACCACTAATAACAAAGTTTCAAATACATTTTTCCCTTCATGGATAAACCTAGCAAAGGATATTAACATTGGCAGAGATACCTCTTTCAAATTATCTTTTATCCAAAATTGATTCATATGAAAAGTCCTTGATAATAAATGTCAAAATGCTAACAGAAAAGTTCCTTTGATATAACACTCTTTATTCCAAATTTCAGTAACATGGTTCAAAAAGACATCAAGGATATTTAAGAGAGAAATGGAATTTTCAAGTAGTTGCAATGAGAAAAGTGGCCATCAAGTGTTGACAAGATAAGGAAGGCAAACATTTATTCCTTCTAGCCATCAGCATCAAAAGCACACACAGTTTCTTGGACCAAGATACATGAATAATCCAAGAGTTAGAGAAAATGTCCAACATTTAAACTCATGCCAGACATATTTTTATAAAATAACAATCAAAGAAATCACCATATTTCTAACTGCCAGTACAATGAAATTCCAGCCTAAACTAAAAAAGATAAATTTAATTAGAAACCAAATATATATCAATAATGATGTTTTAGATCAATAATAATCATTTTAATAAAGAATGTGAAGTAAAAAAAATATAAGGAAATACATTTTATTTAATTTTTTCTCATCTTAAAATGAGTACTTCTTCAATGAATTATATTTGTGTTTATAACCAGCAATAGTGATACTTGAAATGAATAAACATGTACAGAAAAATCCAAAAACAAATGGAAATTACTTTTATGCACAAGTTTAAAGAGCAGCTAATATGTTTGCATTGTACCAGAATTCTGTGCATAGTGAAAAATTTGAATAAATATGTCATTTTTATAGATGCTCAAAAACATACTTGTAATAAATTGTATTATTTCAAAAGATTACATTTTAAGATGATTTCAATGTCTTTTTAAGTTTCTTAATTGCAAAGTATGGATTTATTATATACTAAAGATCTTTGATAATATTTTGGATTAATTGTACTAATCTAAAATGACAGCATGGCCTAATGGATATATCATTTGCCTGAGGTTAGTTGTTCAAATCAGGACAGGATTCACTTGTTATTTATTTATCTGTTTGCTTTATTATAACTAAAAGCTATGGACAAAATATAGGAAAATATGCAATTTTTCATCTTCCAACATAAAGACATTTGTGAGTTTATGAGAAAATTTGAATAAAATAGTCTAAATGTAAACAGAGTAAAATTTTATAAACAATCTATCTGCACAGTGATTGACTAATTTCTGCTCATATATTGCTTAGTCATTGTATCAAAAGCCTCCATCTTGTATAGAAACCATCTATTATTCTATTTTCTACAATAGATTAGATAATCTTTTATCAATTGACTGAAGCATACATTTTTACAACTATGGAAAACTGTTTTCCTTAACATTTCATTGTTTTTAATGAAATCCATCAAGTATATTCAATGTTTCTCTTATAACCACTGTAGTGATGATAGGAGAAATTGAAAAGGTAAAGCCTAAATAGCTTAATTAAAAAAGAAAACATTTTCAAATATGGACAATTAGATTAAATGTTATATTTGTTATTTGACAATCCAGTAGATATCAATATCATAAAATTCTATAGTCCAATAACAATTAGTACATTGTGATATTTCTTTAATTACAAATATCCAATTGAGAGCACTTGATTTACAGAAATTCATCTAAATGATTCAAATAAAAAAGGAGATTATTTCTTTGATAAATTAATAAAGGATTTCTTCTGGTTTAAAATGGGTAAAAAAATCTAAAGTCACCCTAATCAACTATAAAACATAACATTTATGAATTTGACATTTTATTCCTATCATTGCCTGGTATTTGTGAAATCAGAGTTCCAATTTTGCATAGCCAGTTATTTTTGCTGCATATAAAAAGAAAGTAGAAAAAAATATAAACAAAATTTTTCTTCCTTAGTTAAAATTAAATTCTGATAAAAGTCTTTTTAGATTAAAAGTTTATTAAAAAAATCTGCTTTTGTTATCAGTAAGTTATGGCCAGTATTTGTAGTTTATTTGTGTTATGAATAATCAAGAGTGGTCTCCCCTTGTTTTGTTATTCTCTTATTTGAGAGAGCTATTTCTGTTTACTGGGACTATAAGAGGACACTATATACAAACCTTGTATTCTAAGTTGAATAAAGCTCTGACCTTGTTAGACATTTTTCTGTCACTCTGAGAATTGCTTGAACTGCTAACTGCTGTTATTCTATTAAGTTTTGATTTATTTTTACCGTTTTTTTCTTACGTTCTTTTTGACTGTTTTGTAAATCTTTCATTTTTTCCTTTTCAATTCTTAAAACCTTTCCATTTTTATTTTTACTTTAGTTTGCAATTATTCTTTTTTTATTTAATATTTGATTTTCTCTTACAGTTTATTTTCCTTTTTTGAATTTATTTTTTTCCCGTATCACCTCCCCAGAGTTTATCTGTTTATTTTTCTTTCTACATGTTTCGTTTGACTTTATTTTTCTTTGTTTATTATTACATGTTACTTTGTTCTGTGTTTTTTCTTTTAAATATCTGTAAGGTTCTGTGTTTTATTTGTTAATTTCTTCTGTACATATATTTGGTTGTAAATTTTGTGTTTATTTTGTTTATTCTGTCCATTTTTCTTCTTTCCTTGTTTATCGTTTTAGGGTTGACCGTTTCTTATCAGCAGCCATATAAATTGTTACATTTATCGTTTTGTATTTTATTTGTATAGTGTTTTCTTACTTTTCCTTGTATAATGCTTCATTTCATGGTTTAATTTGTTGCTTTCTCGTCTACTGTCTTTTTAATTTTTTGTATGTTCTTCTGTTTTGTGACTTTTAAATTTGTTGTTTCACCTTTAGGTGAACCTTGTCTATTTGTTCTCGTCTGTCATATGTCCTTTTGCATTGCATTTTCTTTTTATTTGTTTAAATTTGTTTGGGCTTTAGGCGGACCTTGTTTCTTTGTTTTGGTCCTTTGTCTATTTAATCCTTTTGTATTGTGTTTGTCGTTTTTTAAATTTGTAGTCTTGCTTACGGGCGAACCTTGTTTATATTGTTTTAATTTTTTCATCTGTCGTCTAATTCTTGTACATCTTTTGGTTTTGCGTTTGTTATTTTGACCATTTAAATTTGTTGTTTCACTATTAAGCAAAACTTTTTTATTTAATTTTATTTTTTGTAATATTTAATTTTTCTCATCTGTTTAATCTTTTTGTACATTATTATCTTGTGAACCTTGAGTTAAGTTTATTTGTCTGTTTATCCAACAATGTTTTTTTTTCTTTATCACCTATAGGCGAAACTTAACAATTTATTCCTTTTTCACCCTTCCCCTTCACCTTGAAAAATGGAATAAAAAAGAGTACCCTCCTTTTTAATTATTAATAAGCCGAAAATGGCTGACCTTAGGAAATCAGTCAAAAAACACTTATTCTCCATAAAAAAGACCCCCCCCCCCCCGCTAAGACAATCCCGAAAAATATCGGGCGTTATGTCCAGTTAATGAGGAGGCCATTAGTAGCCATGACATCAAAAGATATGGAGGCCGATATGGCCAAACAAAAAAATATGGTAGCCAATAATGGCTAAGAAGCAGAGACCCAATTTATGGAGGCCAATAATTGTCAAGACAAAACAAAAAAAAGTATGGTGGCCAATAATGGCCAAAAAGCATCATCTAAAAATACGGAGGTCAATAATGGCCAAAAAGATAATAATAAGAACAGAAATAATGTGGAGGCCGTGGATTTGCCCTGTTGTTGGAAGTCCCCACAAAATGCATTATCGATATAGCGGAGTTCTTAGAGCATGCCAAGAGTTACACACACCTTGTTGTGGAAGGTGTGCTCTCGCAGGAACCCATAGAACTAAAGAAGATCGAAAAAAGAATAGTGTCGATCTTCATCGTCGACAAGCGTACATGTAAAATTTGTCATTCGACGAAAGACACAGTGGTAAAAACACTGGAGTTCCAGGGGTTTAAGCCACTAAGAATTGTTAAGGGCTCAGGCTTTTTCATGTGGGACGTATTGCTACACACACCAGAAGATTGCCTTAAAGAAATGAGCAGAGAAATCATTACGAATGACATAATTCTGCAAACTGAATACGAAGGCAGGCAAAGGACCAATGTAGCAATATACAATATAGCGATATCCTCAGGTTATCAGGGAACACCTGGCAGCTTTTTTTGTCACAGTATGGCAAAATACTAGGTGCTTCCTGCGATAGCTTGACCGGAGGATGGACCGAAAAGCCTTCCTCTCCATCCCCAACTATCTGGAAGTTGGGGGCCTGAAGCTGCCAGTCATTGTGATCAGCTGCAAACTGGTGTGTTGGAAGTGTGGAGAGACTGGTCACCTCTCCTCTTCCTGACCAGAAAAGAAGGCCTCTGGAAGTCAGGCCCCAGTCGACCAAACTCCCCCTTTCACCGTGTCTTTGAATACCGCCATACCTGTAATGGGCATGCCAGCTTCCGGGACTGGAGTGGTGAAACCCCTGGTTGGGTCAACATCTAAGCTCCCATTCCCATAAGAGCTTTTGCTCACTGCAAGTGCAGCTGTGGAGAAGGGAAAGGGGGAATGGCAGGTTGCTGGCAGGGCCAGAGAGAAGTGCCAGACAGCAGGTCCTCAGTCCCATGAAGCCCCTGGGACGAAAGGCACTGACAGTCCCACTCCCTCTGTCAACATTAAGGGTGACATCCTAGTCTCTCAACCTACTCTTAATGATCTGCGCAAACAATAGCTTTTGAAAAAACAGAGAAAATTAAAAAATTAAGAGAGAGATTGGATAGTCAACGGCAACAAAAGACCTCCCCTACTAAAAAGGCTACTCCCTCCACATCCTCTGACCTACATTCCCTACATTCTTCCCATCCCTCTACCCCTCTCAGTAGAGATTCCAGTAATCAAAAGACTTCCTCTTCTAAAAAGGCTACCCCTTCCACAACCTCTACCCCATCACATTCTTCCCTTCCATCAACCCCTCTTAGTAGAGACTCCAGTCTGGAAAAACCCTTCCCTTTTAAAAAGGTCATTCTCTCCCCTTCTTCTAACCAGACACATTCATCCCATCCCTCAACCCCTCTTAGTAGAGACCCCAGCCCTTTCAGACAAAACTACACACCTCTCCAAACTCCTAGTCCTTCCCCCATTAAAGATTCTGAAATGACCCCTCCTCCCAACAAAAGACAACGGAGTCCTACTCAGGACATAAAAGATAAATGAAAAAAAAAACAAAAGCATATTTACAACACAGGTGAGGATGTATGCCCTATTTCCCCTGCCCAGGCACAGAGAGCACATGATTACGGCAACAGAATAAAAGACTTGAAGAACATCCTCTCAGTCAAGCATTATGCTGACAGAGATGTAAAGAACCCTTTGAATTTTCCTGAAGCCCAACGGGTTTTAACAGTCATCAGAACCGGGACGGGTGTTCGTCAGGCATGGGTGATGCTTGATAAAGCTATAACATCTTATAAAATGTCCCCATCCATTGTGATTGCTGAAGGTCACAATAGAGCCTCGTCTTGCAGGGTGAGGCTCTATCGTGAACTTCAGCATCTCGGGGTGGATGTATGTTGCGTGCAGGAGACCCGTTTTTCTTCTCACGATCATGAGAGCATTCTGTTTAGGGAGTTTCCCTCTATTCAGCATGTTTTGATGGATTCTCAAGGGGTGTTGCTTGGATGGCAAGCAAGTCTTTGAAGGCTGCGTGTGAAGACTTTGCATGCTGGATGTTACCATAAAGGATAAAGCCCTACATCTCATTGGGGTTTATGCGCCCAATAAGCATTTTGAGTGACCTGCTTTGTTTCGGCAGATCAAGCCGTTCTTGGTGTCATCTCATCAGGTATGGAATGCGTCATCTCATCAGGGGATTGGAATGCCATCCTTGACCACGATATAGATCATATAGGTTCAAATTCGGGTACTAACAACCGGGACATGAACTATTTCGGGACTTTATCGACAAGTTTGATCTTGTCAATAAGTACCGGATTGAACACCCTCAGGAGGTAGTGGCAGCTCGGCTACTGATGTGTGTTCTAGCTACCTCGATCGAGTGTTAGTCAGGGGAGTCAATGTAGGGCTCTTAGAGTGTCCAAGTTTCCATTATATAGTTTATTTGGATCATAGGCTAGTCCGGGTCCATGTAAACTTAGATAAGCCTAAGGTTAAGATGGTTGGTTACTGGAAATTAACCTGCTCATTATTTGGGGAGCAAGATTTCCTGGACCAGCTACTACTAATGATACAGAGGGAACTGATGGGGTCTGTGGTGGGAAATGCCTGGTGGGATAAACTTAAATCCAAAATTAGAACATTTGCTGCTGATTATAGTTGTCGGCTCAATCTAGATAGATTAGCAGCACAAACAACTTGTGAGTAAAAAGTTGATTGGGCAATTAAATCCCGTGATAGTGGGGACATAGCTTTAGCTAAGGCAGAGTTGGCTTCATTGCTTATCAAGAAGGATCAAGCTCTGGTAGTTAAGACTAGGTTAAAAAGAATGTCTTCTGAGGCAACGAATATGGCCGGTGAACTGCATGCAGAGGAGGTTCAGATTGCATCTCGCTGACATATCGCATGTGTCACATTGCCGGATAAGCAAACAGTGACTACAAATGAGGGCATATGTGAAGCTTTTCGTGAGTACTTTCAGAAACTTTTCACGAAGGAGCCCAGTCTGAGCCCTGCTCAGCTAACTTTCTCTGACTTGAGGCAACTGAAGTGGCTATGTGCGAGGATCACATTACAGATTTGGAAATCTGGGAAGCGCTGAAACAGGTTGCCCTGGACAAATCTCCAGGATTAGATGGTCTTCCGTACAATGTGTACTTAAGGCAGTCACCCATTTTTGTTCCTTTGCTGGCACTGATTTTTGGCAACTGATGAAGCAGGGGTCTATACCCCAATGCTTCACCAGGGGCGTAATCAAGTCATTACGTAAGGACAAAAATGGTGGGGATGGGTTAGGTAACTTTCGCCCTTTAACTATGTTAAACACAGAGTTAAAGATTTTGGCTTTCCTCTCTTGTCTGATTGGCTCCAAACTGACTTATGCTGTGAAGGGCAGGACTATTCAGGACAACCTTCATATTGTACACTTGATCATCAAGCAAATCAACAGTGAAGCCATGCTGATCAATTTAGATCAGTTCAAGGCCTTTGATAGGGTTGACCATCACTTTCTCGAGGGTGTCCTTTCGGCGACCGGTTTCAGGCCATACTTTTGCACCTGGATCCAACTTCTGTATGCAACCCCCGGTGCATTGGTGGAGGTGAATGGAGTACGATCGGAGCATTTCAAATTGTCTTGCTCCATTTGTCAAGGTTGTCCGCTTTTGCCTTTGCTTTATGTTCTTGCGTTGGAACCTTTCCTTTGCAAGTTAAAGATGAATACGGTCCTACGTGGAATTTCCCTACCTTGCCCAGGTATTCCACCTATGTGGATAATGTTTCGGTTCTTGTGTCAAGCAGGGCTGAGATTGATGAAGTTAGCAAAGAAATCAGTGGTTATGAGATGGTGACGGGCCAAGATCAACCGCGATAAGTCTGTTGGCTTGTGGTTGAGTGCGTGGAAGGGAGTTTCTCTTCTCAGACCTTTCCTCTGGATGGATGGGCCAGTCAAGATTCTCAGCATCTGGTTCAGTCCTGATATCCAGTTGGAAATGAATTGGTCGGAGGTGCAAGAGAAGGCTGAGATCTCAGTTACTTTGTGGTCTTGGAGGAATCTTTCCTTAAAGGGGAGGGTGGAAGTATATGTTTCACACATCTACCCGATTCTCCTTTACCGACTCTCTGTGCTTCCACTTCTGTCTGACACTTTACTGGCATTAGTGAGGCTCTTGTTCTCCTTCTTGAGGGGAGGCAAGGCCGCCAGAATCTCTTGGGTGATCTGTTGCCTTCATCCATCTGAAGGCGATCTAGGTATGTCTAGCATTGAGATTCATCAATATATGCTTCACATCAGGTTCCTGGATTGATTGTGACACGAATCGGATGAGGTGGGTGCCTTCTGAAAGGAAGACGCCTATAAGAACTTCCCATCCCTGAGAAGTGTGCACTTGTGCTCCTTCTACCATGAATGTCGTTGTGCTCTGAAATGCCACTGGATGGGCTCTCCAATGCCCAGGTGTTGTCTCATAAGGCATTATATCAGGTGTTAGGGGGGGGGGGGCTTTCGTGATGAACTGATTGACGAGCTCGGTCTTACAAAGCAGGAGGCTCGCTCAATATGGCCTTGGGCACCCAGGTTAAAATGTCTCAATAACAATGAGGCATCACACACCTGGCTGGTGATGCATGGATCACCAAGAGACTTTACACAGCAGCCTTGGTGAAATATCCAAACTACCGGCGTTGGGGAAGTTGAGACCATTAGTCATGCCTTCTTTCATTGCAGGGTAATAGCGCCATTGTGCATCTATGTTGAAGGCCTCATAGTTCACATGCTGCCTGGAAAATTCTTTGTCCTTGAGGACGCTTCTGTTTCTAGCAATGTGGCTCCGCTGCTGACGAAGGCTGAACATTATGCGTTCTTATGCTTGCTAGGTGTTATGACAGTCATGATTTGAACGACACATCAGAAGGGATTCTATGAAGGCGAGAACTTCACTTCTTCCCAAATGATCTTATACTTTAAGCATCAATTTATGGTTAAGATTAGGACAGAAAGACTCACTTCATCAGAATTTGGCAAAAGGTGGGTGAATCTTGCGCATTTGTGTCATGTGAAAGGGGCTGACCTGGAGTGGCACTTTGATGCCAGTTAGGCACCAGGATATTGTTTTTCTTGGGTAGAACATGGGCAACCCATCCCAAAATTAGGTTAGCTTAGGTTTGGTTTTTTGAATTTTTAGTTTCCTTTTTCTATAAACTTAGCTAGGGTATGTATGCTCATTGGCCCCTTTTATTTCTGTCCCTAATTTTCTTTAAGTTTATTTCCCCATCACCTCCCTTGGTAGGTGGTCAGTGATGTCAGTTCTCTGGTGGATGCAGGGTGTCTTTCATTTTGTGTGTGTGTTTTTATATTTTATTGTTGTGTCTGAATGAGTGTGCGTCTGTGTGAGTGCTTGGCATGAACGGATGTTTTATATTATTATAGTTCCGCATTAATTTTGTCTAGTTAACTGATGCTTCTGCGACATTTAGTGATTATGGGGGGGGGTTATTACTAACATGATTTTGTTTAGTTTCTTGTAAATAGTTTTATTTCATATTGTAAATATTCATTGGGGCTAGTTTTTAAAATTTTTAAATTGTTGTTTTATTCCCCACGCCACCACAGATAATAAATTGTACATATGGGGACTAGTTAGTATTTTTATGGAAGCATTGAGGTATTATGGTGGATGTGGTGAGAAAGGTAAGTAAGAATGTGTTGTTTTGGTGCAAGAAATATTGTTAGTATGATTGGGTCAGCATTTGTGGCTAGCTAAGTTAAAGTTAAGACAGAAGACTGTCCTTTTCCCCCTCTCCCCCATTTCAGCCCACATATTCTGTTAACAGAATTAAGTAAACTCAATTGAATAAAGCATTCTTAAAGCCTACACCTGCGTACTTTTGTCATTACAACTTGTTAACAATGAAAACATTTATTTTTCTTCTTACAGAATGAAAAAAAAAAGCTGCTATTGAAAAAATCTTTTTTCCAAAACCATTCAATAAATATTTTAGAAATACTCAACAAAAATTTTCATATAAAGCAAATTTATCTTCAGTTATTGCTACTAAGCAGATTATTTCAATCATTAAACTAGGGCAAAAATTAATTCTTATACTTAACATATTAAATCTCATAATCCTTAAATAGTGCACTTATATATTAGTAAAAGTAATCACTTAAGCTGACACATAAATCAGATAAAACTGAATACATGAGAAAATTTTAAAAATTAACAGTATAATGACAACTATAAATATGCAACATGAATACTTAATTGATTTAATGTAAATGTTATGATTTTGTAAAGACATTTAGGACAGTGTAGATTTGAGATTAGTATGAAAGTAACTATTACAATGAGGTTAATATTTTATTTCCTAGTACATATATTTTTGTAAAGCCTGAAGGTGCAGAATGATTTTAGAACTTTATACATATATAAACTTGAAGAGAAATGTAGGCATGAACAAAAGTTGGAATGATAAGTCTGAAACTAGTTAATCTTGAGCAATGATGTTATGTTTTGAGCAGAGTGGTCAATAGTCAATAATAATATTTATGCATATGTAGATAAAATGAAAATTAATAAATACATAATATTTAATAGTTGGAATGAAAAATGTCATTCAATTCCTAAAAGCAGTTTAAATACAGCGTGAAAACTGTATTATAAAAATATACTCAATATGTAGTATTCTTACAGCTTAATATTGAGAGTTCTTTGAGAAAACATTTTGTATCAAAAGTATTTTTTAAATTTACTATAAACAGAAAACTGAACTATCAGAAAAGTTGCAGTCAACAACAAAATTATTTGTTCACCCATCAATTTTCTAATATTTTCATCCATTTCTCAGGATCTAATACCCATATGATGCCAGTTTTTTTTTTATGTTAAGCACCAAAAAGGGATACAAAACTCAATTTTCAGAACAATAGGTTAAACACATCAAATTTGACAGGTGAATTATGCAAAATAGGAAAAGAAATAATTATTCACATAGTATGAAAAATATCATTTTAAATTGATTGATTTGTGTAAGTAATTTACATAATTATTTTATTGGTGAAGCCTTCTAGACTATTTATTCAGTAGAATATTTGTGATAATTCCAGCAAAGAATATCACGTGGTTCATAGTGTCACCATTGTTGTTCTTACGTTAACAACACAATGGGGAAGGCAAAGGAGCTTAGGATTGACTCGAGACAGAGAATTATTAACTTCCACAAGTCGAGAAATAGTTACAGCACTATTTCAAACTGGTTAGCTATTCCTAGATCTACAGTACAGTTCGTTATAAAGAAGTTTAAACATTTTGGCATGACAGAGAATTTGCTTGGGTGTGGAAGTAAACCCAAATTGTCACCAAGAACTGCATGCAAACTGTGTTGCAAGGTTAATATACACCCAAGAGCTGTTTTGAAAGATGTTGCCAAAAGTTTGGATACAATGGGTATCTGTATAAGTACTCACACAATACAACATTGTTTAAATAGAAATGGGTTGTGTGGAAAATGACCACAACAAACCCCTCTTCACAAGCCATGTCACATTGTTGCTTGGTTTAATTTTGCCAGAATGTTCTTGGACAAAAAAATTGCTTTTGGGAACAAGTACTATGTAGTGATGAAAAAAAAAAATTGAGCTTTTTGTACAGAAAATTTGATGCAAGAAAGGCAAGGCTTTCCTCCTAAAGAACACAGTCGCAACATTAAAACATGGAGGCGGGTCAATGATGTTTTGGGGTTGTTTTAGCTCAAGGGGGACTAGACAATTAATTGTGATAAAGGAATAATAATAAGAATAATGTAATCTGTAGACTATACCAAAATTCTGGATGAAAATCTACAACTATCATCACAAAATCTTCATCTAGGTCAGTGATTTACTTTCCAGCAAGATAATGATCCCAAACATATGTCTAAGTCAGTGACTGCCTGGCTTCAGAAAAAGAAGATTACAGTTCTGCTATGGCCTTCAATGAGTCCTGACTTGAATCCTATTGAAAATCTATGGCAAGAATTGAAAGTATGAATAAATCATCGGTCACCAAAAAACTTTCAGGAATTAGAACATGTAACCATTGAAGAATGGAAGAAAATCCCAGAAAAGATTTGTTCAAATCTTATCAACAACTTTAGAAAACAACTGCAGCAAGTTATGAAGATGAGAAGCCAAGCAATAACTATTATTACTGTGAAAATTGTTCAATTTTTCTATTTTTCATACTGTATAAATAATTTTGTCTTTTTCATATTAAATAGCTTAAATACTTTTGCATGATTTGACAGGCAAATCATGCAAAAGTATTTAACCTATTGTTCTAAAAATTGAGTTTTACATTCCTTTTTTGTGCTTATTAACATCTAAAAGACCTGGTATCATATGAGCATTAGATTCTGAGAAATGGATAAAAATATTAAAACTTACTTGATGTACAAATAATTTTGTTGTTGATTCTATATGGAATGCACATGGAAGGTGGTTGATAACTGTAACTTACCTCTTTTAAAGCTGCATAAGCAACTTCAGCAGTTGAAAGTTCTTTGGTATATGCTGCCATTGCTGCTAAACATGCCCATAGCATGTCCTCCTGAATAAAAATGAACACATGCTTAATGCTAAATACAGATTTTGACAGCATTATAGTTCTTTGATAAAGTTTTTAATGTTAGGGTGAGTAGAGTTACTCCATGCAATATAAAGATGCTATAAATGAGATTACTATGAGGGAACAAGAAAAAAATTATTGAGTTGGAAACAAGACAAAGAGAGGTGCTGCAAGATTAAATAAAAAATTGATAGCATAACATAGTTGCTCTAAATGAAAGCTTTACTTACAAAATAAGTGAAAGAAAAAAACAATGGATTTTTAGGTTATTCAATGCAATTTAAACCCACATGTTCTGAATTTAATGTTTTCATTTCTCTGATAAATCAGACAGGCTACTTACCATTTTTGTTCTGAATATTTTTTGTAAGCTTCTTGTGAATCAAATGTATTACTGTTGTTTCTGTGTTTAGTGCAATGTAGCCATCATCAAGTTATTCTATACCACCTTTGAACTAGTAAAATCAGTCATTTCACTTTCACTCTATTTAACTGTACTATTTGAAAGGAATTTTTTTTCTATCATGGCTTTAGCTAATCTGAATATATCCCCACCAATTTTCAAGAAAAGAGATAATTATGAAAAATGGAAGAACAAAAGTTGGACAAATCACTAATTTAGAGAAAACAAAACAAGGACTGGTAACAGCCCTTACTGTCAATGAAGATGTGAAGGATGTTGTCCGACAATTGTGAATAGACAAAATTCATAATGAGGAAGGAGTAAAAAACATCATAGAAGTCCTAGATAGGCTCTTGAAAATTTTTTGAAAATTATAAAAGACCAAAGGAACTTTCAATAATAGATTATTGTAATGAATTACAATAAACATTACAATATGGTGAAATCATACAGCATGTGAATATCTGAGATGTCTTTGGGTTTCATTTGTTGAAATCAGCAAATTTTCTGCATAACCAAGAACAGTTAGCAAAAAACTACAATTAATGTACTTATCTATGACAACATGAAATTGCAACAGAAAAAAAATTCATGAATCTGATGACTCTTCACATCCACAAATAAAAGTAAAAGACAATATTCAATTTGAGGAAACAGATATCTTCTATGGTTGTATTAGTAGTAGACATGGTCAATACTATAATAGACCTACTTGTGGTTGGAAATATCAAAGACAATACAGTGGGGGAGTTGGATCTCAGTGGAAGAGGGGGAGATATCCCCTTAATTGATTTGGGAACTCATCTAGGTGTAGCGAATGTGGGAGCATTAATCATTACATTAACAAATGCTCAATTGGAGAATTTAATGAACAAAATATATTCTAACAAGAAGATGAAGAAGGTACCTACTAGCAAACAACCTTATCACAATCTGTTTATAGCAAACCATGTCATAACGAGTCACTGGTTGGAGGGCCAATGAATTGTGGTATTTTAGACTGTGGTGCTAGTGGTATGGTGTGTGTGCTGAAGTATGATCTAAGTGTTACCATGATTTTTTTGGATGACAATGATAAAAAGAAGGTAATATGCAAAACAAAGTAAAAATGCCTTTAAATTTGGAGATAGCAAACATGTTCTTTCTATATAACTCACTTGTATTCTAGCTATAATTGGTATGATTAAAGTCCTGATTAACACAGATATTTTAGGTAGTCATATACCATTGTTGCTATCTAAACAATCTATAAAGAAAGCTGGGATGAAATTAAACTTTGAAGACACAGCTGAAATATTTGAGCAAAAGATCAATTTTATGTGTAACACAATCTGACCATTATGCTCTTCCATTGTGTAAACAGCAATATAAAAGAAACTGAAATATCAAAGAAATCCTTTCATTAAAATTACACTTTCTTGTGACAAAACCTTAAGTGCTGAACAAAAGGAACTCAAATTACATTGTCAGTTTGCTTCTTCTACATCTGAGCTGAGAAATTGTTACAATTAATAAAAAAATGCTTGTAGAGATGATTTTGAATTCCAAGCTGCAATCATGAAAATATCACAAGACTGTCAAGTCTATAAAGATTACCAGAGATATCCACCATAGCCAGTTGTTGGTTTGTTGATGGCAACTACTTTTGGTGAATGCACATTCATGGATTTGAAGAAATTTAGTGGTGTCCATCTATTTCACCTAATAGATCATGTTACTAGATTGTCAGCTTATGCAGGCAAAGAGGCCTGAAGAGATTTTTGGAAAATATTCTGCATATGGATCATTGTTTATGGTTGCCCCATAAAGTTTGTCAGTAATAATGGTGGAGAGTTCTTTAATGAAGCTTTTAGGGAACTTTGTGAAAAAGTTAATATCACCATACAGACAACTGGCGCAGAAGCACCATGTTCAAATGGTTTGTGCAAAAGATATACTCAAGTTCTTGGTGAGATACTGACTAAAACAATGACAGATATGGGTTGCAGCTTTGATATTGTTATAGTGTGGTTCATTAATGCTAAAAATAGCTTTCATAATGTACATGATTATTCTCTATTCCAACTAGTTTTGGAAAAGAATCTAAGGATTCCTGGAATCTTGGCTGACAAACCACCTTCATTTGATGGTAATACTTTCATTTAGAATCATTTTGAACAATCTCAATGCTCTACACAGTGCCAGACAGGCCTTTGTTTCAAGTGGGTCTTCTGAAAAGCTTTGTTGTGCACTTTGTCACAATGTCCACTCAAGTAGTGATGTTAAATTTTTTACTGGTAATAAAGTCTACTACAAGACAATAACATGATACATGGAGTGGATCAGAAATTGTTCTTAGTCAGGATGGACAAGTTCTGATCAAACATGGTAGTATTTATGTCAGAGTACACCCATCAAATCCAACCAAATTCTACTAAAGTAGATCAAGCTGCACCAATTTCAGACACTAAAAATAAGGATATTGACTTAAATCCAGAATCATCGCAATCAGATTATACTACTACAGAAACTCAAATAATGGAAATATTTAAAACTGAAGCACTATAAGACACTCTTCAGGCCAAACATAAAGAATAAGAGAGTTGTAAGAAAAATGATGTTCATAATGGAGTTGAGAATAATGGACAAATCTGTAAGATTTGAGGAGACTAGTATATTTAAGACAGATAGTCCCTAAGTCCCATGTATGTGGGGAAAGTGTATAAATTGTTTTGTGCCTTATTGCCACAAATTCATGGGCCCTTCATTCTATCAATTATAAAACAGGTTTCCTACAAGGAAAACCAATTGATAGAAGCATTTATCTTTGTCTGTGTTTTGTCATGCAAATATCTTATTTAATCCATATAAACTTATTTAAATATAATTTGAAACATATGAGGCACTTTCACACTTGCTTGTCAGCCCAAATCAAAATTTGCTGAGAGTTTACTTGAACAATTACAATACAAATAATAATAATAATAATAATAATAATAATAATAATAATACATGGCATATGAATATTTATAAAGTGATTGCACAGCTCTTTTTTTTCTGTAGCATACATATGGTGCAAGTATGTATGATTTCTATTTCTTTTGAGATTAATATATAAGACTTGCAGACTTAACAATTGGTTCATGTACACCATATAAGGTCTCCACCATTTAAAATAGAGAAAGAAAAATCATTCTATTTAGAGCAAAGTATGTTGCTGCATTATAGCAGAAAAATACTTAGAAAAGAAATGCAACTAGGACAGCAGGAAAAATCTTTAATAATAATTATAAGGCTGTAATGATTTTTTTTATAACAGAAATCAGAAGCCTCAATCTTACATATTTGAGATAATATTTATTGGAGTCATTTTTTTTTTTTAATGAGAAATGGCCTTTACGCGTCATCAAAAATGATAACATATTTCAAACTACTCCCAATAAAATTTAAGCAATAAAACCAAGATAAAAAAGCCAAATATTTAATTTCAAACAGCAACTGATGCAAATGTCTTAAGTGTTAATGTTTTTAATAAATTTTATTTTTTGAAAAGTAATTATATCAACTGAATTCCAGTCAAGAGTTTATTCAATCAATAAGTTGTTTACCTTGATTTGAGTGTCATTCTCCTACATAAATCTGTCAATATTCTTCACTTAATTTAAAATTACAATAAAACTGAGATGAATTAAGCAAAACAAAAATAAAGTTGGAAAATCAGTAAAAAATATTTCCATCAAATTTTATTAGAATGCCATAAAAATATTATTAGTACATATAATACAGATCAATGTTAAGCCAGTGATTTATTTTTAAAAAAATCTCTCTATATTTTAATATTGGCATAACATATGCTGAAATATATATTAAATAAGCAATATATGTTTTATTCTGAAACCCTAGCATCTCATACATGAATTGTGTTTATAACATTTCTATATTAAAATACATTATGTACTTTTGAGGGCATTAATTATTTGAATCAATATAAACAAATTAAATTCCATTTAGCTAATTACTATAAACACCAGACTCATATGACAAGTGATATTTAACTTCTTTCAGATTCACAAGTTATACTTTTAATAACAGATCTTCTATTAGAAATAATGTTAGATTAACATATACTTTTTAAATTTAGAAAAGCTACAATCAAAGCAATATCATAACTGCAATATTTTAAATGATGTCACTTTCTGAGAAATGTTTATGACTAGCATACTTCAAGCAGAAGCAAATTACCACACACACATTATATAAAAAAAATTCTATCTATAAAAGCATGATATATTCTAAAAATATATAAGAGAGCAAGTAAATTTAAGCAGCTATTTTATCATCATATTAATGATATTTGTTAGAGTTTATAGAGATTTTAAAATAATTAAATTAATGCATATAACTTGATCATAGATCACTGATTGGATGGTAACTGGTAATCTTCTATATCTATAAAACAGAAGATGTGTGTCTGTGTGCTATTTATGCACGTCCACATTTCTTGACTGATTTCAATTAAATTGTACATACATGTTGCAAATTTACTAAAGTAGGTCAAGAACAACTTTTCAATCTCCAGGCACCTCCAGGTTTGGCAGAAAAATTGATAAGAATAAAGATGGGAACAACTTTTTACAAAAACCAAGGCAAAGTTACATGCAAACAAATTTTTTACTAAATGAGCTGATGTTTTTTGCACTTAATGCAAAACATAACTCATGTTACAAGGTTCATGTAGAGTGCTTGATAGTTTCCCTGTGACATTGTCTTCACACAAAAAGTTGCAAAGACCTGTGAAATCGGGTTTTTTATACTACTTAAAAGAAAAACTAGAATAACTTCCTCATTTTTTATCCGATTTTCTTCAAATATGTCACAAAAAATTTGCCATCATGCAAGAAATAAGATAGTGTGGTTTTAGTCCTGCTCACTTCCCCATATATAATGAAAAACTATAAAAAAAACTGTTCAAAAAGCCAGTTTTTCTAGCCATAACTCCCTGCTTTTTCATCCATTACTTTCCAAATTTGCCATGTAAATTACATATGGCACATAAATTGTCTTGCATGAATGTTTGGTATAGATTATTTTACTTAAGTGGACAAAATCTGTGACCTTTGATGCAAAGATTGTTTGTGAAGGATTATTGAAGTGTTAAAAGGGAAAAATTCCCAAAGAACCTCTTATTAACTCCAGCTTTGCAGTAAACATGCTAAGTAAGGGGGGGGGGGCATTGCATGTGTTTACACTTGCAGTTGAATCTGTGAAGGACATAACGCAAAAATTGATGGGGCGAATAGCTTAGTATACCAACGAATGATGCTTGCAAGCAGAGATGCAGGCAGACATTTCTAGACAGGGAAGTGCAGGTATACATGGGTGCTGTTATACAATTGCAGCCATGTACACCTGGGTAACACTGGGTACCCCAGATAGTAACTAATATATAAGCAATGTTGAGTATACCCCAGATAGTAACTAATATATAAGCAATGTTGAGTATACATTAAATAAAAATGATCTGATCAGTGATAAAAGTTTCATAATTATATAGAGCAGACATGCATATTAAACTGAAAAATCTCTTAAAATAAAAAATAGACTAGATATAAACATCAATTTACAAGATTGTTAAACAAAATATTTATAGGAAAGACATTGATAAAAATCTTAGATGGTTAAAATTTTACTAAATCTCATATATAAATACAGATAATTAAAAGAGCAATTAAAATAATGTTAGAGTAGTTCCAATATAAAAATATAATTCACTAAAAGTGCTTTTTTTAAAAAGTTAGTAAAGGTTTATTAAATGAGACTTATGCAGGATTGAATATTCAGTACAAAAAGATTTTTAATTTAAGTGAGCAATAACAAAGGAAGATAAGAATTAATAAATAAGGTAAAAATATTTAAGACATTCTACCACTTAGTATTAATAATAGATTAGCTTTCAAAATTTTTATTCAAAATCTTAATTTTCAATATGGCAAATTGGAGTTAGAAAAGCTGCAAGGAATGTTTCTTGCAAGTTCAAAAATAAAATCAAGTGGCCTGAGGTCGTGATGAAAGACAAAAAGAAGTGGTTCATTTAAGTCCCTTGCTGCCACCTCACTTTCTGCCTATGACTCACCATAATGTTGATACAGGAGTCTGTGAACACAACCAGCTATTTCAGAACACAACACAAAAATTTACATCCCTTGCCATAGAGATCAATACTGCAATACATTTTCTTTCTTGACAGAGAAGTTGGTGAAAGGAGCTGATAGAATTGTGTGTGCATTGCTTTAATAACTCACCAAATGCATCCAACACTGTATGCATATAAAAGTCTATATTAATGTATGAAGGTGGATCTATATGCTAGTCAGTGAATCATATATAAATGTATGGAAATGAACAAGAGAGCATAGCTTTCAGTTGTTATCGCTATAGCTGATATTGAAAATGTTCTCATTCATTTACTCAGGTTTTACTTTTTAGAAAACAATTTGTATAAATCATTAGCAATTGTGCTTTAGTTTCAAGTTGCAGAGGCACATGCATGCAGACAAAATGTTTTAGTTTGTTTAAGTCAAAACAACATGAGAAATGACATTAACATCAGGCAGAAATTTTGATTTGCTTTGAAATAGCTCAATCAAATATACATGATTCTTGCAAAAACTTTCATACAAGAATGGAAATGTTACAAATGTGTTATCTTTAAGCCTTTTCTTGCAAAGTAAACATATTTCATCCCAAAGATATATATAGGATTTTATCAAGGACAGACTAAATCCAAAAAAAACAAATCAAAAAATTGAATGTGAAATTAATTCTATATAAACCCCATACTGCTGCAATTAATGATGATAAATTACATAAAACTTAACACAAGAAAAAATGCCAAAACAACAAAAATCATGTGGCATTTCTAAGATCAAATGAACATGAACCAATAAAATATTTTAGAAGATATTTCAGCAAATATATTCATATGAAGGAAACATTGAAATTAAAGAATAACTGATAGCCATATATCTTAGGATAAGAAAATGCAATAAAGATGATGTTATCAATTATCATGTTTCCAAGATAAACAGAGGTAAAATATGAATAAAGCCATAGTGATAATGCTAAGCAAAACAGCTATTGTTTCTCTATTACATTCAATCTTATTCAAAAATATAATATTAATAAGTCTCAATTTTTAAAAGTTTTGACAGTATTTCATCAAAGAAGAATATTTTTAAAAAAAAGTTATTTATATTTAACATTAGTAACGTAATTAAAAGTTCATAAATTAGTTGATTAAAAATGCTTCTGTGATATCAGAACAATGATAAATTGCTTGAATTTTGGTGTTCATGTGAATAAACAACTAAATAAGTAACAATTTTCTTATGAATTAATAAAAACTAGTGTCTGAAATCTGTTGGGATAATCATATTTGATTTTCATAACAATTTTTGTTATAAAACAGGAAAGATGGTGTGAAGCTGCCATTCTGAATTTATTAGAGTGAAACTAGAATTATATATCCCTTTCACTTTTACGGTGATTTTTTTTTTTAATAACTAAAATTTTGAAGTTTAAAATTCTGATGTCAGGAAATTGAGTAGCATCAAACTACAAATTAATGTCTTTCATTTTTTATCATTATAATTATGAATTAATTTTAATTATCATTACACTTTCATATTTAATTATGTAATATTCATTTACAGATTTAAACATTTGTTGTTTAAAAAAGAATCTATGGCAAATGGAATGAGAATGCCAAGAACAAACAAAGAGATGCCAACTAAATAGCTTATGAAAGCATAACCTCATACGGACATTTGAGCAGCAACACTCAATTAAAATGAGCAATCAAAAACAAAAAAAAAAGTGATTGAAACAGTATTAAGATATTGTGTATAAAGATAAGAGAGCTTCAAATCAGAGCTTTGCAGTGAAATATTCTTAACTCTTTATCTCAAAGAAATCCTAATGTAAAAGATTAAGAATTCAAAAGGCATAGTTTTGGAAGAAGATCTGCTGTAAAATGAAAAGGTTGGGCACCAATGTTAAATTCCAAAATTTAAACCAATGAAAAATGCTAAAAATATGTTTTGTATAAATATCTTCAACATCTAAATTTTTTTTTACAAATATTAAATATCTAATTATATACAGAATTATGTGTGCCTAATTTCAACAACTGATGACCAAAATTATCATCAAATATGAAATTCTAGAAAATTTCTATGAAAATAATATAAAATATGACTTTTCATGTTGATTCTCCTAAGAGTAATGAGTTTTCTTAAAAGTTAAAAGAAAATTTTCTGTTAACACCCACTGAGATTTAATATGTATATAAATTATTTATGAAACTTGCAAACTCACCTTTACAAACCGGCAAAGCCTGACAGCATCTTCCCATTTTGCAGCAGAGACATACTCATGAAGAATCGCTGGGTAAGGTGTTATGGCTGTGCTAACAAGAGAGCCTTCAGAACGACGCATTACGACTTGGTTGTCTGAGAACTGGAGAATCCGAGGTTGCTTGCCAAATTCACTGAGATGACAAATTGTCAATTTTTATAGTAAGAAAAAAAAAAATGAATTTTTCATTCTCTACATCTAACATCTAATTTTATATTCAACATCTTTTTTACAAGGAAGAACATGATATTTAAACAAAATAAATTAAAAACATGATGCGATCATTTTTTAAAGAGAGCTTTTCTTAAATGGCAATGAGAATTTTGAAAAAGTTATTTAAAGATTTTGATTAAATGTGTCTTAAAAATATACTGATAAAATAATTTCATTTTAAAACATCAGTAGTAAAATATATTTGCTAACAGAATACATAAATAGAGAATATTTATAGAAGGTTGTGTTTGTATATACAAGTTATTTAATGAAGAATTATATACTGACTAATCAAAATTCAAGCACTTTACAAGAAAAGAATGCCTAGAAACATCCATATGAAAATGTGATTTAATGTATTAAGCAGTAAATTTTGTATTTATTATATCTTTAACGTATTGTAGTAAAATAAATTAAATCTTTATTTTCAGGAAACTAACCAAAATTTATAAGTTACACTTTGCCAGTTCACATATTTAAGAATATTTTGAGAATATTTGAAGACTAATATTTTTATTATCAGAATCATGTTAGTCATAAATACCATGATGCATCACTTAGCACCGCAAATTCTTGAAAAAGTACAATTGGAAAAATATTTGAGTTACTATTTAAATGCTATCAAACTATTTTTGAACAAAAGAAAATTTAATTCACAGTGAAAACTGACAATGCTGTGTAAAACAAACATTTCTATTGGTTTAAATGTGTTCACATGAAAAAAATGAAAATTATCACAAACTCTTATGTAGTCTTATTTTCTTTAGTAACTTCTGTTTTATAATAGAAATTTTGCTTTATCCTAAGAATCACTAAAAGTATTAAAACAAAAATGGCAAAAAAGGTAAAATAGGCTAAACTGAGACAAGCATGGGTCATACATGGCTTTAATATTCTGTATACAGATACTACTTCCATCTCTAAAATTACACTAATTATCATTATCAGCATAAGCACTATAAAAAATCACTAGTACTAAAGACAAGGTCAAGCCATTGTCATTTAGTATATGCAAATAAAGTTATCCAGTTTCTATTTTAAGTAGAATTCATAATGGGTACAGTTTTTTTTAAATAATTTATAGTGATATTTTGTTATTGTTCCTTTCCTCTTCCTGTCACTATCATATTAGATCTAGCTCGGTTAATTTTGTTTTCAGGTTACAACAAATCTAAACAATTATAGTGCTTTGCAATAAATTGACATCTATACTGAAGATATTACCTCAAAATATCTCTATTATTTTCAGGTTACAGTGTGACAAAATTGATTTTAGAATTTAGACTTGGATAAAAAAAAGTGACTATCAGAACAAATTAAAAACATAAGAGAAGTTTGCCATTTTGTAGTTTTATTAACTAAGATGATAGGAAAAATTCAAGAATTAATGACTAAATAAACTACAAAATATAACATGAAAAAAGTTAATAAAATAGTGTGCAAAATTTCCCAACTCCATCTTTATTAGTTGGTTGATTTTGTTTAGTGGCATAATGTCAAAATCTAAATATTTTGAACACAATTTTATACTTTCAGAGTAAAGGTATGTCTTTTAGATATATAATTTGTAAATGATAAAATGTATTATTAGTAATTTTACTATAAAAATGTATTTTTATATATATATTAATATATATTATTATATATTATTTAATATTAGCTGAATTCCTTTAAAATGAGACACTTCCGAAATCACCTAAAATTAAATTTTAACTATGGAATCAAACTAAAATCTATATATATTTCAAATATTAAAATATAGATAAAGATTGTAAAATGTATATATAGTTTATGTACAAGGATAAATGAATTTTTGTGTAAATTATCTCATGTGTTTCTATGTGTTTTTTGGACTTGTTAATGATCGTATGTATGTAGGGATTCACATGAATACATTTGTGAGACATAAGTGAAAATTAATATTACCCTCAAATACTATTAAATAATGAAACCTAATCTTTAATTTAGTTTACCAATATAATAAATAAAAATTACATTCATAAATTAATTTTAAATATTAAAATAGATGTTATTGTTACTGTTTTTTCTTTATATATTGTGGAAATACAATTAGTCGGGTGAATAAACTATTAAAATTTTAAATATTTCTTTATGTCCTAGATAAATATGTTTATTACAATTAGTAGTTATATTTAGTCCCGAAACTATTTACTTAAAAAATTAAAGATTTAAGTTAATAACAAAATTTTTTTCAGACATCGAATTTTCTATCAAACATTGTAAGCTATCTTTTACATAATTTTGTTAAGACTATAAATTATAACAACTCCATCTCTCTTTCACCCCCTATCTCTCTCTTTACCATAAGACTCACTTGTATACATTTTCTACATTTCACTTCCGTTTTGTTAACCATCTAAATAGGTCAAGGTTCTGTCACTCCTCCTACTCCAATATAAAACATACTTAAGAGAGATATAAAATTAACCCCTCCCTATACTTTATATTGTCTGTTTAACTGCCACTCTCAACCCCCTCTATTAAATTACAAAAATTACACTACCCACCAATTTCTAATCCCATTTTTCCTCTCAATTCATTGTTGGAAGTTTTACCTGATGATCCTGAATCCTTAAAAAAGGATTTTGGATGAAATAAATTATCGTAATGGTACCTTAAAGTGGTTTGTTTTTCTTTACATATTTATATATATATATATATATATATATATATATATATATATATATTTTAATGTTTAAGGTTCATTATTTGCCCATAGCTGGGACCCTAACAGGTGCTACCACCTTCATTCAGAGTGGATCTGGGAACAGTATAAAAGGTGGTTCCATACTCCTGAAAGCCTATAATCTCCTAATCAGAGACCTTGCTGCTGGATGTAGTTTATTGTCATAACCAGGATGTCAGTCTTTATTGAAAAACTACAAACTGAATACACAGTTGTAAAGCAGTTCTGAATGTTCTGTGATTAATACTCATTCATCCTTTGTTGGGAATAAAAAAATGGCAACAGACAAGATTACATTTCATGTTTCTTTTCAGGATGGGGAAAACAGCAACAGTAGTAAAGATGATGATTGATGAAGTCTATGGATATTTTTTGGTTGGAAGCTTGTATCATGAATGATTTTCATTTGGAGAACAAAACCTGCAACCATAAAAATTTGGAAATGATGAATTTTGAACATGCCTGAATGATGACCCATCCACCCCAACTCAGTTAACACTGAAACTGGCTGAAAAACAGTTTTAAGACATTGGCAAAGTACAAGAAAAATGGGTTACATCTGAAATGACAATGCAAAACACTGGGCAGTATTTCACAATTCACTTCTTGTTAAACATGAAGAAAATTTATTTTTTTTTGTGAAAAATGGTCAGTGGAGATGAAAACTAGGTCCACCATGATAATTTGAAAGTTCAAAAATATTGATGAATGGATTGAAGAGGACCAACAACAAAAACTAATCTTTTTAGAAGGAAAAGTTGTCACTCTTATTTGGTAAGATATGAAAAACATATTGTACTACAAAACTTTATGCAACTGTTACTATGTTACAGTTGTTACATTTAAAATTTGAACATTGAAATGAGGAAAAGTGTCTTTTATAAGACAAGGAAGCTATTTGGAAAGTCATACTACAGCATAACAATGTTTGTCCATAAATTTAAAAAAAATCCGTAATAGAATTGAAATGGAAAATTTTTTCTCACATAGTATATTTCAACTAGAAACTATCGTTTGTTTCAATCAATGCAACATTCATAAACTCCTCAAAAATGTACAGATTTCTTTAATGTTCAAAATTTCATTGACAACCTTAATGCATCAAAGATTGGGTTGTTTTATCAACACAAACTTCAGAGTTTCAGAATGTTATGGTCAGCCCATAAAAAATGATGGAAAATATTTTGTTAATTAATGAATTATAAATATGTGTGTGGCACTATTTTGTTTTTTGAATAACAAGAACAATATACTGATAAACCTACCATGAGTAAGGTTTTTGAATAGCAAGAATGATATACTGATAAAATATCATGTACTTAGAAAATCAAAAATTTTAAAATGAACCAGACAACTGGCTGAGAGCAACAATTAATTTTTACGAGAGGCAATATACTGACAGTTGATTAATAACGCCTCACCAAGAGTGTTATCCATGGAATGAAAAGAGTTGGATAAAATATGAAATAACAATTTGGAGATAAGGTTTACTTAGGGAATGTCTCTGATGTGAGCCGAAGGACACAAGAGGATCATGTGGCCTGTGTCTGATTTCGGATGACAAAGACATATAAAATTGACTTGGAGAATTTCTCTGCAGAAGTGACATTTGAAAATAATTTTTTGGCCTAATTTTTATAATAGAAACACATAGCAGTATTTTGACATTTTGATGAATAATCATCACCATGTTGCTAGCTCCAAAGCCAGAGGCAGATGGAATCGTATAAGAATTAAAACATATTGTAAAGATAAAGTTTTTCCCTTGGAAAAGGCCATTTGTTTTTTGTTCAACTCTGAGACCAGGAAAAACCAACACTGGTGGCAGGGTAATAATTCTTTTTAATTAACGAATTTGGAATTAGTCTTCACTGGGTGGGCCAAGGTGACAGGGACAGAAGAGAGACCAAGGAAGAAGAAGAAGCTGCCCATGCCCACTGAAGAGTAGCAGGTGCAGAGGCGATACCAAGGAGGGAAGAGGAGCTACCCACACCCACAGAAGAGTAGTGGAAGACGCTAAGAAGAGAAGGAAGAAGTTTTTGAGGCAGATTAAACCCAACGACCATCACCAAGAAAAGGAGGAGACTTTCAAATTTGGAAGTAATTAATTCCCAGGCAGTGGAGAAGGGTTCTTTGTGACAGGTAGAGAAAATGCTAGACACCTAGCCACCTCACACCAGTTTTGGACAAGCATCAATAAATAAGAATGCCTCAAGCGAGTTCGAAAGAGATCATCCTGAGAGTTCATTCCAGCCACTGGGCACGAGAGAACACATGTGACTATCTCCCAACATGAACCCCCTAACATCAGCCTTGAGCCAAACTTACCAAGTCAGTTAAACAAACTTTACCACGTCTGTAAAACTAACCTTGCCAACTTAATAAAGTGTCACGTCTGATTTAGGAAGTGTGTTGGGTTGACAAATGCCTGCATGCTAACACCTAGACCCTAACAACAATTAACAAACTATTGTACATAGTACTTGATATAAAAATAGTATATATATTTTTATATTATTCAAGTTATTTTCTCCTGTTTTCTTGTGCATCTTTGCCTTGCTTGGATCAGTCCAGTATGAAGATACCTACGATGAGTTGATCTTGGCCTCCTTATGATCAAACCAAATCACAATGTGGGATAAGGTAGATCCAGGATCAAAGAGATCATTCCATCAATCAGCCATGGTCGTGGATGTCTTGGACAACCAGGGAGAGTATAGGTCAACAATTGGTTGCTGTGGACTAGGACTGACCCTAAAGGCATTACATATGCATGAGTTATTAACTGATTATAAAAAAAAAATCTGGAGGCCTGTGTACACACCTAAATGTACAGTTTTAATTTCAAACATGAGCAAATAAGTATTTCATTAAGCAAATTAAGATGACATAGACTTTTCATTAGCAGATTTAAGTTTTTTTCTCATTCAAGTAACAAATTTATCTAATCTGCTATTTTTTCATGAGAGATATGTGACCATACTACATTCTAATGGATATTTTCTTTGAGAAAAGTTTTTTTGAACATCTTTATTATTTCCTAATTCAAAATGGCCAGGACATAACAATCAGTTTGGAAAAACTACAAAGTAGTAATTTGTGTCTATCTTTGTTTAAGATGTCAAATATAATTTTGTCTCTGACTAAGTTGTCCTCGAGCTCACAAAATTCACAGTCCTTAGGCTCAGAAATTAGTCAATTTTTCCTAACAGTAATTGGTTTCTAGTGAAAAATAAATATCTGGTATATATTCCCAGAATTTTTTTTTTTTTTTTTTACACATTATATCTTGTTCTGTCACTATATTATATATACTCAAGTACTTTGAGATTAAATAATGAATGTGATTTGCACAAAATGGAGAACATGTTCTTCCAGTACACCATGACACACTGATGATTTTTTATCAGATGCTCCCCAATAGATCTGGATGCAACAGACTTATGCAAATTATCACTCAGTTGACCTCTCCTGATAAATACTGCACCTTGCTGAGAAATTCTCCTCTCCAAAAGTTGGGTTGTCCTGCCTATGTAGACAGCATTGTACTGACATTTGAAAGACTAAATAATAGAACTTGTTTTGAAAGCTGTCCTTGCAAACAGATTTTAGCATTGGCTGATGTGAGAACATTACTTACAGATTAGCAGAAAAATAACATTATTATCCAAAATAGACATCATTTTATTAACAAAGCCGTCTTGATTCAAAATTACCAATAGTTTTATTGTAATATAAATCTTTTAGAACATGAAACTGTTTGTTCTACCATAGAAAATTAGATTGGTGAATAAGAGAATCAGAAAAGGCATTAGCTTTATCAGTCAAAACAGGAGCCAACCTCATGACTTGAGCTAAAAAAAAACCAACTGAAAACTGTTTGACCAAAACTGGTGGGAAGAAAATCAAGTCCATGTGATAAGACATACCATTTACCAATTGTCAATTTATAAATTGAGAGATTAAGTATTTTTATTATTCTTATTTTCATCAGCAAATTTTTGCAAATTAAGAAGCAGAGTCTCCTTTGATAAATATTATTAATGAAGACTAACCAACACTTTTACAACACTGGCAAGGGATGTTTGTGAAATGAATACTGTTAAAAAAAAAAAAAAGAAAAAAAAAAAGAAAAAAAAAAGAAAAAAAAGATCTTTTCACATAACACCAAAGAAACCAAAACTTATCTTTAACATTCAAGATGGTGTTGGTGAGCTTTAATATTTCAAAATGCAAAAACATACTCAGTGGAAGAACTGCGATTCAGTTTAGCTCTGGCAATGTGAACAGTGATGTATGAGGGGGTAACCATATTCTAAAGCCTTAAAATTTTTTTCTATTTTTCATATATATCTGTTGCTTTTCAGCTGTTATCTATTTTGTTAACTGGTGAAAGTTTTCTTTTATATTTGAAGCTCTTAGTCCTTATACAGATTTTAAAATAAAGAAAACTTATCTACATAAAGGATGACCCCACCCTCATAATATTTTGCTTGAAAAATAAGTATCAAAATCTCAACATATACATGTGTATGTAAAGCTAACAGAATTTTAGAAAATACAAATAATTTTAAAGAATGAATCTATTGACATAGATTAGTATAATTTAATATCTTCAAGGCAGCATTTCATCAGAAATACAAATATTTATGAATTATTGACACCGATATATGGATAAGAATTTTATGAAGCATATTTGAAATGAGATTGAAGTTTTTCAAAAGAAATTATAGGAAAGAATGGAAAGAAAATCTTGGAGTTAATTTCCTTTTGAAGAATTATAATAAGAAAAAAAACACCAGGAATTATAAATCACTAAATGCATGTGAAGTGGAGAGATTCTCTTAGAAAGATGAAAAAGAACAAATTTCTAATTGAAAATTCATATTAATCATTAAAGAGCTTTTCTGAAAAATGAAAAGAAACAATTTTTTTACATTATTCAGACTATTGTCCTCAATAGTCCGAATAATGTAAATAGTGTATATAATACCTTATCTCAGAAATACAGACAGATACTGAACAATATTTTTGGTATACCTATATTTGTAATACTATACTTGTCAGATCATGTATAGTATTCACTTTCAAAGAGATTTATATAACCTTTCTTCTTAGGAATTTTTGCCTAATGTATCCAGGTGTATAAGTGATAATCTAACAGTAAGTCATGTGACTAGACAATAGAGCATGTTTAATACAAACATAAAGAGAGACTGGTTGCAACAACTGTTCAAGCTGATCCTAACACACAGGTTAAGAGTAATCAATCATATTGAACATATGAAGAATGAATAGAGTGCTTAAACCTTTTTCACAACTTGGCATTATTCATTATATCTTGTTATAACAGAGGGAGAGAGAATCTTCAGATCAGAATATTCTTCCTTTCTGCTGTTGAGAGGCTAAAAGTTAATAGCTTTTTTTTTCTTTTTAAGCTACAAAGTGATAGATACTGACAATGACATTTAATTTTAATAATAGTAGAAATTAGAACAACAAAGATTAGTCATTAAATTCCCAAATAATTCAGAAATTAAGTGCAAATTACACTTAAAATTAAAGATGAACATTTGAGACAGAACAAATACTAAAACAAAGGTGAATAAAATTTAGTCTTCTTTGTTTGAATTTAGTAGAACATTAAAAAATTTTTTACAAGTTTACATTATTATTATTTTTAAATATTAAAAAACATCTTTTAAAATGCCATGTGAGCATGTATCTGTATAGATTCCTTTTCTTTATTATCTGTGAATTACCAGATAGTGAAGTGGTTTCCTGTTGCCTTCTCTAGTTTTGAATTCAGAATTGTCCTCCATTTAGGCTCAGTGCCACCCGAAACTAGAGAGCACTGTCTACTCTGCTATTTAACCCATAACCGGGGAAGAAGAGACAGATTCTAGTCTTTTTGAAAGGTATTTGTGCTAAAATGAATGCAACATCTCCCCAATTCCATTTTCTATGCTAATAATCACTTGAATATTAAGAACACAGTTTGGATTAAAATATTTAGAATACCTTCCAAACATTTCCCTAATAGTTTTAAAAATGTTCTCTTTTCACACAAAAAAAATCAATAGGTTGTTATTCATGAGTTTTGAAGCCTACAAAAACAGGAACCAATGATGATACTGATAATTTTGTTTTTGTTTAGAAAATCATATCACAAATAGTGAGAAATTTCTGGTTATATGAGTAATGTATATACTCATGTATAAGCCAATTTCATGTACAGTGTGACCCCTAATTTTTTTCATATAGCTCATGTATAATGCAACCCCAGCTTCTGAGCAATAATAGTAGGCCTACCAGAGTCAAATATTGCAGTACTGGGCATCATCCTGGACATATTTTATAGCAAATAAAGGGTCTTCATTCATTTTTGCACAAAGCTACCCAAAATGGTGATAAAAAAACACTTACCATAAAATATGATATAAAGATTTAAATACTGTACATTTGTTTTCATTCATGCCTGATTTTTAGTTATCTTCAAAAAAATTACCAGTGTATAAAAACTCACACTATACAAACACTTACACTATAACAAAACTTGTGTTATATAACAAATGTTGCATCTTTTTAATCAGTATATACAGTGGTAATTTGGTAACTTTAAATGTTACATATCTACTGGAATATAAACTAAGATGATTAAGTATTGCTTTATCCTGAGTATCCTTGTATTGTTCCAGCAACAAATTATTGATGAAGATGAGACAGTTGGTCAAGAAATGCAATTACTTATGTTGTAATATTATGTATTATATGAAAAAGTGTAAACAAGTAAATATTTTTAAATCTTAGACAATTTCTTCAAAATATTTTATTGAAGTCCAATAATTATAATGTAGAAAAATCAAAATTCATTTATGATAATTTCATATTTATTTTGATGATTTTTCTAAAGAGATTACTGAAATTATCAATCAGTATGCAAATAAGTTCAATATATTTGTTATTTTTTTCTATTAAAGACTTCAAAAATATTCATGAACATTATCTCTCAAATAAGGGAATACAAGATTTTGTTCTCAAATCATATCTCATAATAATCATCTATACAGACTAATGTTAAAATGATCAACTAACAACAATATAACCTGTGAAATAGATCCTACAATAGGATTGTAGGTGAAAAGATTAAAATGGTTTGTTTACTTTAATTCAATTATCATGATTGTTTTTCTATAAATTTTTTTTTCAAACCAACTATGATGCATATACCTCACATGACCAATAAGGATGCTCAAAAGAATGCTGCAAGACACATGTAGAAAATGCATTCAAATCTGAAGTGGAATGTGAATTAGGTTCCACTATATCAATTCAAACAAACTGTACATCTTAAAGACTTACTATTTACATTGAATTCCTGACAGAGGTTTCATCAGTTGTCTCAGATTTAAAACAAATTTTCAAAGTAAATCATACATAAATACAGATTAAGTTTTAAGCCAAGTTTAAAATAGAAGGAAAAATTAAAGACATAATAAAAATAAAAACCTAAAATATGAAACAGTATTTCTAAGATTTTGACAGAAAAGAATTGATAATTAATCTGCTGTGAATTTAATGAAATGGTTGTTTTAATGTTCTCTTTGATAATCAATGTGCAAAAAATGTTTTACAGATTTGTTTTATGTTGATTACCATCTTCAACAAATGTTGCATCTTTTTAAACAGTATTTTCTGCTTACAGTTTGATTTCCTTTTTGCATGTTTCTCTGTGCTCATCTATGCACATTGGAGATTTGCTACTGAATAATCTGATCAGATATACTATTAACTCTAATACACAAGATGGAATTAACTATTTTAATAATCTGATTTATAGGAAGATTAGGCAATATTATATATATATATATACGCACACACACACAACTAATATAATGTGTAAGGTGTAAGTGTTGACTGATAGATACAACAACCTGAATATCAAGTTCAAGTATTATCTACTATTAATGAATGTAAAGAAAAAGCCTCCATGCTAGGGTCTCACTAATAACATGAAGAAATGTATGCTTCAGTTTTACATATAAATGGGTATTCATTAAAAATGTATATAATTACACAAATTTCCATATTTTGTGTACTTTTTCCTCTTTTCCAAATAAAAAAAGAATGTACATCATACACAAATAGGGAAAAAAATCATAAAATTTGGAATAGTCTCAAGCCATTTTTCAAAATAATTGTGTCATCAGCATAAATAACTAGTTAGGAAATGATGACACGGGGGAAGGTCATTGACGAAGATAACAAACAATGTAAGTCCAATGAGAGTCAAATAGAGTAAATATGGGATTTAATTTGACCACTGTTGTAATACATTAATTTTTTTGCATGCACCGACATACACAATTGTTTTCTGAGCACACTCATATGCTAGGGCAGTTAGCCAGTCCCTGTTGTGCAGACACCTGCTCAGGCACATTTATGTTTATTCAACACCCAGATAGCCCATCTGTGATTTATACTGCAACTATGCTGAGCAGACCTTAATTACAGTTTCTGAGAGAGAAATGCCTTGCTGCTTCTTGCTTTCCAGTTTGTTGGAAATCCTCGTCTGTAGTTCTTGTCTCTAAGAACTCTGGTGAACCTTCTAGCCCTTCCAATTGTTACCCTATTAGTCTTTCAAGGGTTCTAATCAATGCCAAATAGGTTAAGCATCTCACTTCACATGGCCTTCTTTTGGATAAGTAGTATAGCTTTTGTTTCTCAATGTCTACTGTCAGTGTGTTAACTGTTATAACTGAATTTGTCTATCAAGCTTTACATAAGAACAACAAGATTTGGGCTGTAGCTTTAGATATCTACAGTGTTCAACAGGGTTTGGTAAGCTGGTCTTCTCCACAAGCTCAAGGACCATAGTGTCTTTGGCTGAATATTTGACTTAATCCAATCATTCTTAATAAATCATGTCATGAAGGTTGTATTGGATGGAAACACTTCTTGATCATTTCACATTAATCTGGGTGTCCCTCAGGGCTCTATCATTGGACCTACTTTGTTTCTTATCTTCATCAATGACCTTCCGGGTATCATCAAGCCCCAACTAGGTATTTATGCAGATGGCACAACTATTTACTCCTTAATATCAAGTAAAACTGGCAGCTGCTCTTGAAAATGACCTCCAATCAGTGGTTAACTAGAGCAAGCAATCGTTTGTAAATTTTAATGCCTCCCAAACTGTTCTCATTAGGGCTGATGCTAACCACCAGAAAAGCACCTTCTTGAGCACCTCTGCACCTTCTTGAGCACGTGTTTTTCCACTGACATGAAATGGAGTGATTATATTGAATCAATTGCTAGATTTACTACTAGGAAATTTGGTTCAACATTTCATGCCAGACAATTTTTCTTGTCTGAATCCATTTTGCACATTTATAAATCCACAATTTGTATGCACACCACTAGATGTAAAACAGACTGTTAAAAAAAAATAAATAAATAAAAATGGGTATCTAAAACATAGGTATCCACTAAAAATGTCTAAAGTTATAAAAATAAAGTTTGTTATAAATTCTTGAACTAGAAATTATTCTAAAATATTAAATCAAATATGATAAAACCATATTCAATTATAGTTGAACTGTAATCATACCTTTTAAGAAAAACATATTTGTAAACATCAGTTGCATTTAATAACTGCAAGGGTTTGGTTAGAACTAATTTTGAATAAAATGAACAATAAAGAAAAAAAACTTTAAATAATAATATGTGTAACGTGATAAAAGTAGTATTTCTTGTTTTTGTCAAAGTTGTGAACAAATTATTATAAAGATGAAGAAAATAAATTTTTCATGCACAACTTTGAAATTTTTTTTTAACCATTTCATCTCATACATGGCAGTAAAGTCACAAGGAATTACTGAGTGTGAAAGAATTATAAAACAAAAACATTATTAAGGGGTGAGAACAATAGAAGACTAATCAGGAAGATAGTAGATAATGATTGACATTGCATTTAAATTTTTGAAGATCAAAGTTGGCTGAAATGCATGAAGCTGGAAGACTGTTCCACAAGCAAGAAGTGCAAGAAAAGAAACTGTTAGCAGAGAACTTACAGTTACATCTAAACAATTCAACTGTAAATTGATGAGACCTTGTTGCTAATCTAGTACTGAGCTTAAATTCATAAAGTTTACGTACCATAGCAAAGAGCTCATCCAAACAATTACCATGAAAGTAAAAGGCACAGTTAAGCAACTTTATGGCAGTGAGAAAGTAGCTGAAGCTGAGATGCCAAGTCAGGATCAATAATATTGCTGATTCTTCTTTCAATTTTATCAAGAATCTCTAAATGTATAGCAGGAGCAATGGACCATATGTGGCAGCAATATTCAAAGCATGGATAAATAGTAGACATATGTATGTAAGATAGATTCTGGAGAGAAAAATTGTCTACCACAATACAGTAAACAAACATTCTTAGCAGCTAACTTAGCAATGGATTCAATATAGTCTTTCCACACTGAGAATGTTAGCCTGATAAGGTGCAACGATGCACTCTCCAGAAGGTTAGCATCAGCCATTCTAATGGAAGGCAGAAAGGGGTCTCACAGATAATTAATAGAGAGCAGTTTCATTTTGGAGGCATTAATATTAACAAGGCATTCTTTGGCCCAGTTAACAAAAGATAATTGGTCATTTTTTTTAGATCTGCTACCAATTTGACCCCTCTATTGAGACAGGAGTATATGGTTGTGTCATCAGCATAGATACCAAATTGAGAGCTAATGTCATCAGGAAGTCTAAGGATAGAGCCCTAGTGGAGACACTTGCATTAGTATGAAAGGATCTAGAAGAGTGGCCATTCAGGTCAACTTTCATTTTACAATTTGATAAGAAACTCTGAATCAGTTAAAAACTTGTCAGTTGACACCATAACATTTCAACATGTGAAGAAGACTGGTATGCCAAACACCGTTGAATGCATTTGAGATGTTCAGATATATCAATAGTGATATTTGATTATTACTTGCTTTTTTGTTTTTTTATCTATTGGTAAATGTAATTTAGGCTTCAAATTCAATATCTGGGCTCTGATTCTATACTTTGCACTTTTATTAATCACTGTTTAAACTTTTGAAAACATGGTCACTCATGAACTCTCATTTCTTGATCAACTTAGTTTGAAGTATTGTTTATGAAAGACAATTTTTCCAGGACAAAAGATTCATATGCCCTTAAAGCATACAAACTAAAATGAAGAACAAGTGTTTTGATAATTTCCCATTTTGTTAAAACCAAATAGCATAATTCCAGTTTTATTGTAACATTTTGTAAATTTCTATTACATCTTTTATCCTATAATCCTCATTCTTTCTGAAATAATTAATTTGGTATACAGCCAATGCCAAATCAATACTTCATTTCTGCCCATTGTTCTATTTATTACAATAATCTTTCTCCTCTATTGAGATTTATTATTTACATCCAATAATTCCTTTTATTTGATGAAAATGATGTAGACTAAAAGTAATTTGAATCATAAGCTTTTGGCAAGAAATTATAAACTAGTAATCTTGACATCAGATTTTCTTTCTGCAAATCTGTTATCTCATAAAATATTCATAGATAAAGCTAGGTTTAATCATTTTTTTTTAAACAAAAATTTGTTTTTGTCTTCTCAAGGTTAATAACAAATATATACAATTGTAATTAAGAAATACTGACAATACATTGAGAGAAACTATAATTTATTTTTGTATGCAAGGGGTGATTATTTTTAGAGTTGTTTTCTATAATGTACATGTGGTGGCATTTGTCATGATAAAAAGAGAAAATAATTTTGTCCTAAAAGTGAGAGACACAATAGATATGTATCATTATAATTAGTAACAATAGTGTCCATTCATGAATTCAGTTATGCACTTATTGATTTTTTTACATTCTTTTATCATCATCATAATCCATAAAGTCATAGATAATAGCTCACATATCAGACATGCTAAGCTTTAAGTTCTGTAAAACTGAAATATTCATAAAAGTATAAAAAGTAAGTATTACGGAATATATCTAATGCCTTTCAATAAAAACAGCCAAGTTTTAATAAAAACAGTGTCTGAATTTCCAAGATGAGATTTTATTCTTGTTAAATGATTATTTTTAGATTAGCATTCTAATCTTTCTTGTTTCTATCCCACTGGATTCATGAAGGTTACTGGATGTAACATAAAGTAAAAAAATTAAATAAAAAGGCTGAAGAGAATGGGCAAAAATATCATCATAAAAACATAGATGAAGATGTTTATCTGAAATAATCATAGAATAATAATAAAAAAATGTATACTTAAGACTTTGAAGAGACTTCTATTTTCAAACAAGAGTCTTTATTCGGCAATTTAACCAACTGAAGGATATTTTTAATAAGCAAATTTCAAGTAACTCTTTTAGCCATGAGAATTACTTTTACTTTATAGTTTACTCCACTCTCAATGAAAATGATATAGCTTTTGTCCAGTTAACTATCAGAAAATACTGATTACTGATAAATAAAATATGAATACATATTTTTCAGAATTGATATGCCTCATGCTTTAAAAACTATGTCTACTAATCAGCTGCAGGACATGGAAACAAACTACTTGGTTGGCAATCTCTAGATGAATATTTATCTGTTTGAAAATTGAGCTCAATCTGAAAAGATGATAGTGTCTTAAAAGAGTTCATACGGTATATCAGTCAATCACTGCTTTCTCCACTGAATATTGACTGGTTTAAGAGGGATTGCTTCTGGCTATTCTGAAATAATTACCCATGTAAAAGAAATTATGTACCAGTACTCTTGAGCTAATTTGAACACACTCTACCACATCTGCTTACTTCCCACAGGGATTTCATCACATTGTATAAAAATACATTTTACTGACCCATTTATATTTCTGAGATGAGGTATTGTAATTACTTACACTATTTATATTGTTCAGAATGTTGTCCTCATCTTTATTGCCATATTTATGACATTTTTGCCATTATATACTCCAAATTTCATTTTGTCCAGGCGGGGGGATTGTAGAATGTTCTATTTCCATGTGCCATGCCTCTTCCAGATGTCTCAGTTATCTCTCTTTAATCTAACTCTCCAAGTTTTTGTTCACCACTGCAGTAGCCTGGTATTGAACTCACAACTCATTGAGTCAAGTCACTGGATCTAACCAATGCTTTTATCCATGTGTCCTTGAGGAAACATGAATATGGCAATAAAGATGAGGACAACAGTCTAAATAATGTAAATAATTAAATGTCAAATTAGAGTAGAAATGGCATGTATTTATACCATGTTTCTGCATGAATGATATACATAAAGAAAATCATATATTCATAAGAAGCAATTTAGCATTTTAAGTGCAAATAGAGCATGTCATTTTGGAATAATTGAAATTACTATAAAAAATTTACTTCAAACTAATGTCAGACATTAATATTGTAAATATTAGAAACAATATTGATTAACAAGATTAGAAAATGTTGTCTATTTAAAAAATTTGAAATGTCAGAATCAAACAGATACAAAAATTTAACTACCTGCATAATGTCATAATTGACAATGAAAAATGAAAAAAAGAAATCCAAAGACACATTGGAACAATGAAGGACCCCTTTTAGTAACTGAACAAAGTATTAAGAGAGGGGAAAATTTTCTTAGAAACAAAAGAAAAAGTGTTGAACTGATATGTCATATCTATCCTTCTGGATGGCAGTAAATGCTGGATAATTTCTGATATGAAGATGAAACAAAGCAACAGAGATGTAGATCTAAAATAAAACATTTTGAGAATACTATAGACAGAAAATATGAGCAATCAGAAAGTATTAAGGAAAATGGGAACCAAAAGGATACTCATACATACAATCTGAAAGAGACAGCTGAAATTTTTAGGACACATAAGGAAGAAAGAGAGTTTGGAGATTTTAACACTCACAAGATATATTGATAGTAAGAGGGGTAAAAGAAAACAACAAGTAAACTACCTAGTGAATTTAAATAAACAGATGGCAGAGGGAGGTTTGGGGGATTAAGAGGACAAACATTACTCAGAGTTGCAATGAACAGGAAGCTGTGGAGAACCATGATCGCCCATGTCCTGAAAAAAGTGTTTAAGCATTTTGAAATGACTATTTTTATATACACTCTATTCAAACAGAAGTCCTTGATTCTGAAAGGTAGAATGATGTATATTAGATATCCTTTAAATAATTGTTCATGGAGAAAACTGAATATAATTTACTTGGATAAAACCTGTGTGATATATTTCTGCCCACATACAGAAATTCTTGTAAAATGTAAAACAAAATTTCAGCTTAAGGAATAATTTGTTATGAAAGTGCACATAGAGTAACAACAAAGCTTGAAATCAATGCAAGTAATAAGATATAAAAGTACATTGTCATAACAAAGATGACAGAAGGGTTACACAATGCAAAGCTTAAATAAGTCTATATGATAAGATTCATCTGGTTTGAATTTTTCATAGACAGTTGAGTTGATAAACTTGCAGTGGAAGTGAATCAGTCATGAGTAAAAACCACAACAAAATAGAATTGCATTGATTTTTTTTGTAATGGCAACAGTGAATTGTCGCAGACTGATGCAAAATCAGCTCACAAAACTTGTCTTCATCATATGCAACAATTGCAGAACCAGGAACAAAGAGAGAGTCTGTTATTAAAAGATTATTGAGCCAGGATGACTTCATCTTTGTTAACTTAATATTGAATCACAATGACTACTTCAGGTACACAAATATATCTTGGGTGTCTAGCTTAAAAATAAAGAAAGACTGAAAAAGATAATTGTTTTCATTTGAAATAGAAAGCAGAGATACTGAAATATAGTTTAGCTGTTTCTTTTCTAGAGAAAAAATAACAATTGCTATGAAAAAATGTTTTTTCCTTTCAAGGCTGGATATAAGAATATATCCATAAGACTGACTTTTTACATTAAGTTCCTTCTTATATTAAAATTATCTCACAAATGTAATCTAAACATTTAATAATAATTAAATATAGTGTATAAAATTACACTTAGTATCCATGAAAATCATTGCAATCCAATATTGTTAGATCCAGATTCCATTCAAGAAAGACTTAAAAGAACTTATTTTTATCCAGCCTTATAACTGATTAATGCGATAAAGTTCAATATGTAATAATCTGTCATTTAGTTTCAACATTTTCAGACTTCATCTCTGTGGCATGTATTTTGATCATTTTGTCCCTTAAAGTTTCCAGATACCATACCAGATATACATGCACATTCAACAATGAAAGTATTTAGTCCAGGATGAAGATGACTGTCCAAACAAGACAAGTTTATGTGCTGCTCTGATTTACTGATTTAGAACAAAAAAGCTCTAAGCATCAAAACTAAAAAGAATATTTGAATAAGTGAAAGAAATAAGTTGAAGTTTTAATCAAGATAAATATTTGATCTGTAAATGTGTTTGCACTCACCTTGAATCCCTTTCATCAATCACACTTGGTAATAAGTCTTTATCAGCATAGATAGCATTGGGATAACAATAAATAAGCAGCCGGTCATCAGACAATGCAGCAAGCATATTACAAGAATTATTCCATGCCAGGGATTGAATCATTGTTCCTGAAAGACATTAAATTTTCATGCAAGAAAGCAATCGCTTTTATATTGAGAAGGAATCATCATAAACAATATTTATAGGTAATATTCTGGGAGTTGTTCAGACTAATATTCTCATAATGTTTGATTTTGTGACTATATTTTGGCCAATCCATAATTTAGCTTTCCTCAACTGCCTAATTCCTTGTACAAAAAAGATTATTATAATATATACTTTTAGATGTTCATGCCAAGCACCAACATCTGATATTTAGATGTAGAACTATCTCTATTGCAGAATTTGCTTCTTGTCATGTGAGTTATATACTTGATGAAGGCATCAAATAAAACACAAGAACAAGGATGAGTAACAAGTATAGTAATGACTCAGCTCAAAATTTCACATAGTATTTATAAGAAACTTTTTGTGACAATATTCATTCAACTTGGGTATAAGTAAAAAATTTGAGATAAAGTATCGTCATTAATTTTGGACGAGTATTCATCTTACTAATTTTTAATACAATTTTTAAGTTTAAATACACTCAGACCAATAAAATAACAAGTAAAATATTTATGATTTATATTAACAATAGAAAAATATCAGTTGTTATTTGTAGAATAACATTTTAAAAGCAACTATGTTAGTGAAATTTTATATGCATAAAAAAGTTATCCTTTTCTGGGGCCATGAGTACATGTCTTGCATCAAATGGTTTGAGATGCTTCTGGCCACACTAGTGATGACACCTAATAAAAACAAAGCATATTTAAAAACCTGCACCAAAGGGGGGAAAAAATTTGTGAGTAAAGCAAACTGAACTGCATAGCAATAAAGAGAACTAGATTTTATCAAATGGTTTACAAGAACAAGTTTTAATGGAAATGTCAGTCAACAAAAGAAGATAAACATATAGGGCAAAATCATAAACTGCCAAGATAAACAGCTAATTTGACAGGATTTATAGTTTTCTTGTAATTTAAATGATAAATGGAGAAGTACTGTTTCTTTAAGGCAAAGTAAGATTACTCAACCAAATAGGTTTCAAACATTATTAATGATCATTTTACTGAGTTTTACTTACACATTTCAATTCTGGAGCATATTTTACCAAAGGAAAAATTGTCATTGTTGAAACTTTTATAAGAAACATTTTCATTATTAACTTTATTTTAGTAAACTTACTTTTATCAATTTTACTGTTGCTTTTCATCCCAATATTCTGCATCCATAAAACTTTTAGCCATAAATGCAAATGAGAAGTAAAAATGTGCCTAATAACAAAATTTAAAGACATATCCCACCCCCCAGGAATAGATATTTCATGAATGTTACTTTAATGACTTTGGAAGCTTCAATGATTAAGTAGAGTTCAAATTCTGTCATATTTGTTTTTTCATCATTGTGTTAGGAAGCAAGAATAAAATATTGTAAAGCAAATGATAATGAAATGTGCTTCAATTAATTACTGAAGCTTCTATGGCTGAAGTGATTAAGATGACACCTATTAAAGTTGGTTGACAAGAAGTTGAATTTGAGTTCAATTTTCATTAAAAGCTACTTATTTACTTCCAGTTTTGAGCTGAGCAAAATGAGTAATTAAGCAATATGTTCTTAAGCAATGATAACACTGGAGAACATGATTTTTGCTGTCTGGTGTCAAAGACATGTTTCCTAGTAATTTTGGGATGGATTTAAAAAATGAAATCCATTTTGCTCTATCACATCAAAATGTTTTACAAACTCTAGTGTCCATTTTTCAACATTACTAGTATTGTTACCATTTCTAAGGATGTTATGCATGGCGCTTAACATAAATTTGAAAGCATAGTTTTTCCATGTCATTTAAAGTAAATACAACTACAAAAGTGAAAATAAAGTCATGATATAAGTATCTTCAGTAAATAAAAAATTAAAAGTTGAGCAACTTTCACTATTTACAATCTAACCAGTTTTAAATATCCTGATGATGATAGAAATGTCCTTTATACAATTAGATGTTAATAAACAACACATTTTTGTGGTTCTTGATACCATACAGGTTTCATATTTGTGGAATTTTCTGTATTTGTCTGCAGATATGCCTATGCTGTACTTGATTTAGTGTGACTATCATTACAAACCAGATGAGATATGTTTTTTGAACCTATAATTATTTTTTATGAAAATTTTTTTTATTTTGAAGGCACGCTTAATGTTGTAATTGTGAGGTGAGAGAAGAAAATGCAAAAATAGACCTGATATCTTTGGCTATATTTGTGGATATTGCACTTTAGCTAGGTAATGAAATAAAATTCCAGATTTTTTAAACAAAGCTTATAATATAATCTTGATCAATAAACTGACTGCACTTCACCAGACATTGGAGAAATTTCAGCAAACTTAAATAATGCCTAAAGGTTAAATCCACTTTTGTGGGAAGGGAGACAAGTCTGCTATTGCCATTGTTTAGAACACATCCAATAAGTTGAGGAGCAAGAGTTTAATATCTTCAGAAATTTGTTAGCCAAGTATAGTGAACCCAATCCTTGGTAGGACCACAAGAGTCAACTTAGTTAACACTACTTACTTTGACATGAAACTGGGTGATCAAAACAAAGTTTGTGCATCCCATATAATGTGTAGTTCAAAAACTAGTCATAAGTTTTTCCTGCTGCATATGGGCAATATGTTTGCTTCTGTACCAATTGGATATTCTTTAACACTAAAGGAAAACTACAACAATAGTGCTTGAAAAAAAATGAAATGTGTGAGGACTTTGGATTGCTTCTTATCTATAAGGTAGTTATACCAAGCATCTTTGCATTTTGTATCTTTGGGAGTCAAGCAAAAAGTGACCATTGGAAAGACATGGCAAGATGGAAGGGAGTTCAAAATTGGAGAGAAGAATAAACAGGTTGCTTGTTAATTCCAGGAAAGTTTTGCTTCCCCTATTGAAACAGTTTGTGAAAGTCTTGTACCAGGAGGGTGACTGTTTTAAATACTTAAGCAATAAGTTTTAGCATTGTCTTGTAAGAAAATTAAGGCTAGTGTGTTTGACGAGCCACAGATTTGCTGGTTATTACAGGATAAGCAGTTTTTAGAGACTATGTCTAGTGTTGAAAAAGAATCATGAAATGCTTTTGCTGTGGTTGTGTCCGATTCCTGGGAAATAGGAAGTTATCAAATTATGAAGAACTTGTACAGACCCTGTTAACCAGTTTTCAAGCACTGGGCTGCAATATGAGTGAAAAAGTTCATTTTCCACACAGTGTTATCTGGACTACTTCCCTTAAAATCTTGATGCAATGATTAATGAGCAAGATTCCATCAAGACATCAAGACCATGGAATCTTAGGTGTCAAGGCATATGGAATACAAACATATCTGACTCTACTGCTGGTATATGCAGTCTCTGTTGTGATGAAGTTATTCAGACAAAGCAGCAAAGAAAAGGTTCACTCCTTGAGTAGCTAAAATTCCTGTTTGACAGAAATATCTATCCTAAGATGTGTAATTAAACATTTTGTGTAATATATTTGTTAAACAATAAAAATTACTATTTGATTTGTGTTGAGTTTCTTATTTCTACATTGCATTTAATGGCAAAATTGACATTTATTGGTAAAAAAATGAATTCCTGCCTAGTAAAAAAAAAACTGGAAATAATAGAAAATTTCTGAGGGCATTTCTGAATTCAGCACCATCAAAGTGAATAGGAACAATTGTAAAAAGCAAGACAACTAAAAATATTTTTGAAAATGTTCCCCAGTGTAATCTATGTACAATAAAATGATTAATTCCAGTATTTCTTTCTATACCATATATTAAGAAAAATAAAATAATTATCAAACCTCATATAAATACTTAATTACTATTTAATACTTTGAAGTCAGTGCCAATAATTTTCAGTTCTGTTCTAAATTATAGTGAAACAAGTATTTAGTTAAATAAAACATGAACACTATGAAAGCCTATTATGTAGATGTTATATACCATACCTATGAACTCTGATGGGTATCTCCCACTCTTCATAAATATGTTGGACACTATTGTAAGCTGTCTAAGTAGTCCACTACTAGCATTGGTTTACCTACTTCATGCCGCTGATGAGTATTGTATTTTGTTGATGTTATAAAGATTACCATTTCATTTCCAACCTATGTTTTTGTTATTCCTCCTTCAGTAACCATTCCTGGATTACAACAGTGGGGTAACAAAGACTGAAAAAATATCAAGGGCATTATTAGTTCTATAAGGTTTTACGGTTGGAGTCAATAATTGATGAAAAAATTGATGTGTAAGAGAACAAGTAGCTCTCTTGATCAAAACTAATTCAATAAAAGCATACACTGGCTATGTTGTTAGGTGCGGCATAGCTATGACACACATCTCTCACAATTCCCATTCTTGATATAGTAATCAACACAAAACAACAAAATATGACCTCCTATACAATGCCTTCCACATATTTGGTAGTTACAATATGATGTACCACTTACATTTGTTAATGAAAAAAGAAATCTAGAATTCAAGATTCCCCAATTTATTTCTCTCTATTTGTATATACTTCTATATATATTGCATTATTGAGTGCACATATCCAAGTAGCATAATTATTACTTTCTCTTACTGATACAAATTTATTTATACAAGTATAACAACAATATATTTGAAAAAAGAACATGTAAACCTATGCAAAATATAATTGTAATACTCCATTTTGTCTTGGTTTCTAATAAAACCATCAAGTTCTTGTAGTTTAGTGGTTAAAGCAGCTGGATATTCACTAGACTCCCAAGGCAAAACAGAGTTGGGGTCAAACCTCACTGAAAGGTCATCCTTTATTCCTAATCTTCTACTGTTGACTCATTGCCACAGATTGACAGCCTATGTAAATTTACAATAAAAAGCAACTAAACAATTGAAATCAAGGTAAGTACTAGTCAAAATTAATAATGGCTAACAATGTTTCATCTAACAAAAAATTAAAAAAATAATACTGCAACAGACATTATGTTTTAATTCAGTAAAATTTTACTACTTAACTATAGGATAATGGCCTAAAAGATAGAAGTGTTGGTTAAGTGCATCTAGTTACCTGAGAGTTCAAGGCTTGGTGGAAGCAATATTCTTGTTTAATGAAAAAAGAAAAAAAGCAGCATCACAAAGAATTATTATCTAGTACAATATATTCTTTAGCACAGACAGAAGAATGAGAATATTCCACTTATGTGAACTGAATAAAAGACTTGATTTCAAATTTGCAGAAAGTTGTTAAATAAGACACACACCTGAAGAAGGCTGGAGAGTATAACAGCTGAAAAACTATTTACATTGTTCAGACTATCACCCTCATCTTTGTTGCCATATTTATTACAACACTTCGGCCATTATATGCACCAGCCTTCTTCAGGTGGTTGGAATATCGAACTGAACCCTTTATTCACTCGCTGGTGTAGACTGTTCTAGTTCCACGTGCCATGTCTAATGGATGTCAGTTATCAGTTATCTCCTGTTAATTCTCTTCTCCAAGTTCTCCACTAACTTAACCAGGTATTGAACTCACACTCTTTGGGTCCTATCACTGGATCTAACTAACGCCTTTATCCACTGTGCCATGTGTCCTTGAAACATTGTGACTATAACAAGTGAGATGAAAATTACATTCTGAATAGATTAATAAGGATAATTTGTCATCTCAGAAATTTTAACATTTTCCAATAATAAGTCAGTTTCTCAAGTTGGCCACTGATGCACAAGTCAACAAAAATCCACCAAAAAGAAATAACCTGTAATTAGCAGCATAATTAGATTTTAAAAAAATATATTAGAAGACATGATATTCCAAACAAATTTTAAAATTTTGTAATATTTCAACTTATAAGTGTATCAGTCATATTACTCAGAAAAAATTAAATTAATCTTAACAGTTATCATCCTATTTTTTAATATTTAAACATTTTTAGATATATTTAGCATAAAGCTGCATAAAATACTTAATATACATTATGACTGGTTTGAAAAGACATGCTGGTAAACAACAAATGTTCATTTTAAGAACAATTTTCAAAATAAAAGTAAAATAATTCAAATTTTTTTGCCTTCCATCAGCATATTTTCCATTGTCATAGAGTGGAATGATTCTTGCAAGAAAAATTGTCTGTCTTTCACATTTATAAATCTACTATTTGCCTGTGCATTGAATATTGCTTCTACATCTGGTTTGGTGCTTCTCATTCTATGTAAAGAGAGTTTTGATAAAATCCAAAGAAGAATCTGTGACATTATCAGTCCTGACATGACATCTTGGCTTCAGTCACTGTCCTACTGCTTGTAACATAGCATCCCTGTTCTTTTTTTCTGTAAATATTTTCTTAATTTTTCTGATGAGACTTCGTCTGTGGTAACTAGACTTCACAAATTTAAGTGCATTATTAGATTGACAACTAGATTTTAGTTGAAATTGCTAGATGTAACTATAAGTTAATGCTAATCATTTCTTTGCCCACACTTCTCTCTTGTGGAACTCTCTTCTGACTTCTTGTTCTCCTGTCAGCTTTGATCTTCAAAAATTTAAATGCAATGTCAATTGTCATCTTCTGTTTTCTTGAATCCTGTTCTTTTGCCATATTGATTTTTTCCACTCTTAGTAATTCCTTGCATCCTAGTGGTTTTGCCTTGCTTAGGTCAAAATGATATAATAATAATAATCAAAAAGATCATCAACATCAGACTTTCTAGAATTTTAAAATTCTATTGAAATTCTATAAAATAAAAATGTTGTGTGTGTAAATGAAATAAAATCTACAAAAGAACTTGCTGAAAAATTCTAACACTTCTGTTACAGTGAAATATATTATTTTTTTTATAATTCTGTTTTCTGACCTGTAACATAGAACAGTTTCCCTTTTGTATATAAAATTTATTCTTGCTGGATTTGAAAATTTATGAAGCTTATAGAATATAAATTGTAATTTAAATCTAATTTTGAATGTTAGTTCAGCTTTTCTGACACATAACTTACAGTTTTACAAATTGACAAAACAAGAAGACAAAATATAAAATTTTATATTTTACCTAATTTCAAAAATTTGCAGCCTTTTCCAAAAACCCTTACTGTAGTAAGGTAAAGGTCTCTGTTTTTATCAACAATTGCAAGTCGTCTTTCATTTGATGGTCCTGACTGATCAAGAGCTACTTCTACAACCTCTAACTAGAAGAAAAAAAATTGATACATGTTAAATATACATGAATTTGTAGAATTAGATGGAATTTTAAAAATAGCAGATTGGAATTTCATGAATTCTTTTATGGCTAAGATTGACAAAAAACAAAAAACACCAATATACTTTATCATACTTCAAACCAATTTTCTTTCAATTCATAACTCACTGCAACAGATAAAAGAAACAGTGATCTATTTGCCTAGTCTTGTTAAAAATGACAATGCTTACAATCAAATTTAACTAGCTACAGCAATAATAAAGGATTAAAAAAAGTAAAAATTATTACAGCCATACAATATAATGTACTTTTGATGAAACAGCAATGTTATATGATCTTAATAATCAACTGCTTTGCTAGCTAGTTAGCTTCACCATGCCATACAGAGCTTAACTAGTCAACAATTTGCAAATAATAAATCAATTATTCTATGAAAATTAAATACCATAAAACAAGATCAATTTTCTGAGTTAAATATCTGTAAAAAGAAAAATTAAGAAATAATTATAACTATATATTTGTAAAAAAAAAAAGAAAAGAGATATATTGCTACATTAGAGATAATTAATAATAAATTAATTAATGTATGAAAAGCAGTTTGTTACTAATTATATGAAACATTTAAATGGGATTTTAATGGGTCATATGTTAGAATAAAATAAAAGTAGTAAAACAAAAAATAAGAAGAAAATTATTGCATAACATGCAAATGTAAGAGAGTAAATGAGAAAGTAGATTATGAGATGACAAACACCAATAACAAGAAAATCTTCAACAATAATGACACATTGTGGTAACTTTTGTCATGTCAGTATCTAACTAGAATGTATTGAAAGATAAATTAAAAGAGGATAACAACTGTAGATATCCTTTAATTCCAGTATTGCTACTCCTATGATATTTTCTTTTATCCATTTTATTTTCAATATTTTTGTCAACAATTAACATTCTATACTGGTCTTATATCATTATAATAAATTTTCCTAATAAACACACAAGGAAAAATTATAGAAAACAATGAATAAGCAACAGAATGCATGTGATGTCTATATGAAGCTCAATTATTATCATAAAAAAACAACTTTACATGATCAATGCAGTATACCAGAAAATAATGATAATCATTATATTTAAATTTTTGAAAATCAAAGCTATTCCAAAAGCAAGAAGGGTTAGAAAAGAAACTTATTGTTATACCTCACCATTTCAACTGTAAAGTGATAAGAACTTGCCACCAATTTAGTACTTCACTTAATTCATTGAGTCTAGGTAGCATGGAGGAAAGTTCATCAGAAAAATTAATATGAAATTACTTATAGAAAAGCACAGGGAAGTTACATTACAGTAGTAAGAAAGTGAGTGAAAGTGAGATGCCTGGTCAGGACAAATAATATTGCAGATTCTTCTTTGGATTTTTATCAAGAAATTAAATGAGACTATATGTGGCAGCAATATTCAATGAAAGGTAGATTTATAAATATGTAAGATAGATTCAGATGAAAAAAATTTTCTAGCACAAAACAGTGAACCAACTTTCCTAGCAGCAGACGTAGCAATTGATTCAATATAATCTTTCCACTTTATGTGAGCAGAAAACATTAGCCTGAGAAGAGATGATGAGTCACTCTCCTGGAGGTTAGCATTAGTCATACTGATGGAAGGCAGAAAGAGTTCTCTTAGATGATTAATAGAGAGCAGTTTTGTTTTGCAGGCATTAAAATTAACAAGTCATTCCTTGCCCCAGTTAAAAAAAAAATTTTCTATGAGATAACATATTTATTATTTCAATATATGACCAGCACTAGTATCAGACTTATTTGATTTTGTGCATGTGTGTGTGTATATATATATATATATATATATATATATATATATATATATAAAAGACATCTCATTTGAAAATCTATATAAGTTTTGTCTACTTATTTTCAATAGGATCCTCTCATATTCATGGACAAGCTTCTTATTATCCTTATTAAAGGAAGAGAGAAAATTACCATGTTGATACATATTCATTTATTCTGAGTACTTTTGCTATTAGCACAATGTCATCATTAATGTTTTTTTCTAAGACAAATTGTGTTCATCTGAAAGTTATTTTTTTTTAACTGTGAAGCGAAAAACACTAAGGTTATATACTGTATGATGTAAATTTCATGATGTAAACATCAGGGGAGGTTTGAAATGTCCATGTTCTTTTAAAAAAACTATTAGTTAAAACCTTGATATTTTAAACTATCTACTGTAAACATTTTAAAACATTTGTGCAGTATTCATAATTAATTTTATTAAGAGTTGGTTACAATTTTTTAATATAGATTGCTTCAAGGATTTTTAGTTTATGTTTATTATTTCCATGAAAAAGTATACATGTATTTTCAGCAAGAATTTTCTTAAATTGCAAATGTGGACAGGCATGCTGTTGTAAATGTTGTAATAAGTTTGATGCATCATTCAAATGAAAACTCAACTGTCAAGATAACGTAGCAGTAGTAGCATGACCAACATATATATTATTTTTTCTGTTGGAGATATAATCTCCCAAGGAACATTTAAATTTATATACAATGTTGGTTTTCTGCAACATGTTAGTTGGTGAGAGAAGTCATTATGAATGATTAAATTGGATATATTGAATTTAGTATATAATTAATTTTATTTTTTTACTAGGATCTGTGTTTGTTTTATATTTTTTTAGTTCACTGTAGAAAATCTGTTTTGTGGATGAATTAATTTTTGCATGGTTTATTAGGGTTTTTTTTATAATTGCTATTTTATCGTAATTAGGACATTTAATGTTATAGTTAAGAATGCATGAATTTATGCTTGTAGGTTTCTTATATGGGGAGATAATGAATTTATTATTATTAGTGTTTATCAATATATCTAGAAAAGGAATTTTAGTACTATTATTAAGTTTGGAATAAATGAATATGTTAATTTTCTCTCTTACTTTAATAAGGACTAGCAGCATGGCCCAGCATTGCCTGTGCTTGATTCAAAAATTGTACGACTCATACAGCAATCACTATCACTTGACTTAAAATATTTTTGCCCTTCCTTGCCATTAAAGGAGTGCCATTTACCATGCTGATGTTGCTACATGCCTTACTTCTTGCCTATCTCACACTGCGAATTTTTTCTAAGCTCTATACTAAACATTAAATCTGTTACGAAAAAAGGACTAAACAAAATGAACACAAAACGATCAGCTTTAAAAAATGACTCGTAACTGGAAAAACTGAATGAAAAAAGAATGTTAATAACAAATACTTTTTCACACCCAACCCAGTTCTGTGGAATCAGAATCAACGTTGAGTTTAAGCAAGCGAATGAGCCAATTGGAGTAAAGTGCCATGCAGATTTAAATTTTTCCCACTTGTGACGAATGCAGCTATCAATTTTTTTTGCATGCTAGCATACTAGTTAACATTCGTGTCAGTCAGCTGTTGGCTCTCACGCTGGCCAATAGAATCTTCCTGCCTATTTGCTCTTGCTCTGGCCAGTAGAAAATGGCAGCAAACTACATGAAAACTGCCATAGAAGCATGAAAAAATCGATTATTTCCACTATCAATTGGAGTTGGGAAATGCAAAGTCGGTCTTGGCCTTTCCACTAACTTGGAGGATATGCATATAAATTTTGGTGCAAATCTGTCAAAAATTGCGGCCGTGTATTCGTTACACACATACACACATCCTGCCTTTTATAGATAGAGATACTAAGAAGCTTGTCTGTGAACATGAGAGGATCCTACTGAAAATAAGTATAGAAAACTTGTGTAAATTATTCAAAGAGACATGTCGTAATGAAAACATGCTGCCTATATATATATATATATATATATATATATATATATATATATATATATATGTGTGTGTGTGTGTGTGTTCTTAAATGTTTGATATTTTTACATGTTGCTGAAATGATGCCTTTTGGTTCATAAAGTAAATTTGTTAAAACCAATATTTTAAATGAACAATTTACTCTCCAGACATCTGACTTAAATAATTGTAAACTTTATTAGTCAGGTCATCATTAAAATTAAAAGAAATGTAACATATTAATAAAAAATAGTTATCCATACTTTGTAAATATTTTTCCTTGAAAGATTGAAGAAAGGAAAATGTCAATTTATGTGAATATAAGGAGATTGTTTTATGATTAACAAACTGCAGCTGAAGGAGTAACTAATTTTCTTATGTGGTTCAATAGAAACTGATTCCAGAATATATTCTGAAAGCAATAAAGGAATCTGTGAAAAGGTGTTCTCTTTTTTGCAGGACAAGGCACCTGGTCTGAAGACTAGCAAGACAATCAATGCTTTATTAAAGAATCTGGTGCTTAAATACATATACCCCTCAGTCTGCTCACCAAATTTTACTCCATCTATTTCTCGTTTCCAAACCTTATGATTAAATAAAGGTTCAGATTGAAAATTCATTGAAGATTAACCAGATCAACAGACACCTGAAGAAGACTGGAGGATACAACGTTAAAAGACTTCGATGATAATAACAACAAAGATAAGGATGCTAGTCCCACTCTAAATAATGTAAATAAGATAATTACAATTAATGTGAAATTTTAGTAATAAAAGATAAAATTCTTTATAGTCTTCAAAAATCATAGCTATGCAATATTATTGTGTAAGCAGTAGTACACAGTTGACCAAAGTACTATTGTGCCCCACAGACAAGCCTACATATAACGTATAGGAAATCTGGGTACTTAAATTTAAACTGCAAAATATATTAGGTTGAGTCATAAGTAATTTCTGTTTTGGGGAACAAATTGTAATGATAGATACTAAATACTATGTGGCAATTAAGTATAAATTTGGAGTACACTAACATATCTTAGTTTTTGCGTGACAGTGTATACAGTAGATTAAAGAATAAATATCTCAACTACACTACTGAAGAGACTCAAATTTTCTTAGCAATTCACAATCAGAATTCTTCATCAAAAACGAAAAAAAAAAAATTTTTATTATACTAAGCATATAAAAAGTAATATATGAACCTTTGATTATATGTTATAAATCATATAGAGAGAATAGCAACCTAGTTAACTACTGAACCAGAAATCATTTAATCAGAGAAACAGCAAAAATAAAACTGATAATCAGAAACCATTCATGCAGCTGGAAACTATAGCAAACATGAATAAAAGCTCAATCTAGTATGACTATCCTTTATTTTAAATACATATTTATTAACTGAGTGGGCATACATTTTTCAGATAAATCATAGTCAATGACAGGAATTATACATAAATATTTGAAATAAAAAACTAATTATAGATTCTTTTTGAGCTAAATAAATGCAGCTGTGAATAACTATTTCATCATGAAATCAGTATCTGATTTATAGACATATAACTGAATAGGATTACACACTTCAAATTCTATATGTTTATACACACATGTAAAATTAAATAAGAATTTGACAGAATGGGCAATAAAATAATTTGGTTAAATTTTTACCTTGACACATTTAATCAATATTTCAGTGAAATCAGAAAAAATAATATAATTATAAAAGAACAAAACCTACACTACTGAAATAATTTATATTAAGTATCTGAATGCTTGCTCTTTACTTTACTTTAACTGTAATGTGTGCATGCATACACAAATAAAAGAAGGTAAAAAAATTCACAATCTGACCCACTTCAAAAGATCACATCTGTTTTTAAAATCATATTAACCAACAAGCATCTGGTGGGTAAATTCAAAAAGAGTGTGCATTGTGACAATAACCATTCTTTTCAAAGACAAGATATGACACTATTTGACACTGGTAAATGGAAAGAAAGGGGTTAAATCAAAAACATAGTTTGGAATGAAGTGAGAAGGGTTAACAAAAAGAATGATGGACAGACCAAGAGAAAGAAGGAAGATTTCCCAAAAGGGAAAATTTTAAGAAACCAGAAAACATTACTTGAAGGAAAGGGATATTACTACAAGGAAGCCATGTGGCAATCTTTAAGCTGACAGCTGGTTAATGAGGCAGTTTGAGATGAAAACACAATATAAGTAAGATAGATAGGATTTGAACAGATTTTTTGGTAAATTTTGTTGAAAGACTTGAAATATACCAAGTTAGCAAAGCAACTTACGTTTATAGATATCAATGAGAGAAAATATGCCCTTCTGCTGATAAAATTAAAAGCCCAAATCAAAGCAGAAAGAAGCCAAATAAGCAACAACAGATAAAAGAAAAATCTTCAGAATACATAGAAAGCAATTTGCTTCCATGTATTCAATCTAATGAAAAACTGCCCAGAAAAAACAAAAAAACAAAAAAAAAAAAAAATAGGTGAAATGTCAGTGGCAACATTTGTTAAAACAATATCATCTCTCCCCCTATATGGCTAAAATATGAGCACCACATGTAAAACTGAATATGGATCTAAACCAAACAGTTCCCAAATGTAACTACATTTGGGAACTGTTTGGTTTAGATCCATGTGTACACTATTTTTTGCTAAAAAATCTAAAACTTCTGAATATGCTTCCCTGCATCATCTACTTCTTCTAGTAGTCTAGTAATCTAGTCTTCTAGCACAAAATCAGACCACTATCCTCTTACAGAAAAGCAAATTTTATGTAAGGATCCCTTCAATTGACTGGCATTAGGTTCAACATTCTGGAGTAGGTAGTATAAACTCTACTTCCACAAACAGCCTAGCTTTGTACAAGGAATATCTTGTTGTTTAAAGACCAAGAGCTTTTAAAGCTGATCACAAGATTCTCAAAGTAGATATTAAGGAGTCTAGGAGCAATAAAATGAAACTTTTTTATACATAAATTTGGCTTTTTTTAAAAGATTTTGTCTGTGAGGAGATGTTTCAAATTATTTTGTTACACATATCATATACCAGGTGTAAAATAAAAAATGTTCATTTTTTAGATTAAGCTTTGTAGCTGAGAAATGATTAAAGATATCTTACTGGAATCCTTTAAGGTATTTATAACAGTGTTGGACTCTACTTTGAGCAATAAGAATGTATAATTACTCTCGAAGTTTAACAGTAGAATTGTGATGAAATTGATCATAAACGAAAATGACATGTTCATCATTAATTAATCATAGCTGAGGATCAGAAGCTAATAAAGGATTGAAATAAAGTTCTAATATATATATATATATATATATATATATATATATATATATATATATATAATTCCAGGATCATTTTCCAACTTATTCAAGATGATCTTCACCCTCTCTAACCTTCTAACTTTCTGTTCTGGAGTAACAAGATGCCTCACACATTTCACGTATGATTTCATCTTCAAGTCTTTTTTCACTGCTCTTTGGATTGTCAGAACTGAAACTTCTCTCTCAAATGCCAAACATCTTATAGATTGAGTTGGATCTTTTCTAATTGATCTCTTTAGCTCTAAGTTGAAATAATGATCCCTCTTTCTGTTGTAACCTTCTGATTCAGTTTTCCTCTCTATTGTTCTCTTTAACTTATTCACTATTCTCTTGATGCTTCTTGAATGGACTTTGAAGATCGAAGCCAGAGTATGAATGAAGACTTGAATGATCTTTTTCCTCTCACCATTGCTCAGTTGAGAAGACAGTAGGGCTGACACAAAACGGTTTTAACCTGTTCTCTTTCTAGCTGAATAACTCAAATTTTCAGTGATTCTTACAACAAATAGTGTCAAAATGGCTAAATGTCTTATCTGAAAACCTGGAAAAAAGAAACTCATTTTGTTTAGTGTTTTTTTTTTTTTAGATATTAAACATTTTGTGAGATGGACAGTTATATTGTAACACGGTTTGAACAATTTTGCTGTTACACCAGGTAGAATCTGATCACTGCAACTTCCAAAGTTTGAGGTTTGCACATGTAAATCAGTCATCACCTTTTTAAGTAAAACTTTATTTTTTTTATTTTCATTTGTTTGAAGAGATTCTATAGAGGGGATCTTTACTTGACATTTTCCCACTTCATTATTTTACATTTGGTTGTAGTAAAATGTTTATCTTCTTCAAAATTTAAAATCTCTTCAACCATCATTATCATAATGTTTTGAAACCAGTTGCTGCCCTTTTTGCATGGGACCAATCATCTATTTTATTTTAGAAATCATCTATGGTCAAATCACACTGAAAGCACTGGATCTTATTCAGTCACTAAAGTTAAGCAGTGTCAAATGTGGTCAGTACTTAGATAGGGAACCATGTGGAAACAGCTAGTATTGTAAGCAACTTTCCACAAACCAGAGTCTTTATCAGCTTTTAATGACCCAGAAAAAGTTGATAAACTCGGAAAAAAATATAACAATAATCAATATCTTAGAAATTAGCTGCTGTTAACTTCTTGCAACTGAGTTTGGTGATTCATAAAGCATAACCATGCAAGTATGCTTTAGTCACTTTATATTTGTCTACATGAAATTTGACAGTTATTTTAATTTTGACTTTTTACTGTATAACAAAGTTTGTTAAAAAGATAGAAACTCTTAGCTCTTTTCAGACTTGTACTATTTAGTCCATTTGCTTGATATTTTAAATGATATTTTGTAAATCTACAGTGGCCTTAGAAGTTTAAAAAATAACCCAAACTGAATGCACCAGTTTCCTGTTATGAGACCCCATTTATTAACAGAATGTATGTACTCAATGAATTGTTCCAGTATTTTTCTCTACTAAATCTGATCTATAAGTAGCAGAATCACAGTAAACAAAAATTTTCATTAACTATAGTTATTAATTACAAACAAAAATCAATCAGAATTATTACTAAATGTATTGACAGAGATAAATTTATGATTTTGAAACACTTTAATGCAATTCCAATAAAATAATTCTATTTACTGGGATTGAAATGAACTGACTTGTTCACAGCAAGTAACAAAGAAAAAAAACTGGCTGCTATTGCATTGATTCATCAGATAAATGTTTAAATAACAGATTTTATTTTTTTTTTAAACCATTCACTGTGATCCCAGTCTGCCTATTAGACTCACAGTGTCACAAAATATCTTTGTGTTAAATTTCAGTTGAATTCATTGAATAGCTTTGCTGTTTCTAAACATATAATTTTCTTGACAAGAGAAATTGTTAATGATGCTTAATTATTAACAATTACATGAGACTCATTTTTAGAAACCACTAATTTAAACAGAAAATAAAAAACATTGCTTATATTTATATCAGCAACTCAGAGTATGATTGGCATTAAACAAATACTTAAATATGTATAAGGGATATAAATAGTTTTATTTTAACCTTTCAAATAAGCAATGTTTTACTAACCTGGTGTGAAATTGGTTTACCATCTCCAACCAGCCTCCCAGAGTTAGTATCAAAAACATGGATAACTGAAATAAAGAAAAAATAGGAATTAAAAATATAAAATAGACCATTAACAAATCAAATAATATTTAATAGCCTTGATTGATGAGTAATATTGTAATAAGAATGAATGAATGAATCATATAATCAGATAATTTTTAAGTATTGCTATGCAGATAATTTCAATCAAAAATCAAAATCTCCATATATTTGCTTACTTATCTTGAAATCTGTAAAGAAAAAGTCAAGTGTTAAATCCATAAATGAAACAAGATACCAACCAAGGTACACAGAATAGTGGCATACTTTACTACCTTTTAATGCATCTTTCAAGGAAATGAGAACAAGATATGAATGACAGCTCATTTTATATACATATACTGAACACTATTCTGAGGTCCTAGAAAGTTACAGGCCTCCAAGACATCAGACTTTCTTTCCCATGGGCCCAGCCGAGAGCGATCATTTCTCAACTAACATTCTGGCACAGTTTCTGCATGAATTGTAACAATATTTGTGCCTACTCAAATGATATCCTTTTCTATGTAGGAATTCTGACCAATTGTGATTTGCTTAATTTGTTTACTGTGTTTTGGCCAATCAGAGGGATAGATTCTATTTTGCCCTTAACTGTTATTTGATCTTACTCATTCAGAATGGCATTTATATTTATGTAAATATTTGTTAAGTGTTAGATTTACAAAATAGTAATTTTTTTCCAATCAAAAGCTGATAGACATCAAATTTACAAGTTTAGAAATAATATGATTTTATATTTTCAGCATTTTGAGAAAATACAATGACAATCAAGTTTGTAGGAATAGATTTATAAAAACAATATCTTATCTATGAGTGTAAACTCAGCTGTATTTTTCAAATCTCTTTCTCGCTCACAGATACCATCATCATCCCCATGATGTTTGTAATCATAGGAAGGATTCAAATGCAGAAGCCACACTGAATATGCTCCACAATGGTCTATCAACAGAAGCCAGCAGCAATTCTGGTATAGTCATACCAGTCCATTGTTTAACATTGTCCAACCAGTTTTTGCATTGGCATCTTCTCTTAAATCGACCTTGAATGGTGCCTTATATGACCATCTTGCACAGGCTGTCATGCCTTGTAATGTGTTTAAACCATGCCATTTTTTCCATTTAAAAACAGAAACACAATCTTTTATGAGATCTGGGGAAAAACAAAAATGCTTATACTAATATTAAAATATTTAATGAGTATAAGGTTAAACTGTATACTACAAGATAATCCTTTTTCAATTTTGTTACAGTTAGTTTTCTCAATAAAAGTAAAACCTTATCAAAATGCTCTTTATCTAAATAAAAAAGTAAAATTAAAATGGAAAAAATAAAAACTATTTGCAAACATGTTTTAACCATAAAAGTTTATTCAATAAAATCATCCTCAGCCTCGAGGAAAGCCATAATGTGGCCTAAAAAGTGACTGCATTCTAAAATCAGGTTGTTCTCATTGATGCTGCTTATGTCCATGATGGTAACTTTCAATGAGTTTTTACTATTTGCTCTTCTGCTCAATGACATGACACATTCTGTAGTCCAGGGAATTAGAAGAGATAGAAAGCCTTATGTTGTAGGTGACACGATCATGAAAATTCTTGATAGACAATCCTACATATTATGGATTATATAGGAAAGAGAAAAGTCTTGATAGAACATGTATGACATCACTGGGCCACTTCATTGATCCAGAACTTCACTGTGTTTAGCACTACAATGCTGAGAGCGGCAATGATGCTGAAGCCTTGCAGAAGTGGCATAGCATAACATGACTTTCATTGCTCACCACCTTCAGAACTATTATGAACTTAGTATGAATCTTTATAGGTACTTCCATGGCGTTCATACAGAATCACTTCTTGTTCATCTTCTGGTCTGTTGGGCTCCTCAAGCTTGTTCTATAACTGTTTTGATCAGATCACATGGCTCTTCAAGGTTTTGTTAGACATGAACTACTCTATCGTGATCACAAAAGACATGATGTTCTCACCTACCCCACTTTTGATAGTGAACTCTGTCATCTCAACAATAGCTCTCATCAGTTTGCTAGGGTCATAAATTGATGACCTTACAAGACAAACTTATCTTTACAATATCTGACTGATTAGAATGTTTCTTTCTCTTGGACATAAATGACACTACTATAATCGGCCTCCAGTTCATTGGTGATCTTGAATAAAAAAGTCTGGTCACTTTCAAGAAACTGATTATCCTCAAGTTGCTGTGGTTGGCAGTTAGTGCCACAAATGTACATTTTCATTTAACTTAAAATGTAAGTTAAATTATTTACATTATTCGAACTATTGTCCTCATCTTTGTCACCATATTTATTACAACGTTTTGGCTGTTGTACACTCCGGCCTTCTTCAGGTGGTTGGAATGTCAAACTGAACCCTTTATTTCGCTCACTGGGGTAGACTGTTCTAGTTCCACGTGCCATGTTTAATGGATATCAGTTATCAGTTATCTCCTGTTAATTTTCCCTCTGAAAGTTCTCCACTGCCTTAGCAGGGTATTGAACTCACACTCTTTGGGTTCTGTCACTGGATCTAACCAACACCTTTATCCACTGTGCCATGTGTCCTTGAGTTGACAAAGATGAGGACAATAGTCCGAATAATGTAAATAATGTACATAATACCTCATCTCAGAAATATAGGCAGATACTGTGTTAGATTGTTAATGCTCTCAAAATGTTTGAATGTGAAATGAGAATGTTAAAATTTAGTATACACAATGCAACATTATGGATGTTTACTTAGAGTGATGATTAATAAGTGAATGTATCAGGCTATTAACTAATGTTAATAGATTGTCAATGGTACTGGGAAAATAACTTGGAAAAATCAAAAAACAACAGAAATTTGCTTAAAAATTTGAATCATTAAATTACTTGATTTTTTATAAAAGATGTTTATTCAAAATGATAATACATTCTCTTTCTACAAGGAAAGTAAGTTTATCCACACATTTTACACTGCACTATGAACACTTAACTACTTTATAACATTAAACATCTTATTGTTATTGTATATTTCTGAAAAGAATATATATTATATCAACTGACATTCTGCTTCTACTTTTCCTTCAGTGAATAAACCTTTTTATGTTTTGATGTGTTGCTGTTGTTAAATGTTTGGAATCCCAACACTCAGATAGCAACAAAACCTGGGTAGTCAAGAATAATCATTGGTGTGGAGGGTACACTTGGTTGAGATCGGACATTTCTCTTGCAGTGGTTGCATCTCTCCATGGTGGTATAACTATGCATTTTTTATTTAGGATTACACTATCTATAGTGTAAATTGTTGGTTATAATACCAGAAGTATTCCCTCAAAGGTGATTGAAAGTTGAAGTGATAAATCAAATAAACAGCAAAATTAGAAAATACTTTCCAATAATCAATTTCCAGCTACAGCTAAAAATAGCAAAATGGATAAATTCCTAATTATATATTTAATTGGAAAAGGTTTTAACATAACTGGTTAAGAGGACATACATAGCTAAACACACATTTAAAAAATAAATATTAGAGTATTCTAAGTTTGCTCAGAAAAATTGAATTTCTCCTTTGTGTTCTTGATGCTGTTGGTCAATTCATTCTTCAGTTTTTGTCAGGTGTATAATTCATAAGAAAAAGGAAAATTTTAAGTTCTTCAATAAAATGACAATAGAAAAAAAAAATGTGGTCATTAATTTATCAGCTGCAACACTTATTAAATCATCAAGAACACAAAGGAGATATACAATTGCTCAAAGAAAATTTGGAATAGACAATATATTATTACTTTTTTTTTTTAAGACATTTGGGAGTATCTAACATTTTCTCTTAGCAAAAAGTCAACAACTATCAATTAATATAGAGAGAGAATTGTTCTTTTATAGCACAATTATATTTTATCAATTTATTCCAAAGATATATACAATTAAATCTTACTGAACTGAAGAAAGTTTAACATTTTCTTTTTAATCAGTATCACCCCATGCAAGGCAGTAAAGCCACTAAGGTGTGGAAGAATTAGGAACTGAAGCATTAATAACGAGCGAGAGATGAGTAATCAGGAGGACAGTAAATAATGACTGACAAATTTTTAAAGATTAAAATTGGCCAAATATGCTAAAAAGCAACTCCAAGATTATAACAATTTTCTAACAGCTTTAGACATTTGTCATATTTTTATATTTTTTAAATAATTGTAAAAAAATATTTCTTAAAATCAATAATTTGATATCAATTATCACATTTATCACCTGTATAAAATAAAAGTAGTTTTTGTTCTTTTTATTGAGCATTTTATAATCACTAAGATTTCATAAGTTATAAAAATTTAATTTACACCAAAGTAAATTTATGGTTATTTTCAACTTCTCCATAAAAAAATTCTGAAGTTAAAACCTAGTGAATGTCAGCTGTTTCTGATGCTTGACAACAAAAACCTGCATCATTTTTTCTTTGTATTACAAACCTATGAATATAACTGAGATTTTTAAAAATTTGTTTTTATTACACTTTACTAAATCTTTTTCAGGTGTCAATTGGATAAAAGCAATTCATTTTTTTTTTTTATTTATAAATAAAATTTTCAACAGGAAAGATGAATAACAACACATGCTGGATGGATATGACACAAAAAATAATAAGGTTAGAATGAATATAAATAAACATGCTAGAAATAGTTTTGTATGAGAATAGTACAAATAAGTAAACAGTATTAGTGTGAAGATACTAGCCAGTTATATTAATGACTAGAACATCAATTATTTGGCAAACAGAAGACTCTTGAATTTTTTATCTTACAAATACATACATTTCTAAATGAGTTATAGTTAATAAGCATCACCCAGTTTGTATAAAAAATAAAGTCATAGGAACTATTTTAATGTTTCTATATCAAAGTGTTAACTAATAACTTTACTAATAACAAAAATATTCTGTCTACTTAGCATATTAGTTTTGTAATGTATTTGTGTTTATATGTATATGGGCACACAGGAATGGGTATATATAAATATATGTATCATGTATAGTCTGGCTTACTTTGGGGTTTGGTAACGAGTGTGACTCTAATGTAAGTCCTCGATAAAAGCCAAGAAGAAAAAAAAAATTGAATTGCGAAGTTGCCATTTTCAAGGTTTTAAAAGAGGGTTGATCATGCTGGCACCTCACTGAACTTCCTCCCCCCCCCACCACCACCAAGTGACTTCCGTTTTGCATGGACTCCACCTCACTATCCCATCCAACCCATCACATTTGGTTTCTGAAATCGAGACATACTTATAAAGTCTGCCTAAACTTCCACTAAATGACCTAACAAGTCTGTCTAAACTTCCACTAAATTAGCAAGACTAATATGAAATTTCAATTGTAAGTAATAAGAAATCCTTTTTCCATGATCATGTTTGTAAATGTATTTTTTTTTTCTTTTGAACCTGTTAATGTGTTAGTTTCAATCGTGTATTGTTTTAATAGTGGGTAATCGGACTTATACTGAATTAAAATTTAATCATTGTATTCTATTCTTCCACTGTTATGATGATCAAACTTTGCAGTCATAGATATTCTATGTACACTAACTCAAAAGCTCCCCATGAGCTATAGTTATAGCTCTGTTTTTGTTAATTACCTCTTAGCTAAATCAATCTCATTACTCTGAATCTTTTGGGTTTCATGCCTTGCATGGCTCTACAGCTTATCCTACATTACCTCCACCTTTCACTGGTTTCACAAGTATTTCTTATTCTTTTATTTTCAGTGTCCCACGTTTCATACTCTGAGTCATCCTAAGAACTTTGATCGTCCACTGATTCCTCTGCTCGGCTTTCTTGTTTATCTACATAGTCATTTGAACAAGCTTTGCTTTGTGCTTCCTCATAATTTTGGCTAGCTCTTAAGTGGTCTGCATGGGCAATAATATTTTTACCATTCCTGCATATTAATGCCATGTTCTATCCTTTTTGCATTATGAAATTCACCTTTCCTGGCACGTTTTCTTCATTTCTTTTGTAACATATGTTTTCATTAATAGAGTAAGACATGGTTAATGCAGCTCTAATCTGTCTGCCCATTAATGCAGACAAGTGCTCTAATCAGTCAGCATACAGTATTGTTCTGTAACTCAACAAAAATCTTGGTAGGAAAGTTTCAATCTTTTTTTGCTGAGAAGAAAATGCTTTCAATCCATCTTTATTGTTTGGACCATTCATTCAGCAATCCCATTTGATTGAGGATGGTAAGAAGAATGTATGTTTTCTATGTTTGGAATAGGGGAGGAATACAAACAAATCTCATGATTTACACCTATTTTGTAATCTCCACAAATTCTAAAATCTCCATTAGATTTTTCTTAAAACAACAATAGGCGATGCCCATTTGCTGCCTCCAGGTTCTACATATTGAAGAATGTCTTTGTCTACCATTTTGCACAGATTATAAACTCCCATTAGCTTTATATGAATGGGAAGCCTACAGCTTTCAAAATATGATGGATTGATAATTCTTTTTAACTTAAGGCTCGCTTTATAATTTTTTAATGTCACAGTTTCGGGACTTCCCATATTCATAGCATTAAGTAAATATGTGTTATTAATATTTATCAAATCAGTTCCTACTAAACCATGACTTTTTATACAGTTTACTACCATAATAGTGATGGTTTCAAATGTATTTTTTGTTTCAAATGTGCCTTGAAAGGACCCTAATATTTTTATACACATTCCATCAAACTGTCTTAAAATTTTGACAGCTTTTCTTTAATTTTGGTCTTGATAATTGTTTCCAAAAATTCTTCAGAATAAGGGTTATTTTGTTTCCAGTGCCAACTTGCATTTTTAAGTCTACACTGTTTAATTTAATATTTGTGAAGGGATTCTTTTTGTTTCTCCTTTCTATTGTTTGACTTTTTACATCACCATGTGTTATTTTGACAGTTTTTACTTTGGTATCTCGCCATCTACATACAACTTGAAAGTGATTTTTCTTTTTGTACTTATTACATGTCTGTCCCTATGCTGGACATTTCCCTCTCTTTGATTCATGTTTATAGTTGCAATATCTGCATTTTATCATTGTTCTTTTTATTGCACATGTGTCCATAAGCTCAGGTTGATTTTCATTTGTATTAAATTTTTCAATTAACTCCTCATGTTGTATGAAGTCAATACAAGCTTCTAATGTCATTTGGTTTGTCTGTAACCGCTCAAAAATTTTTACTCTGTGAGAGGTGATGTACAGTCCTTCAACCAATTGTGGTTGAATTAATTTTTCCTCTGTGCTTATTTCTTGTTGTCCTAGTTCATGAAATTCACAATATCTGCTGGTATCTCTTAACCTTCTTAGATATTTCTTTATGAGCTCCTTAAAATTCATATCTCAATGCTAAGAATTTGGTTTGTTTGGCTATGACCAATCTTTTCTTTGGTTGAATATTTCTCAACATTATTTCTTTGACTTCCTTAAATGTCAAGTTTTCAATTTCAGCCAAGTAAGTCATTAACAAAATCTGCTTAATGGCTTTGCATCCCACAGTAGCCAAAAATAGATCTGTGATTTCTTTCTGTCCTTCTGGTATTTGGTCATAGACATATATATGTCTATAAAGCTAATGTATGCAGGCTCTTTCAAGCTTCAAGTGAGGCCAATATGGATTTCTTTACTTATCAAAGAAAGGACTGGACAGATAACCCACTAATTTTATAATATGAAATTACCTGCATCAAAATTGTTGCTGCAAAGTTGCTGCATAATGCATAGGTCTAATCAGTATATATTTGGCACCATATTTTTTTTTTGTTTGACTACCACTTTTTGTCTTTAAAGCATGAGTAAACACTGTCTGGAAAAACAGAGACCACCTAATTTTATAGTGACTGTATACCAAAGAAGGCTATAGAATAAATAACTGAAAACATGGTAACAAAAGCAACTAAAAGAAGGTTCTATAGTCCAAACCACTCTTGGCATTATGATGTTGACTCATCTAAAAAAATCCAGATTATTACATGATATTATATAGTTAATTCGAATTATTTCCTCTCTTCTACATAATTTACTTTGGGAGCAAATGTATGTTTGTGTTAGGAGGTGACTTTACCATCTACTACTTGAGCAAAATAAGGTCAACACAGTAATGTATTTAATATAAATGTTGTTATTTTTCTTTTTTAATTTTTTTATTACAAAAATAAATTATATCTTAAATTGCTACCAGATGTTTTAAAAAGCACTAATTTATTTATACTAAAAAGAAATGCAATAACAACAGCATATTGTGAACACATAGGAATGGAATAAATAGAATTGAAGAATTATTGCAATGGAATAGAGAAATCATATCAAATACACAACAGTAAATGAATGTAGGTTCAGTTCAATAATCAATCTATTCCTAAAAATCATGACTACATACAATTATGAACAGTAATAACAAAATAATGAAAATTGACAACAAAATTTGCCTTTTCGTTTGGGTTGGATACTATACCCAATAGTTATAATTCTTACCTAGTCGATACGGGTGCGACAAATCCTGTAATTACAGATGAAACAAAATTTATTAATTTTGATGCCAACTTTGAGCCTGATTCCCATTTTATCGAGTTAGCTGACGGGACCAGAGCTAATAATTTAGTTTTAAAAAGCGGCGATGCCTGTATTTATTTACGAGATACTAAAGGAAATATTTGTAAGTGTTTATTAAAAAGGGCTTTATATATTCCTAAATTTAAACAAAATATTTTCTCGGTTCAGTCCGCTGTTAGAACTGGTGTTAAAGTTAATTTTCACCGAGACAATTCAAAGTTAATATACCCAGATGGAACTGAATTTAATATACAACAAAATGGACGTTTGTATTATTTGAAAAGTATTAAGTCTGTGAAGACAGCCACACACGACTTAAGGACTTGGCATAAAATATTAGGCTACTGTAATAATTCAGATATTAAAAGATTGTAATGTTATTAAAGGGAAAATGATGAAATATAGAAATAGGGATCAGATCCCAAAATCAACAGATATCTTGTTCAGAGTTTATTGCAACTTAGCGGGTCCAATTTCACCAATGGGTATCGGCACCTATTCATATGTATTAAATTTTGTTGGCGAATATTCAGGACTTATTATGATATTTTCTGAAAAACAAATCTGATACCCTACAAAAATCTATTTATCCGATATCTCCCCGTATGGAAAAGTAAAAATAATTAGGACAGATAATGGTGGAGAATTTACTTCTGATGATTATGAAAACCTCCTAATAAATGAAGGCATTAAACATGAGAAAACCTGTCCTTATTCGCCGCACCAGAACGGAATCACAGAACATAGTTGGTGGACGCTTTTCGAAATGGCTAGATGTTTGCTAATAGAATCTAAGTTACCCCAAAATCAGTGGGTTTATGCATTAAATATATAAGAAACCATTGCTATAATAGTGACATTAAAAAGACTCCTTACGAGGCTTATACGAACTACAAACCCAACGTAAGTGATATGCATATTTTTTGGTAAAATTTACTACACATATGTCGACCACAGGGCAAAACTAGATCCAAAAAGTGAAAGAGGCATATTTATTGGGTATGATAAATCAAGTCCGGCCTATATGATTTATTTCCCACAAAGTAAAATAATAAGGAAAATCAGATGCATTAGATTTACAGATTCCCTTGAGCAAGTGGAGGATCCCGAAGAGAACATTGACTGCGAGGAACTGGTCCAACACGAACTAGTATGGCCTAATTATGGGATTGGGCCTATAAGTAGAAAACCCGTTCAAAATCCACAATCAAAGGAAGGTGTTATACCAGATGATGTAGATGAGGAAAAATCAGAAACAAAAGAAAATACAACCGATGAGGGGGGGGGACAAATTCCACGTTATCCGACCAGAAATAGAAGAAAGCCAGACTATTTTGGAATGGGTCAATGTAATATCTGTGACATTGACTGTTGCTATTCAGTGCAATGTATCCCAAAGAACTATCAAGAAGCCATAAATTCTGACAATTCCAAACAATAGATAGCCGCCATGCAAAAAGAAATTGAATCTTTAGTATTAAATGATACATTTGAATTGAAAAAGGCCCCGGATGATAAAAATATTATCGTTGGGTTTATACTGTAAAGTGAACTGAGGATGGATCGCCAGTGTATAAGGCTCATTTTGTAGCTAAAGGATTTTCACAGATATACGGGGAAGATTATGTAGAAACATTCAGTCCAACGACAAACATGACAACAATTAGAATTTTGATGCAAATGGCCGCACATTATGGTATGGATATATGCCATATGGATGTAAAAGCAGCATTTTTAAATGCTCCAATTGACTATGAAATATACATAGAACTGCCTGAAGGTTTTGAAAATGGTGATAATTATGTATGGAAACTCAAAAAGTCACTATATGGACTCAAGCAAAGCAGAAGAATGTGGAATAAATTAATACATTCCTATTTCATTGAACAACATTTTGAATCCTCCCAAGTTGACTGATGCCTGTACACAAGAATATTTAATAATGAAATATTAGTAATTCTGATTATTTGGGTCGACGATATGTTAATTGCTTCAAAATGTGAAGCTGCTCTATTAAAAATTAAAAATTCCTTAAATATAAGGTTTAAAATGACCGACTTGGGTTGACTATCATGGTTTCTTGGTATACAGTTTGAATTTAAGGACAACACTATTACAATGAATCAATTCAGATACATCGAAAAACTCTTATCTAAACTTAGCATGCAAAATTGTAAAACATGAACTTCTCCATGTGAAATGGATTTAAACATAATTATGAATAATGAAGATGGTATAGCGGCATGTGAGAAAGAATACAGAATATTGGTTGGAAGTCTTTTTTACATCATGACATCAACCAGGCCAGATATCTGCTATACGGTTACTAAGTTGTCCCAAAACTTAAATAAACCGGGGACTGTGCATTTAACAAGAGCTAAGCAAGTATTACGTTATCTAAAGGGAACTAAGAATCAATGCCTAGTATTTCGACAATCAGAAAAACCATTACAACTGGAAGGATTTTGTGATGCTGATTGGGCAAATTCACCAGATCATAAAAGTATCACAGGCTATTGCTTTAGATTGGCAAAAGATAATCCAATGATTAGGTGGAAATCCAAGAAACAGGGAATGATTTCACTTTCTACTTGTGAGGCGAAATCTATTGCATTGTTGCAAGCAACACAAGAGGCTATTTTTCTTAAATTACTAATAAAAACAATTACAACAGTGATAATAAGTGAGCCAATAACTATTTACTGTGACAATCAGGCCAGTATTGCTTTGGCTAGAAATCCAATAATACATCAAAGATCAAAGCATATTGATATTAAATATCAATTTGTAAGGGATCTGGTACAAAAGAAAACAGTACAAATTGAATATGTTCAATCGGAAAATAACGTGTCAGATTTATTTACAAAGCCAATTACAAAATTGAAATTAGGGGCTTTCATTCCTGTCATATTTGGTACTGACCTCTAAGGTCCTTATTAGTCCTGGGTAGGACGTAAAACTGCATCCATTAGTTATTGCCTTAAGAGACATCAGTTTTTGGTATGAATGTAAATCCTTAGTTTCAGGGTATAAACGTAAATAGTCCTACTTTTAGCCCAATCCTCCTCGTGAATGACTCTCAGAATCACTCTGACCCGGTGACTGTTTAAATGGGTCCCAGCTATGGGTAAAATAACTTTTTCCACTTTTTTGTTGTGATCACAACCCAAATTTATAATATTGTTGTTAATGTTTATTAACCTGAAGTACTTAACAGTGGACAAAATGATATAACTAATTTTTGTGGATAATAATTTTCTTTAAGAAAAAAAGAAAAAAAAAATATTTTATGAATATTAAAAAAAAAAAATTACTTATTTTATGAATACTAAAAAAAATAAAAAAATTATTATATGAATGCTAAAAAAGAAAAAAAAAAAGAAAAGAAAAGAAAAATTTTCTGAATACTAAAGTATTTGTCCATATGAATATCAACTTTACTGATATTTTGAAAGAAGATTCCATAATGTACCCAAAATGGCGTTGGAATTTTTGGGTACCTTTTAGTACTAGTGAGCTAGCCAAAATGAGCTGTCTCATTTTATAGTCCACCACGAGAAGGGTTAACCAATCAGAAAGCTCAAATTATTCAATGTGACGTGTATAAAGGCAGCCATTTTGTTTTTTCTCCTAAAATATCTTCACTGCCAACATGATATCGAAGACTTAAAGAATTACTTAAAAGCTGCTACTTCCTCCGAATCTTCCCGGCCAACCTCTGATATTGAACACATTACAGACTTCACTGGATTCTATATTCAGAGACTACGGCAAACATGGTTAACAACAACCAATCACCACAGAAAATGTGCTTCCCCAAAAACTGGATTGTACACAAATTTTGTAGAAGCTAAGTGAATAAGAACACATTTAAATTTAAGGGAAAAAAGATGATAAAAGACATGGATGAATTGTCTTTTTTAAGTTATATGACATCAAAGATTTGGGAATAAAGTTGCATTTTATACTTTCTTGAACCAAACTGATTCTGATTGGTATATTAGAATAAATTATTATTTAGTTGTAATTTAAAAATTAATTTCATCTTAAATTTAAGGAGGTGTGAAAGAGTGCTAGCATTAATTTCTCTATTGTATTCAGTTCAGAAAAATAAATGAAAGTACATGATCAATAGATAGAAGGCTGTTAATTTACTACTAATTGATTAAAAATTGTTAATTATAAATGAGAATGAATAATGATATAGAATTATCATTATTCAGCAAAATGGCTCTATCATGCATAATCAGTAAATTGACGGAGGAAAACAGAAAAGTTGAATCTATAGTAATAATTCAGTATTTAAATATTAATAAATCAGCATACATTTAAAAACATTATGAAATTAAAATAAAAGTTAATCTTTATATTGTATTATCCTGATTTTTTTCTTCTAAACATAGCTTGCACCTATCTCTAAAACTATTTGTGGGGGGGGGCCACAAAACCTAGAATTTTCCAATTTATTTGAGGATTCAGACCCTTTTCCTTCAGTTCCCAAAGTTTTTTTGAAAGGTCTGTTTGGTGTTTTAATTTTGAATTGGTGAATGAATGTCTATGTGCATTGATTCTCTTTTTAAATTCTCCTGCAGAACTGCCAATGTAAATATTATGGTTTGTCGTATTACAAGGTCTAGTTTGCTCAGTTCAGATTCCTCAATAAGTCAGTGCAGGCACAGGATTTGGCTTAAGGTAGATCTGCCACATCTGAAGCTGTTTTGGTTGTTCTAGAGTACAAGCTCAAGGGTATCAAGCAGTTGAGGATGAGTTTATTGTACACCTTGGCAACAAATGGCATTAATGAAATTCCTCTATAGTTGGTTGTTAGAGAGGATTCCCTTTTTTGACATAAGAATGAACTGTGATTTGTGCCAAATGTTTGGACCTTTGAATGTTGAGAATGTGTGGTTACAAAGGTTGAGTAAGAACCTGGTTGTCTGGACTAAATGCTTTGGAACCTGTTGCTTTAAGCTCACTGATCAAGAAGGTAGAGGTATCAATCTCGAGAGGATCCAAGATTTGAACACTTGGGAGTATACATACAGTTCTCAAGAATCCTTGTTTCTTTACAAAGATCTTGAAATGGTTTGACCAGTTTTTGAGATGTTTCTTAGCAGAACCTCCCTTGATTCTGATGGTGAAGCCAGAATTGGCGGAGAGGTCTTTTACAGTTTTCCAGGCTAGATGATATTGCTTGCTGATGGGCTGTCTTGAAAGGTCATCTATCTTGTTGTTGATGTGGTTAAATTAAGCTTCAAGATAGGCATCAGGAAATTTGTGTTTGGCCATTATCTGCTATATTTTCTTTGCCTAAGATGGGGACCGGTGGTAGGATCATGAGATAGCTTTGAGGTTGGCTCTTGACTCGATCACGTGAGAAGAGTTACTGGATTTTATCTGGTTTCTACTATTCTTTTTGGGGAGAGTTGCAAGTTCTACGTCCTCAGTAGATGAAATAAGACTAAACGTCAGTCACTTATGTGCTATGTGTGATACACACTTAGGCGATCATGTATCTTTTGATACATGACTGATGAGGCAGATTTTTTCCCCACAGTAGGTTGCCATTTCTTTCTGCAGTAGACCAGTTGGCATCCAAGGCTATAGAACCCAAACTGTCCTGCTATTTACCTATAGCTGGGAGAAGAAGAAGAGGATTCATACCTTTCCCAAGGATATTAGCAAGTAAGTGAATGTAATGCATTCAAATGGAAATTGAACTCAAGCTCTCCGATTCCTCAATCTGAGCCGCTATCCATTACTCCACCATGCCTCCTGGCATACACTTCTTCAACATTATCTGTGATGGAATCTATTGTATACTTCATGAGCAAAGTTTTTCAAGAGATCTTGACTGCATGAGACCCCCTTCCAGTCAATCTGTTTCAGATGGTCAGAACAAACAGAGCTGAAGGACAAGTAGTATCTACAATCTTGAACACTATTCCTCCACTTTTTACAAAAGATCAGACAATCAATCTGAGCACGTTCACCAAAGGGGTACTCAAATGTCCACAGTTGACCTCTAGATTTTATGGTGTAGGTGAAGAGATTGAATTCTTTCATGAAGTCTTTGAGATATTCCGTGTTGCAGTTTACCACTTTGTTGAATGGTGGCATTGCTGCAGTTAATTGTAGCTAAAGAAGTGACTGCTTGGTTATATTTTAAGATGTCCTTAAGATGGTGGAAGTGGTGTTCTTTCTACATTGCTCAATTCAGAGGAATTGCGAGGACTGACACACACATATCACAGTTGTTTTAGGATTGCCTTCCAGCTCAAGTCCTAGTATTCTGAGAGAGATTGATTTGACTTTTAAGAGATTGTTGCTGGCTCTAGATGAAAAAAGAAAACCAACATCTTCAATGGTGGCATCGCTGCAGTTATTTGTAGCTAAAGAGGTGACTGCTTGGTTATATTTCAAGATGTCCTTAGGATGGTGGAAGTGGTGTTCTTACACTGCAAAGATATCTATAGATTGTGATTTTGCGTTCTCAGCTAGCTCTTCAAGGCAGCCTAGAGGACCAAGTGTCCTTGCATTCAAGGAGCTGACAACTGTATGTTTTTTACAGCTTACAATGCAAGTTTGTAAGGTTGATGGACCTGACACACCACTATCAGGAGATGCCCATCTGGTTAGATTTGTGGCATCAACATCCTTTAATACACCATGAGCGTCATCATGATCAGAGGCAGGGGATGGACCTATATCAACAGATATACAATAGAGTATGATTCCCTGAGGAATAGGAATCCCAGTACAGTTAATTGTAAAGTCCATGATCTTTTGAAATGGCTGATAATGTGTGTGTGGGCACCGCAACTACACACGTGATGGAAAGAATCAAGCAACCAAGTACTAAAGAAGATCCAGCGCCAGTTACCAACCTGGTATTTATACTCTTGCCTTATTGTTTGTACTGCAAACATTAGAATAGTTGCTGACCGAAGCTGACAGGACTATTCTACCCAAGTGGAACAGGTAGTACTGGTTTACAGCTTACCAGTAGCAGGACTAGAGTTAGTTCTGAACTAACCTGATCAACTTGACTTGACACCAGCAAAAGGAACAGCCAACATGTCAAATTACAAATTAGATACCAAAATCAAGCATGTACAACAATTTAAATATCTGGGAAGTGTTTTAACAGAGGATGGAAAGAGGATGCAACACTGAAATCTGAAGGGGTATTTAGAATAGTGAAAGATGCCTTCCAAAAGCTGAGCAAAACATTAAGAAACAGTAAACTTTCATTAAAAACAAAGGAAAAGAGTATGCCTATATGGAATTAAATGCTAGATAATCTCATCACAGATAAAGAAGAGACTTGAAGCAACAGAAATGTGGTTCTACAAAGGAATGCTGCAAATACCATGGACCAAACATGTGAGGAATGATGAAGTTTTAGAGAAAATAGAAACAAAAAGGACACATCAAGAAGAAATAGTTGACATTTCTAGGGTACATAATTAGGAAAGAGGGCTTGAAAATTTTATACTCACAGGACACATTGAAGGCAAGAGGAAAACAACACACAACCTACCTAACATGCTTGAGTAAATGAATGGCAGAACAAGATTATGGGGAGATAACTGTTGGTTCCAATCCACAAAGGAATGACTGTAAAAACATCTCCCTTCTCAAATTTATAGACAAATCATACAGATGCATGCTGGGATTTCTTCATCGGCAATAAGATAGGCCGCTTCTTAGTCTCATCCAACTTAGTTTGGTTTGGTTTGTTCTATGGCATATCAACCTCAATGGGTTATTTAATGCCGACAAGATTTTATTGCTGGTAATATTTTTTCCTCAAAAATGCATTGCTGGTAATAATTTTTCCTTAAAAAATTTATTACTGGTATTAAAACCTATTTTTACACTTTCATAGTGTTTTGACTTCAGTTTGGGGGTTAACTATTTGCCCCTTGTTGTGACCCCAACAGGTGCCACCACCCTGGGTCAGGGCGAACCCAAGAACACCAGCAATCAAGAGGTAGCTCCACATTCCTCAAAACCTCCTGATCAGAGGCCCAGCTATTGGAATCTGCTCATTGTCCTACTCAGGACACAGATAGAATTTATTGTCTTACCCAGGACACACCAACTTAATTCTGTTCTTCCTTGTCTTGAAGCCAGATCACTGCGATAACTTGTCTGTATCCCCTTTTGTGTTAACACCATTCTTAGTTTGTGAACTTTTTGTCTTATTACTGTTGCTTTGCTTATTTTTGTCTTGTTTGCTTAATATTATTTTTGCTCTATTCTTTTCTTTCTCTTCTTAAAGTTTATTGCAAACTTTGTCAATTCTTCTCTATATTTCTGAGATGAGGTATTGTGATTATTTATAATATTTACATTATTCAGACTGTTGTCCTCATCTTTATTGCAATATTCATATAAAGGAAAAAGAGGCCAACAACTTAAAAGAAAAATGCAAGAACACTCTAAAGCCCTAACACAAGGGGAAATAGAAAAATCAGGCATGGCTGACCATATATGGAGAGAAAAGAGAGATCACTACCCTCTGTGGGATGAAGTTGAAATAATAGAAAGAGAACATTACTGTAAAATGCAAAAACTTATGGAATCAGCATATATGCTAGACCACAAAAATCTCCAAAGCCAGCCAAGCATAGACATGAATACAATTTGAGAACCAGTAATATAGAGAGCTAGAAAAAATCAATAATAACAAAAAATTGTAATATGAGCCCTGGTGGAAAATGATTTCTGAGACATTAGGTTTATAATTCCAAAAATTCACTCACTGATGGCCCAGTAGATTGGTTGATAACTCAAAATTGACTTAACCCAAAGAGTTATGAGTTTGCAAACAGAGTGAACAAAAACTTGGAGAGTTGAGTTATTAACTGGAACTGAGCTATCCAAAGGCATGGCACGTGGAATTAGAACAATTTACCACCATGGTTTCAGTTCAAAATTTCAAGAAATATCACTTGAAAAAGGTTGGACAGTACAATGGGAATATGGCGATAAAAAATTAACAGTTTAAATAGTGTAAATAATTTGTCTATTCTGTTTGTAGGACAATTCTGTCAATTATATTTAACCCTGGTCAATTACTCTACAATAACAAAAAGATAAAATTTATTAAGAGCTACAAATGGCAGGAAATTGGGTAAGTCATGAAGGGACACAGCATATAGAAGACAATAAAAAGTTAACTTTTTTGATATACATATAAAATAATCCAAATAAAAATCAGAAAAGTGTATCACTAAACTATTAACTGATAAGATTTAAGCTAGAGATTTATTAAATGCTTCTTCACAAATATGCATGTTAATGTACTGTTACATTGTATGTTAAAGTTGACAGTTACATGATAGTATTACTAACAAGAAAATGTTTCACTTACAATGCTAATGAAATGCTTGAAGAACTTGCATCAAAATTTTACATGTTTATGAAACAAATAATGTAAATAAAACCTTTTCAATTTTATCTAAAGTTGAGTACAAGAAAAGTGTGGCTACAAGGAGCTAAGATGACATTACATTAGATTGATTACTTTCTTTTTTACAAAACTAGTGAATAGAAAATGAATGGACACTCCATTAGAATGATTGGTTTCTTTAGAAACAAAACCAGTGGATAAAATACTTCAAGCAAACAGAATCTGACTACGCAATAAATGAACAGCTTTAGCTTAAAAATATTCATAGGGGATAAAGTGGGAAACCAAGATGACAGTCAGCTGAATACAGAACCCATGATCAGATTAAAAATGATGAACTATATCAAGCAGTAAAAACTATATTCCATGGTTAGTATGGAGAACTCAAAAACTGAAGCCTTTAGTTATCTGAAACAATAAGGTCCTACTTATATTCAGCCCTATGGCACTATTTATTATAGGCATTACAATAGATCAGTAAAGAATAAAGTCCTGTACAAGAAATTTGCATATTAGTATTATAGTAACTGTAATACTCAAAACCATATGTTGACAATATTCTTACAAGAATTAGAAATCACAGTAAACTAGCTTTAACAAAAATTACCTTTTCATCTTGATATTTAATCGATGCATAAAGAATTCACATCTTTACACAAAATCAGCTTTAAAAATAGATTTAGAGTAACTATAATATATACAGTGAATTTAGTGAATATATACAGGCAAAAATTGAAGAGTCAAGTTACAAAGTATTGAATAACTAGTTGAATAACATACTCCCACACAGTTGAAAATGTTTTAAATAAACATTAATTTTGAATATCTTTTACTGAAAAAAGATTGATTGTGGAATATCCCATTTTGAAAGAGCAGTTATACAAAATAATGCAGTTTTTTTCTTTTACATGTAAGTTCAAAATATATAAACTACTATTAGTTCAACAGAAAATCAAAAAAAATTCTAAAGATACAAAATGCAACAGTGAACATTATTCTGATTACCTAAGAGTTCAAAATTTGCTATTTTTTTTTTTTTTTTGTGAGGATATAAAACACAACAATTGAAGAACTGATAACAATGAAAATGAAAAAAACAAAAAATAAACAAAAAGACACCTGGGTGGTTAAAGAAAGAAGAGAGTTAACTTGTTCAAATTTTCATTTTTAATTCCTTATCTTAAAAGAAATTAATACTTTTGCATACAAATAAAAACATCAATTAAGAAGAATCATTGTTTTATCATTTTAATGTAATATTACTTAGAATCATTTGTAATAATATAAATCAGTTAAAATTTACTGAATTTTTATTATTATCATAGCTTTTTAAAGATGTTATCTATCTTAGAATTAAAACTACAATTTAAACTATTCATATTCTTATTTTGAATCTATAATGATAATTTAATTTGAATATATATATATATATGTGTGTGTGTGTGTAATAAAACATAGTTTTATGGTATGCTATATTTATGGGTTAAAGTGCTCAATATCAGGGATAGAATGTATATAAATATAAAAGAGGACATGGAAGTCAACACCCAGAGATAACAGTTTGTTTCATGCTAAATGCAATCATCAGGCCATGCCTGATGATTGTGCTTAGCATGAAATATATATATATATATATATATATATATATATATATATATAAACTTATGTGCCAGCTGCCAATGGAACCACAGCATAGCTATAAACTTAAAATTTCTGAAAGATACATTGATTCAAAGTGTCTATAAACAATGATTTTTCATTAAAAAATACTAGGACTTTTCAGGACCATATATATATCTAGCAGTTTTTATATCACTTGATTTATAGAAATAACACTTACCAGTTTGCCATCATTTTACTATTTTATTAAACTTAATAAACTTATTATTTCTATCTGTTATTTCCAGTGAATGAAAATGCAGGACAATAAAAACTATATACAAAACTACAATAAATTATAAAAGTTTATGAAACTGTCATTTGTGAAAAGCTATTTTGTGAAATATGAAAAGAAAATATTTTATGAAAAGCTATCTTTCACATTAGATACACAAAAACGTCAGTTTCTTGTTTCTTATTTTGTAATTTATTTTTATTTCCCTAGAGTAGCTCTATCAGAATATTTCATAAAGTACAAGTTGTGGAAAAACAAAGATTGCTATAAAATTTAAACTAAAATTTCTCACCAACACCATACTAATTGATATGAAACCAAATGCAGGACAAAGAGTACACAAGGTATAAAAAATGCTTATTTTTCAGGAATATCATTGGAAAGGGCTTCATGGAAAGACAAGACATACTACAGCATAAATGAATCCTAAAAGCAACCCAAGCATAGCTGGTGTATTTTTGTGCATTGTCACCCCATTAATACTCTTGGGGAAACTAAGAGTATTAACGAGGTGTCTTCATTTACACTCTCAAGACCAAAATTATAAACATCCATATGTAAGATAGCTGTTGAGCTATCAGAATGGCTAAGCCTGGTAATTTTGGTCTTAAATTATACAGCAGAATGTCAAGACACCTTGTCATGGAGTCTATGAAGACCAGGAGGCTAGAAAGAGACAAGAAAATGCTCAGGCACCTCAAGAATCATGGATTCACTATCACAATATTCTCTGACAAGAAAATTTTCATAGTGAAAAGTGTTTTGAACCACTGAAACTAATAGTACCTCATAGTCAATAGTTGATACCAAGGTCACCTTCAGGACAAAATCAAGCTCAGGCCGTGCTCTTGCATATCATGACCAACAATATTTCACAAGCTTGGTGAAAGGGTAAATGCTGATGCCTAGTATAAAGTCTCGAGTTACCATGTTTTATCATGATTCAAGGCTAAATATCCAAAAGGAAACCATGTTTGAACCCAGGATGGAAATCCAAAAAAGGTGCAAATGTTCTGCAGTACTAACTTTGCTGAATTCTGCCTCCAAATCAGACATGAATCAGTCAGACTATGCCATTTAAGGAATTTTGGGACAAGCCACTAACACAACCTCCAATACCATCAATATATCCAAGAACTTTGCAATTAAAAGTTATGCAATTATTCATGGTCATGTTGAGGCTGCAATTTAAAATAAATAAATTTTGATATTATCTAACTTTTATTAATACCTTATTTTTTTTTCATTAATAGGTCTATTTATACATAAAGCAATTTTGCTTTTCTATCCTGTATACAATGAAACTAGGTGAAATATCTTTTAGTAAACAATGGAAAATGTACTATTAAAATATCCTGTAAGTAGTAAATTCTCCAAACTTTCTTTTCAGCTAATATTAAGAAAATTGGAATTTCAAAATTCATAAATATTTATAATTATGTTCAGTAAAATGCATAAAAACAGTCGACTATTGTTTAAATTTTAAAACAAAATTATTTCCCCATTGTGTCAAATTTATGCACTTATTGACAATAGTCTCCAGTATATACTTTTGTATACCACAGATTTTTGCAGCTTCAGTTACACACCAATGTGATAAAATTAATGTCAGAATTTTTTTTGTTTCCCAGTGCATATAAAGGTTATGTTTAAAATGTAAGATATTAGCTATATATAACATAATGTATACATTGCTTTATTGTTAAGAAATGATGATTATCACCTGAACATTATGGCAAGCATAAAACTTTTTGTTGTAGAGGAATTTCTTCAGTGTTGATAGATGAAGAGTGATAATTTGAAACTTCTTTTTTCTTCCCAACTTTGGTAACAAAAAAAGCCTTGCTTTCTGATCTCACAGTGTTCTACATTTTTCTTTCATTTCTTGTCTTTTATTTAAAGTGAGATACATTCAACTCATCATTTCAATTGAACAAGTAAAAGTTATTATATAGTTATTAATTGGACTAATTTCAATATAATAATAATAAAGTTTATACTATTAGGAGAATTACCAAAATATGACACAAATTGAGCAAATGCAGTTGGCTAAGCACAATAAAATAAGGAATGGGTATGTTTGCTAGTTACTTCATAAAATATAACTTATATATATATATATATATATATATATATATACACACACACACAAAACAGTTAACCTACATTATACTATCCTACATATTTCCTTTAATCTACATGAAGCAAATATTTCTTAAAATAGGTCAACAAATTCTCAAAAGACACTGTCTAGATTTTTATCTTGACAATTTACTTCCTACATTATAAATTCCTTAAGAAACTGTAAGTTATAATCACCAGTTTTAAAGTACCCATTACCTTAATGAAAATGGAAAAATAACAAAATACAAAGAGTAAAAGTGAATTAAAATGAACAATGGATTATTCAGATAGCTGAACATGATTTTTTAAACTTTTGTAATATTTGTTTATAATGATGGATCAGTATTAAAAAAAAATAATTGTGTAGAAATTGATAAGAATATAGGAAGCAAAAATGACTACACAAAGAATATGGTCTTATTTAATTATATATATATATATATATATATATATATATATATATATATATATATACACACCATTGTCTTATAGAAATACTATTGCCTCATAGAAAAAATATTATGTATCCATTAAAAAGATTTAAACTACTGGAGCAGTAAGAAATACAAACAATAGAATTTAGTTTGCTGTAATAAATATATTCTAATCATGTGATTTTTTTTCAAAAAATAACAGTTGCAGTACAAGTTAATAAAAACAAATCATTGGGACACAATAAAGAAATATAGAAGGACTCAAATTGTAGTCAAACATAAGCCAGTATCAGTAACTCAAAGTGAACTTCTTAAGGGAAGTATTAATGACATTGACAAAAGAGATCATCTCAAATGGAAAAAAGACAAACAGAAAAAGATCATAAATTCTAAAACTAATGAAAAAAAGGCAACATATAAATCCAATGAATAACAAAGGAAATTGTTAAACAAAAAGATTAGAAATAGATGCAAAGAAGCAAAAGATGAATGAGTAAATGAGAAGTGTGCAGTGGTAGAAACATTATTAAACAGAGACATGCATAAAAAGATAAAAGAAGTAAAAGGAGAGAAAAAAGTACTAATCAAGAAGATGCATAATGTTGAAAAAAGGAACACTTATAAAGAAAATATATTTTAAAGAACAAATGCATAAAAGTGCAATTCCATAACAGTAAAGCAAAATCACAATATATAAAATCATCAAAGCACCAGTAGTACTAAAAACTGAGATAAAATCAGCACTGGTGAAGATGAATGAGAACAAAGCAACAAGGCTACAGGGTATTTTAACAGATATGCTGTCAGCCTTAGATGATTTCAAGATAATAAATTAAATATATAACAGCTGTGAAATACTGGAAGATCTCAGTAGATTTATCTTTATAACAATGCCAAAGAAACCATGTGAAAATGAATGCACAATCCAATTAGCTTAATGAGCCATTTAACTAAATCTATAATTAGGACTAATGGAGATGGGAGCAGAATTAGATCAAAAATAGGATAAGTAGAGTTTGACTTTGTTGAAGACATTGGAACAAGAAATGCTATCTTTATGATTATAATGCTATCAGAGTGAGCAATGTAAATGTCGAAAGGCCTATGCCTATGTTTCCTAGATCACACAAAAGTGTTTGATAATTTATGATAGAAAAACCTACTTGAACTACCATAAAAATTTGATTTACATGAGAAAGATATTCAAGTAGTATGTAATCTCTACTGGGACCAAACAGCCAGCATGCAGATAGAGAATGAATTCTGTGAATACGCAAGAATAGAAGTGTAAAACAAGGATAGATTTTTTCAATGGATTTATTCATCTTATAAAGTGAGACAAACCAAAGAGAAATAGAAGACCTATGAGAATTTGTTATGAGCAGACACAATCTTAACAACATAAGATACATGGATGACAATATGTTGATGGCAGACTCAAAAATGAAACTGAGAAAACTCTTACATAAGAAAGGACTATTAACTGTAAAAAGACAGAATACAAATGAGTAGCCTAAGGTATGGTCTATATATTGGTGATGTCAAAATCAAGTAGGTACAGGAATTCAACTATCTGGATTGTATAGTAACAGACAATAGAAAATGTGATACAGAAATCTGAAGACACATAAGAATAGCAAAAGATATCTTCCAGAAACTAAGGAAAGTACTAAGACATAGGAAAATATCATTAGAAACAAGAGCAATGAAGTGCTATGTAATATCTTATATGGCAGTGAATGGAGGACAATTTCCTTACAAATTAAGATGAGATTGAAGTGAAAGAGATGCAGTTCTACCAACAAATACCAATACCATGGTTGGAGCATGTGACCAATGAGGAAGAAAAATAGGAAAAACAAGGAAATTCACTTATAATCAGAAAGAGGCAGTTAACATTTCTGAGACATAGTGAAGAAAGAGGGTTGAGAGAATTTAACACTCACGGGACATATTAAAAGCAAGAGAAGCAAGGGAAAACAGCAAGTATCATATTTAAGGAGTTTGTGAGAATGGATGTCAGAACATTATAAATTGTAATATTAGTTGTTTCCTTATAAGGAAACATTTAGCATTCAATGAACAAGCAACCGATACTACTTTTGGTTGAAATTTATAGTCTTTCTCTTAACACAATTTTTCAGGAAAATAGGTAGCTCAATAGCTATTATCACTCATTCCATTATTGATGGGGGCTTCATTCAGCATCTTGATTACATAATTATTTTCTCTTCGAGTCACATGTGATATCTATTTTAGTTGTTGCTGAAAGTCCTCAAGTCATCATATTTCTGTTATCAGGATAATAAATTAAATATATAACAGTGGTGAAATACTGGAAGATCTCAGTAGATTTATCTTTATAACAATGCCAAAGAAGCAATGTGAAAATGAATGCACAATCCAATTAGGTTAATGAGCCATTTAACTAAATCTATTTATCTAGTAGAAATTTTTTGTGATTCCGCAGCACCAATCCACAATATTCAAAGAAGAATTTGTCTTCTCCAAGATCCACAGATTTCACTCACTCAAAGTCATTTTTTTTCTGAGAAAGCTGTTGCATACAGCTGACATTTTAGATATTTCTGAACAGGTTTGGTGCCATGTATAACATCCATATGAAAGTCTCCATCTGCTGAAGGCTATTTAAGAATATGACTCAAGTTTTCAGGTTAATGTTTTAGTTTTGAAGCAGTTTGCAGTGTTGGGCAAAACTATTACATGTTCAATTTTATTATAAGAAGCACAGTAAAGGTTAAAAATAAATTAGAGCAATAAAAGATAGGAAGATGTGAAGATCAATGTCTTGAAAATACTTGGTACATATAAATATTATTTAATTACATTAAGAGTAAGAAATAATGAAAAATAGCATAGTATATTAAATATAAGATTAGTAAAATACATGGTTATATTCAATAAAAAGGGTAATGTTAAATAAAAGTTTATAAAACAAAAAAGAATGAATAAAAGAAGCAGTAAAAATAGCCAAATTGTAGAGACACAAGAAATGCATGAAATATACAAGGCATCTACAAAAAAAGATTATATAGCTTTCTATTATTATTTATCAGCATCTTATAGTACAACTTTCTAAATAAAAAATAAAGCATCACATTAATAAATATTATTTACAGTCAGTGTGATATTTGGATCATATTGCTCTATATTTATGAAATAATATACATAACAAATATTAGAGTTAAACCTGACAATACCAAATTATAAAACAGTTAATGGATGATAAAAAAATAGAATTATAACAATCAAATATCCTTATTATATAGAAAGTTTGAAAGTTAAGAAATTTTAAAAGAAGAAAAATATATCAAGAAATATTTTTATAACAACACTAGGACAAATTTCCAAATTCTCCACATTCTCTAGTTATATTGGGGAAAATAGAAAGGAATTTAAGCAGCATATCAGTATGGGCCAAATAAGTGACTAACTTGATTAAACCAAGATGGAATTCTTCTCAAAAAAAAAAAAAAAAAAAGAATCATGAATGCCTGACTTATCGGTGAAAATCTGTTTTCAAGGAACAGAGTCCAGATTGTAAGAACCATATTTATAAATCCAAACTAAAAAAATATATTAAACAACAATACTAAAAGCAAACCAAGAAAATAGAGGGCCAACAGAATTATTCACAAATTCAGACAGAAAAAAATAGACAAATGTACAAGGAAACTATCGAGAAAGTTCTGTAGTTTTTACTATTTATCTGTAAGAAACCATGTTGTAAACAAATTTTAGCTACACAGATATTGGTAAGTGATGTAAATTAATAAGTTAAGCAAACACCCAAATAAGTAAAACATATTTTCTAAATATAATAAAATTTTTTTTGCAAGTTGCAGTGTATATTCTTTTCTAAATAATACAGGAAAAGAGGAGAGAAGTATCTAGCCATAGTGAATAAATGTTTTATTGCAAATACCTAGTTATGATATCAAGTGTTTAGACTGAAAATATGACAAGACAGATCTGAAAAGCTGAATATAAACAAATATCAATTTCAGCTGTTATATTAAATACAAAAAGCACTGATCATCAGAGTGAGATGGAGAAGTCAATCAGGATTGAGACAGTAATAAGACTTTGTGGATTACACAACAAAATAGTAACAAGCAAGAGTTTTGTGCTATCTTTCTTCCAGTTAAAGAGAGATTATAACTATGCAGCTCTCATTGATGCAGTCCAGATCACAGATTCCAAAAATGTAGAACAAAGACTCACATGCCTGAATAGGTAAAATTTATTTTCTTTTTTCTAGCAGGCCAAGTCAGAGAACTCATACATACCTTTTTTTTTAACGACATTTTGTATTTATACTCCCCATCTTAGCCTCTTAAATGCCCTTGTAGTGATACTGAATCAACTTTGATTTTATATTAAAACAACAAAGAAAAATGGTTGTTGTAATAAAATGCAAATGATAAGAAAACACAATAGAATTTTAAAAGAAAATTATGCTCACATCTATACATGAGTAGTACTGATATACACACAATCATATATATTTTTTTTACAGTAAGGTTCACCCTGTAAAAGGCCCAGGGGCCACTCGAGATAGAGGGTTACATTAGAGTGTAGTTTATATGGATAGGAGGGGAATATATTAGTTTACTCTAGACTTGAACAGGCGCTGATTGTAGTGATCAGGGAAACATTCTCTTGGGAGTCTGTTCCAAAGGGCAGTGGAAAGCTGTTTGAGTGGAACTTATTTCATGACATTAGAATATACAAGAAATGAAGGTGGTTTGTTACTAAGTGGGATGGTGGGTTTTAACCGTAAAGGTCAAAACTGGTGGAACCATGAGATGCAGTTCATCTGAATACTTTCCATGGTAGTAGCAATAGAGCAGTGAGAGACTCACCACATCCTGTCTTTGAGAGAGAGAGAGAGAGAGAGAGGTTGGAGTGTGGAAAATAATTCTTCTCCAACAAGGATTCCAAGATGCTTTTGAAATCTATAAAGACTGGAAAGTGAGGTCTGGGCAGCTCCTGCCCAAATATGGCAACAGTACACCATTTTCAGCTTCATCTAGCTCTTATAAAGGTAGAGGATAGCATGAGGAGTCAGGTACTTACTGGAGTGGTACAGGAAGCCAATCATTTTAGATACATCTTTAGTGATAAAGTACTATGCAAAAGTTTTCAGACACTTTAAACTATTGTCAATTTTTAATTGCCAGCTCATAATTGGATTATTCATATTATGTTTTTTTAAGGATGAAGTAGTGGCTCTATTGCAGTTATTTCCATTTTCTTATTCTGTGTTGTGTTTCTTTAGGTCATGGGCAATCATTGCTCTCCACAACCTTCTGTTCTTTGGAGTTCTTAGTAAAGTTTGTCTTTTTGCTATCTCTTATAATTCTTGTTCTGCCAACAAGCTTGTTAGGTAGGTTATTTTCTGCTTTCCTTTGTCTCTCTTGCTTTAAATATGTCCTGTGCATGTCAAATTCTTCAATCCCTCTTTCCTGAGTATACGCCCAAGAAATTTCAATTGTCTTCTGATTTTAAGTAAATATGTATTCTCTGTTTCCATTTTTCATAAAACTTCTATGTTACTCACATTTTCTCAGCTTCTTTCTGTAGAACCACATTTCTATTGCCTCAAGTCTTTTCATTTGTGAGGAAATTGTCCAGCATTTATTATCATATAGTAGGACTGATATTACATAACAGTTCAGTACCCTTTTCTTTGTTTCTTAATACTTTGCTTAACTTTTGGTAGCCATCTTTCACTATTCCAATGTCCTAAAAGATTTTGTTGTCAGATTTTCCATCCTCTATTTAAACACTTCATAGATATTTAAATTTTTGTACTTGCTTGAATTTGGCAGCTCCATTTTGTAGTTTGCATCTAAGCTGTTCTATTTGCTGACAACTATACATTCTGCCATCTTACAATTGATGTTTAGTCCTTTCCTTTATTACCTTATGTAGGAGTTCCTGTAGTTTCCTTCTGCTATAAACACTGTCATCTAAAGTTAAGATTGTGGCCATCGATAATTAATTCTTTCAAGATCACCTCACTGTAAAGTTTGGTGAAAGGACACATCCTTGTCTTACACCCCTTTCTATTTTTGTGTATTCACTAAATTAATTTTCTCTCCATATGCATGTAGTTTGTTCCTACTATATGTATGGGATTATTGAAATTTACAATATGTATTGGATTAGTGAAATTTACTTTTCTTAAAGAATATTACATTATACATTGATAGTGAATGTATATACAAGCAAAATGCACCATATCTAGCTGGTCAATAATTTGCTATTAACAAGACTATGGGCTCTTCTCCAAAATTTATCAGACTCAGCTCAACAGTAAGAAATAGCCTTGCCAAGATTATGTCTTGCATATATATACTAATACTCTAGCAGAGGGGGGTTACAGAGTTATCAGAAAGATGTTTGCATTTCTGGAGGCAAGCCAATATTGTTATTAAAATGGATGACTTTCTTATAAAATTTATAGCCATAAGCAAAGTTAAACTTATTAAATGATGTCTGAGATTTGACATTATATACAATGGAGGCAATAGATATCTAAATTAAATCCATTCTAATAACAGCACAGGAATTATACATGTTCTTTGCAACATAATCCGCTAAAGTACATTATTCAGAAGAAATGAATATACAACCATATATAAGTGAACATGGTAGTCAACATTTAGAGGTGGCAGTCTGTTTCATGCTAGATGCAATCGTCAGGCATCGGTGGCCTGACGATCATGTCTAGCATGAAACAGACTGCCACCTCTAAGTATTGACTTCTATGTTCACTTTTATATTTACACGCACTCTATCTCTGATATTGAGACTTTATCACATAAATATAGCACATCTTAAGACTATATTTCTTTATATATATATATATATATATATATATATATATATATATATAATACTATCAATAAAGAATTATTTTGATAATATAAAAGTACTTATAGCAAATCATAATTATTGAGAAGGTGCAGCTTAATTTAAATCCTGAAATTTTAAATCTGATATATGATGCCATGGTGCAGCAGTGATTAAAAGCCATAAAATAAATAGTACTTTAAGTGAAACAATAAAATTTACAAAATTTTACAGAATACTAATAGGAATTTGATAACAAATTCATTTTTTGCTAACAAAAAGGTTAATTTTTATAAAATATCAGACTAGAAATATTGTAAAAATGAAAGCATGAAAATTTGATTTTTCAAAATATCTCATTGTAATATTGTAAAATGTCAAAGATAATTTTGAACTTCTGTAATATCAGTCAAGGTAATAGATTAGGTCTATAGATAAATGATTTTAAATTTAAGTAAATATTTTATTTTTTTGATAACTGGTAAACCAAGCAGACATAATATAAAAATAAATAAAATCAAAACAAGCAGACATATTAAAAAAATATTTATTACATGCAAACTATTACAAGAATAATGGAGTTGTTATCCAAACTATGACTCATTGTTTTTTGTTTTTTAAACTATTATTAAACAAATCTGGTATAGAGATGATTATTCCTCAAAACTATCATTACAGTAAATTAATGATTTTGGCAAATGTATGACATGACAAGTTTACTTGTCAATGATTTAATTTCTTCTCTTTATGCTTCCTAAAATAGAAATGCTGAGTAGAATGAAGAATAGTAAAATATCTGAATGATCAATTACAAGGGATAATTATAAAGTTAATTACTGAAATTTTGTGCTGACATTAGCAGACAGTTATTTGTCTACAGATTCTCTTCTAGGAACACTTTAATTCTTTAAAAAATATGAAAATCAAGGTTTCTGCTGAAGAAAATCTTTTCTTCAAGAAGTACTCAATAACAGAAATTGTATCATTATCATTTGCATGGAGCATACCAGTCAATTACCTTTCTTACTGAAAGAAAGTTATAAAAAACAGAGCCCCAAATGGGTGATTAGTGTTATAAAATAAAATAAGACATATCTCAGCTGATTTGCAGGCAAATAAACTAACATACTCAAGAGTGAGAGCCGGATGTGAACGGGACAAGGCCCTGTCACAAAATGACCATTATCATCGTTTACGCATAGGCCCAACGCATGAGTTCCAGTCAAAAAATAAAATATTATTTTAAAGTGTTCCTATTTCTCGATCAATAAAAATGCTTCTCTCCTAATTATACACGTCATTTTTCAAGCCTGTTAAGCCATAAAAAGCGCCATAAAATGGGTCACATGGAGAAGTACAAGTTCAGTCAACAGGAGGCCAGGGAAGAGATCTGTCTGGGAAGTCAGCATGAGGAGCGCCACGCCAACCAGTGAGAAGTACTATGAGAGATCAACCCAGATTGGCAGCTGGCTTATGAACTATACCACAAGGTAGCTGTCCCAAAACCACACGTTTCTATTGAAATAAATCACATAAATCTATTTCTGCTGTTGTCGTATTTCTTTCTTGCAACCATACGCTTGTCTATAACACTGGTGTCAGAAGTGTACAGCAAGAGAAATATGGACGACTACACGAGCTTCACCAGAGCCAAACTATTTACTCTCATCAAGGAACAGAAAACACTACTATTCAACTTGAAAACGGGACCAACACAGCCTTCCGAAGCTACGATACACGAAATTCAAGCTGACATAAACGACATGCTGACTTCCCTAAAATCAACTATTTTAACACCTCCCACCGCTCAAACAAACGGCAATTACAGCTTAATGATGCGCCAACAAACTATACACAACATATTGAAGCTAGAGAGAACTTTACACCCTGGACACGACATGAACCGATTCATCACGGCTGTAAACAAAGCATGTCATGCCAGAACTCAGCACCTATACCAGCCTCGAATGCGAATTCATCAAGTCTGCTAAAGATTTACTGAACCAAAGTATCTTTCATCAGATGGTTGACTCAAAAAAAGACATATCCACCTTCGAACAACTGAAGGAATCCTTATTAGCAGCCCATGGAAGCCAGAAGACTAACTTCCAACACCTCAGTCAAGCCTAGGATCTGGAATGGCAAGACAGCAAAAAATTAACAGACTTCGCGGTTCAACTCGAAAACACCCTTAGAGAGGCAGCCGTCCACATAAAAAACAAATACAAAATACAACGAATGATAATATACAAGCCATAAATGATGTGGAACAGGATTTTCGCTTTGGACAGGACGAGATGTGATGCCTCATTCGCCGTGCCCCGACGTCAGCCATCACACCTTCAACCTTCAAGGACTCGCTTGCCATTCACTGCTCGTCCAATCCACCTTCAACTTCAGGGACATCACCTTCTCTGGCGTCGCAATGCTAGACTCTGGATGCTCCCCCTGCATCTTACCAATATATCAGTTACCCAGAGAAGCCAAGAAACACATGACCCGCTCTGACATCGTAGCAAAAGGAATCAACGGCAGCACCACCGCCCTTGGCAAACTGACTTGCAACATCACCATCGGCAGTCGAGACTCACCCACATTCAAAAAGGTTAACATGCTGGTAACTACCCAAACCACACCGATCCTGATCGGCCAAAATATCCTATGTGACAACACACTCGATTCCTATCTAATCGACAACCAAAATGCGACTATAGAATTCAGATGCACACATTCTTCAGGATACACAACACACACAGCCGCAATCATATCACCGTCATCGTCAACCAACGATCCAGCATATGGTGCCCAAGCTGACGTCATCCAAAACCAGCCTACTATGGAACTACAGCTCAAAATCCAGACACTTGACCAAAAGCTAACCTGGCTAAAGCATAGCACGGGGCTATCGCTACCAAACTACCCGAATCAAGATGAACTAGAGGCCACTGCAAACTTACTCATTCACTACGCTGACATTATCGGCACCGAAAGCAGCAGCAGAGGCATATTCATCCGACCCATCCGCATACCAACCAACGGCCAGTCAAACAACACCCGATCGCCCAGGCTTTGGAAGCAGACGTTGATACCGAAATTAATATATAATTATATACTATACTAAATTTAATCCCACTAACTTAATCAGCTGTAATAACTCCTCCCCACCAATTAACATATTGCAGAAAACCAACACTATATATTAATTTAAATGTCCCTTGACAGATTACATTTCCTATAAAAAAGCTAATGCATATGTTGCTTATTCTACAAGAACATTATCAAGACAATTCTTTCTACATACATAAGTACATTGTCACATACTGAAAATGAATTTGTTGCAGTAATATTTTTATTTTTTTCTTTAAATCTCAGTTGTTTCTTCATTTTCATTATAAAGTTGTCTTTTTCCACTTTAACTCTTATTTTCTCTAATGTTACAGGCAGTTCTTCACTGTATTATATAATACATTCTTAATTTCATTTTCAGCCCTTATTGCTGTAATTACTGTGTCCTCTAGTGGTTTGCAGAATTTTGGTATTAATCTAGACAGTCCATCCGCATGACTCAATTTTTTGGATGGTAGAAACTCTATTTTATAATTGTAGTTTAATAAGATTATGCCCCAGTTCTGCAGTCTATTTCCTATATACATGGGAACACCCTTTTTTGATCCATAAACTGACAACAATAGATGATAATCTGTCTTTAGTGTGAACTGTCTATGAAAAAAAACTTGTGAAACTTTTTTGGAGCAAATATAATAGCCAATGCTTCTTTTTCAATCTGGCTGTAGTTTTTTTCAGCTGCTACTAACAATCTTGAAGAAGGAGATATTGGTTTAGTTTTTCTGTCCTCATATTTGTGTAGTATCACAGCTCCAATACCAGACTCACTTGCATCTGCTGCAACCACAATCTCTAATTTAGGGTCAAAATGAGCTAGTGACAAGTCCAACATTAGGACTTGTTTTGATCTCTTTGAAAACACTTTGACATGTATCTGACCAATCCCATTTAATGTCTTTCTTTAGCAAATTATTCAAGGATGCTGTTAATTTATGCATGTTTGGCACATACACATGATAGTAATTAGCTAACCCTAAAAATACTTGTAATTTTGATCCATTTGTTGGGGCGGGTATGTCCCTTATTGTGCTTGCCCTTGAAGGATCTGGTCGTCTTCCATTTGCATTGATAATTTGTCCTAGGTATTTCACTCAATTCATAAATAGTTTACACTTTTCTTCACTGATGTTAAAACCATAGTCTTCAATTCTTTCAAAAACTTTTTCATATCTTCCATATGTTGGTTTCGGCTTTCACTTTTTATAAGTATATCATCCAAATATACTTGTGCACAATCAAAACCAGCAAGCACAGTCTCCATAATCTGTTGAAAAATGCTTGGTGCTACCTTTATACCAAAAGAAAGTTGGTTAAATTTGTACAGTCCTTTATGAGTATTAATTGTTAAAGGTTTAGAATATGCTTTGTCTACATGTACTTGTAAGGTATGCATCCAAAAGATCCAATTTAGAAAAAAATTTATCATCATTTAATTTGGCAAAAATTTTCTCCAGACTTGATAATGGGTATTTACATTCTTTCAAACTTTCATTCAATCCTGTTGAAAAATCGTCACATACATGGATTTTATTATTTTTTCTTTATGTAAACTGTTGGTGACAACCATTCAGAATAGTCAACTTTTGATATAACCCCTAATTTGTCCAGTCTTTCTAATTCCTTATTAATAGGTTCTAATGCCACAAAAGGTACACTTCTTTTTGGCTTGAGAACTGGTGTTACATTTTATTTTTACTTCAAATTTAGCTTTTGTTTTAGTGCATCTACATCAACCTTCTGAGAAAACTTCTGGGAAACTCTTTTTTAATTCTTTCTTTAATTTTTCGGCTGCTGTATTAGTACCAGAGGTAATAAAACTTATTTTGTTGCAGAATAAATTAATTGGAAGGTCCCACAGATCAAAAAATGCAATCCAATCTGTTCCAAATAAATTAGCTATGTTCTTTACCACAAATACAAGTGTTTTTTTTTTTTTTAGTTTTTCCAACAAAAAAACATTGCAGGTGAACTCAACCATAAAGTCCAATTTCTTCCCTGTAACTTCACAAGCAATTTTTACAGAAGTTTCTAAACTGGTTTTATCCATTTTTCTCCATGTCTGTTCATTGATAATGGTGATATCAGACCCTGTATCCAGTTGTAGTTTTATTTTTACATGATTAATTTTAACAAAAACAAATTTCCTCTTTTGAGATGTTTTTAGCTCAGTTAAAGACATGTTTGATGAATTTTTTTTTGTAGTTTTTCCTTTAAGTTTACTTTATACAAAGTATTTACCATGTTCACATATGTTCTACTTTTTTCCATTTTTTGCATTTACAATGAGTAAATTTGTGTCCAATCTTCCCATATTCATAGCTTTTTTTTGTTCTTGAAAAAACAACCACTTTTAAAATGTTTACTGCCACAACCATGGATATTGACAAAGGTGTATAATCTTTTCTGAGGCGTTGCAGAAGGTCTATACTCCTTTTTCTTAAATGGTCGGATGTTATGGACATGTGAAATGTCTCTTTCCTCAATCTTTGTAATATTGAATTTCAGATTAACCATGCATTGACACTCTTCAGCTATTTTCTGGAGAGTTAACTTTGAATCCATCTCTCATTTAGACAGTGTTTTAGCTCATATTTCAGCATCCTTATTAGCAGTTAAGCCCTGTACAAATATTAGGCATTTGAATAAATCCAGTGTTAATTCATTCAATTTAAATTTCTCACATTCCCAGTTCACTACTCCAGCATAAGTGACAAAATCTTCATTGTCATCCTTTACTAAGTTAAGACATTGTCAACATGTGTTAAATAGTGAGCACCTATCGCTGAAAATTTCTGACAGAATTAATACAATTTCATTACAATTTATCTCACATGGTTTTTTTGGCAAAATAAAATTCACATATTTTTTATGTTCTGCAGAAGACAGTTTCCTTAATAATAAGCAAACTTTTTTTCCATCATCCCAGTGCAAACAATCCTTTTTGAAGCTTTCTTTGGATCTTCTATAATATGCTGCAAATCTTATTCCATCGCCTGGATTGTATAAAAATTTGCTAATTGAATTGGCAACATCATCTGGAGTGAATAAATCTGATGTTCTTTCCAGTGAAGTTCTATGTAATAATAATTACAGAACTTTCTGTTGTTGTTGCAATTATTGTTCCAACATTTGAACCATGAGAGACTTTAATTCTTCCATTTTTCTGTAGTCCACCAAATTGATTTTTGAATATCCTCACCAGGTCATTCATTTGTAGTTCTACAAAATTCATAGTTCCATATGTCGCCACTTTTCTGAATATTCACTGAATATCCTGGTAATTATAATTAATATAGCATAAAAAGGTTTTAAAGTGGGTGGGATTGAGGGAGGAACTCAAGATAGCTAAAAAGGCAAAATTACTCTATGGAAATTTCAATTTGTTTTTATGTTGATGTTTGAAGATTTAGAAGGGATGGGAGTTGGGGAGTGATTTAGGGTAGCTAATTAAGGGAAAATTATATTATGGAAATTTGAATTTGTTTTTATGTAAACATTTGAACCCTAATTCGTTCCCTGATTCAATAGTTGGCTTTCATTATTGTATTTTATTATATTAATTTTTTTTATTCTAAGGATAAAATATACCTACCTCTAAAACTGTTAGGAATTTGTGAAGAGCCTACAATTTTCTAAACTATTTGTGGGTTTAAATTTTTGTCCTTTTATTCCACCAGTTTTTTGGGCTGTAGAGGGAGGGGGTGGAAATTAAAAAAAAAAGTCATTCTACATCACTCCCCGACTCCCATCCACTCTAAATCTTCAAATGTTGACATAATAACAAATTCAAATTCCCATAGTGCAATTTTGCTTTATGTAGATACCTTAAGTCACTCCTCCCCACTCCTACCTCCTCTAAAAATTTTCTATGCTATATTAATTATAATTTATAAACTTTCCTCTACTTAGAATATTCCCCTAATTCTCTTACCCCTTCCCCTTACTTCCTTGTTATCTTATATATTTTTAAAAATTATTTTAAAATTTATTTTTAAATCCATTTTTAATTTTAAATTTATTCTTTCCTATTTCTAACGTCCCCAATTCACCTTTATCGGGCTAATATTCACCTTCAAGATAGATAGTTACCAGCCACCCTGACCCCTGTCTGGTGCCTATCATCTGACTTAAACACTGAAAAGTGCGGACTCCATATTAGGTATTTTCATCAAGTTAAATTTTAGGTTGACCCTTTAGCATCTAATATCACTTCCTTACAGTTAACTCCTACTTCCTGCTTCCTCTAGCTTTATGGATGCAAACTTCATTCCACATCTGGTTTGAAAAGACAGCCGACCACTTTCATCATCTGCCAAAATAGTCTATTTCCCACATGAGGTACAAAATATTGTTTTGATTATTCACACACACACACACACACACACACACACACACATAAACCTCAGTCTGGTTCATCAATTGTAAGCATTAGGAAACATTCTGATCTTATAAAACTAATTTCTTATACCATGGATAATTCCAAAATGATTCAAGATAATTCTTGGCATACTCTGCAGTAAGCCCTGCCAGTACTTCAGTTTTGTGATCTTTTTATGATGCACCATTTCATTAATAGGTTTATTTTACCTTTTTCTTTAACCTCCCAAATATGATATGACAGTAATATTTTTATAACTTTCCAAGTTGAACGATATCCTATAGTTGCTGAATCTGTCTAAAACACATTTTGGTTAAGCTGATATAGATTTTTTTTTCAGGTGGTTTTCAAATTTAACACATGCCTTATAATTATATTTCTGCCTAACAATTGCCATTCAAGATACACACTTTTACTGCAGTTGCATTTTGTATTTCTTCATTTCTCCTGTTTAATTATCTCTTGCTATGTGCTTTAATTAATCTTTTGATGTTTCGCAAACAATTAAAACTTATTTTTACTGTATTCCTATTCCAGTGCTGATCTTTGTGGGAAATGTCTGTTTTGCAATTTAAAAAAAACACCCTGCCAAATTATTTTTTGTTTTTCTTGCTTTTCTTTCATCTGTCACTGGATCCTCATGTTTTAGAAATTTTAACCTTGCAATGTGTCCCTCAAATTTAGAGCCATCTCATATCCTCACTTACTTTGTTAAATACATTCACATTGAAATAGCTTCAAGATAACCTGTACTCTATACCCAGTTGAATTCTGCTGATGATATTTCTAGGGTTGTTGGATTTAGTGTTCATGTATACTATCAAACTGCCTATTTTCCCATATGATGTTACGGTGTAGTTACATAGATTGAGCCTAACATTCCACTACTGTCAGAATTGTCAAAACCGAATTAAATTGTTCAAAAAGTTAATTCTTTACTCAATCATTTCTTCTTCCTCTTTTGTTGTCCACCACAATAAACATATCATGTTATAGGCCATTATTTGATTTATAAACAATCACTCAATTTTTCCAACAGGAAAAGTCCTATTAAATCACTCAGTTTGCAGTATTGAAGCCGCCATACATATACCAAAGGTCTCATCTATCTTTTTTTCTTTTCCTATATTTTGTTGTAGTATAACATTGACATTTGCCAGTATTTTATTCTCAACCTCATCATTGATAATTTCCATGTATTCTTTTAATGGCTGTATTGAACATACTCAATATGCCCATTAAAAGAATACATGTAAATTATCAATGATGAGACTGAGAAAATCAAACATTGCTAAAAGTCTGTGATAGACAGATAGTAGTCTGATATATTTAATAAAGTAGCATTATTTTTCAGATTAGGTAAGTGTTTGAAAACCAGTCTGGCCAGTATTGCACTACTGTTTCATTTAACATAATACATAATATTTTGCCCATATTTTGTAAAATTATCTTGTTTCAGTTCAGTTTTAGAAGTGTTCTGTAATCAGCAAGATGTTTATTTTTATATCTCTGAATAAAAACAACTAAATCTGGAGAAAATGTTGCTTATTTTCATATTTCTAAAAAAAAAAAATAAATCTGGAGTAAATATGGATTATAGTAATATCTCGAAATAAAAAAACAATCTGGTAAAAAATATGGTTATTTTACAAATTTACATAAAAAAGACAATATCTGGAATAAAAATTTTCTTTTCATATTTTTACATTTCCAAATAAATAAAAGTAAATCTGAAGAAAATGTTACTTATTTTCATATCCTTACATAAAAATGTCTAAATCTAATTATTTTCATATTCTTGAATACAAAAAAGTCTAACTCAAGAGAAACTTATTTTCACATGAAAAACACTAAATCTGAAGAAAATGTTACTAATTTTCATATTCTTACATAAAAATGTCAATATCTAATTATTTTTATATTCCTGAATAAAAAAGTCTAAATCAAGAGAAACTTATTCTCACATGAAAAACCCTAAATCTTTTGAAAATGTTACTTATTTTCATATTCTTACATAAAAATGTCTAAATCTAATTATTTTTATATTCCTGAATAAAAAAAGTCCAAATCAAGAGAAACTTATTTTCACATGAAAAACCCTAAATCTGAAGAAAATGTTACTTATTTTCATATTCTTAAAAAAAAATGTCTAAATCTAATTATTTTCACATTCCTGAATAAAAGAAAGTCTAACACAAGAGAAACTTATTTTCACATGAAAAACCCTAAATATGAAAAACAGGTTACTTATTTTTATATTCTTACATAAAAATGTCTAAATCTAATTATTTTTATATTCCAGAATAAAAGTCGAAATCAAGAGAAACTTATTTTCACATGAAAAACCCTAAATCAGAACAAAATATTACTTATTTTCATATTATTGCATAAAAATGTATAAATCTAATTATTTTCATATTTCTGAATAAAAGAAAGTCTAAATCAAGAGAAATTTATTTTCACATGAAAAACTCTAAATCTGAAGAAAATGTTACTTATTTTCATATTCTTACATAAAAATGTCTAAATCTAATTATTTTCATATTCTTGAATGAAAGAAAGTGTAAATCAAGAGAAACTTATTTTCACATGAAAAACCCTAAATCTGAAGAAAATGTTACGTATTTTCATATTCTTACATAAAAATGACTAAATCTAATTATTTTCATATTCTTGAATACAAAAAAGTCTAAATCAAGAGAAAGTTATTTTCAAATGGAAAACCCTAAATCTGAATAAAATGTTACTTATCTTCATATTCTTACATAAAAATGTCTACATCTAATTATTTTCATCTTCTTGAATAAAAAAGTCTAAATCAAAAGAAACTTATTTTCAAATGAAAACACCTAAATCTAAAGAAAATGTTACTTATTTTCATATTCTTACATAAAAATGTCTAAATCTAATTATTTTTATATTCCTGAATAAAAAAAAGTCTAAATCAAGAGAAACTTACTTTCATATGAAAAACCCTAAATCTGCAGAAAATCTTCCTTATTTTCATATTCTTACATAAAAATGTCTAAATCTAATTATTTTCATATTCTTGAATACAAAAAAGTCTAACTCAAGAGAAACTTATTTTCACATGAAAAACACTAAATCTGAAGAAAATGTTACTAATTTTCATATTCTTACATAAAAATGTCAATACCTAATTATTTTTATATTCCTGAATAAAAAAGTCTAAATCAAGAGAAACTTATTTTCACATGAAAAACACTAAATCTGAAGAAAATGTTACTTATTTTCATATTCTAACATAAAAATGTCTAAATCTAATTATTTTCATATTCCTGAATAAAAAAAAGTATAAATCAAGAGAGACTTATTTTCACATGAAAAACCCTAAATCTGAAGAAAATGAGACTTATTTTCATATTCTTAAAAAAAAATGTCTAAATCCAATTATTTTCATAATTGTGAATAAAAAAAAGTCTAAATCAAGAGAAACTTATTCTCACATGAAAAACCCTAAATCTTTTGAAAATGTTACTTATTTTCATATTCTTACATAAAAATGTCTAAATCTAATTATTTTTATATTCCTGAATAAAAAAAGTCCAAATCAAGAGAAACTTATTTTCACATGAAAAACCCTAAATCTGAAGAAAATGTTACTTATTTTCATATTCTTAAAAAAAAATGTCTAAATCTAATTATTTTCACATTCCTGAATAAAAGAAAGTCTAACACAAGAGAAACTTATTTTCACATGAAAAACCCTAAATATGAAAAACAGGTTACTTATTTTTATATTCTTACATAAAAATGTCTAAATCTAATTATTTTTATATTCCAGAATAAAAGTCTAAATCAAGAGAAACTTATTTTCACATGAAAAACCCTAAATCTGAACAAAATATTACTTATTTTCATATTATTGCATAAAAATGTATAAATCTAATTATTTTCATATTCTTGAATACAAAAAAGTCTAACTCAAGAGAAACTTATTTTCACATGAAAAACACTAAATCTGAAGAAAATGTTCCTAATTTTCATATTCTTACATAAAAATGTCTATATCTAATTATTTTTATATTCCTGAATAAAAAAGTCTAAATCAAGAGAAACTTATTTTCACATGAAAAACACTAAATCTGAAGAAAATGTTACTTATTTTCATATTCTTACATAAAAATGTCTAAATCTAATTATTTTTATATTCCTGAATAAAAAAAAGTCAAAATCAAGAGAAACTTATTTTCACGTCAAACCTTAAATCTGAAGAAAATGTTACTTATTTTCATATTCTAACATTAAATGTCTAAATCTAATTATTTTCATATTCCTGAATAAAAAAAAGTGTAAATCAAGAGAGACTTATTTTCACATGAAAAACCCTAAATCTGAAGAAAAAGAGACTTATTTTCATATTCTTAAAAAAAAATGTCTAAATCTAATTATTTTCATAATTGTGAATAAAAAAAAGTCTAAATCAAGAGAAACTTATTCTCACATGAAAAACCCTAAATCTTTTGAAAATGTTACTTATTTTCATATTCTTACATAAAAATGTCTAAATCTAATTATTTTTATATTCCTGAATAAAAAAAGTCCAAATCAAGAGAAACTTATTTTCACATGAAAAACCCTAAATCTGAAGAAAATGTTACTTATTTTCATATTCTTAAAAAAAAATGTCTAAATCTAATTATTTTCACATTCCTGAATAAAAGAAAGTCTAACACAAGAGAAACTTATTTTCACATGAAAAACCCTAAATATGAAAAACAGGTTACTTATTTTTATATTCTTACATAAAAATGTCTAAATCTAATTATTTTTATATTCCAGAATAAAAGTCGAAATCAAGAGAAACTTATTTTCACATGAAAAACCCTAAATCAGAACAAAATATTACTTATTTTCATATTATTGCATAAAAATGTATAAATCTAATTATTTTCATATTTCTGAATAAAAGAAAGTCTAAATCAAGAGAAATTTATTTTCACATGAAAAACTCTAAATCTGAAGAAAATGTTACTTATTTTCATATTCTTACATAAAAATGTCTAAATCTAATTATTTTCATATTCTTGAATGAAAGAAAGTGTAAATCAAGAGAAACTTATTTTCACATGAAAAACCCTAAATCTGAAGAAAATGTTACGTATTTTCATATTCTTACATAAAAATGACTAAATCTAATTATTTTCATATTCTTGAATACAAAAAAGTCTAAATCAAGAGAAAGTTATTTTCAAATGGAAAACCCTAAATCTGAATAAAATGTTACTTATCTTCATATTCTTACATAAAAATGTCTACATCTAATTATTTTCATCTTCTTGAATAAAAAAGTCTAAATCAAAAGAAACTTATTTTCAAATGAAAACACCTAAATCTAAAGAAAATGTTACTTATTTTCATATTCTTACATAAAAATGTCTAAATCTAATTATTTTTATATTCCTGAATAAAAAAAAGTCTAAATCAAGAGAAACTTACTTTCATATGAAAAACCCTAAATCTGCAGAAAATCTTCCTTATTTTCATATTCTTACATAAAAATGTCTAAATCTAATTATTTTCATATTCTTGAATACAAAAAAGTCTAACTCAAGAGAAACTTATTTTCACATGAAAAACACTAAATCTGAAGAAAATGTTACTAATTTTCATATTCTTACATAAAAATGTCAATACCTAATTATTTTTATATTCCTGAATAAAAAAGTCTAAATCAAGAGAAACTTATTTTCACATGAAAAACACTAAATCTGAAGAAAATGTTACTTATTTTCATATTCTAACATAAAAATGTCTAAATCTAATTATTTTCATATTCCTGAATAAAAAAAAGTATAAATCAAGAGAGACTTATTTTCACATGAAAAACCCTAAATCTGAAGAAAATGAGACTTATTTTCATATTCTTAAAAAAAAATGTCTAAATCCAATTATTTTCATAATTGTGAATAAAAAAAAGTCTAAATCAAGAGAAACTTATTCTCACATGAAAAACCCTAAATCTTTTGAAAATGTTACTTATTTTCATATTCTTACATAAAAATGTCTAAATCTAATTATTTTTATATTCCTGAATAAAAAAAGTCCAAATCAAGAGAAACTTATTTTCACATGAAAAACCCTAAATCTGAAGAAAATGTTACTTATTTTCATATTCTTAAAAAAAAATGTCTAAATCTAATTATTTTCACATTCCTGAATAAAAGAAAGTCTAACACAAGAGAAACTTATTTTCACATGAAAAACCCTAAATATGAAAAACAGGTTACTTATTTTTATATTCTTACATAAAAATGTCTAAATCTAATTATTTTTATATTCCAGAATAAAAGTCTAAATCAAGAGAAACTTATTTTCACATGAAAAACCCTAAATCTGAACAAAATATTACTTATTTTCATATTATTGCATAAAAATGTATAAATCTAATTATTTTCATATTTCTGAATAAAAGAAAGTCTAAATCAAGAGAAATTTATTTTCACATGAAAAACTCTAAATCTGAAGAAAATGTTACTTATTTTCATATTCTTATATAAAAATGTCTAAATCTAATTATTTTCATATTCTTGAATGAAAGAAAGTGTAAATCAAGAGAAACTTATTTTCACATGAAAAACCCTAAATCTGAAGAAAATGTTACGTATTTTCATATTCTTACATAAAAATGACTAAATCTAATTATTTTCATATTCCTGAATAAAAAAAAGTCTAAATCGAGAGAAACTTATTTTTACATGAAAAACCCTAAATCTGAAGAAAATGTTACTTATTTTCATATTCTTACATAAAAATGTCTAAATCTAATTATTTTCATATTCTTGAATACAAAAATGTCTAAATCAAGAGAAACTCATTTTCCAATGAAAAACTTTAAATCTAAAGAAAATGTTACTTATTTTCATATTCTTACATAAAAATGTCTAAATCTAATTATTTTCATATTCCTGAATAAAAAAAATTCTAAATCAAGAGAAACTTATTTTCACATGAAAAACCCTAAATCTGAAGAAAATGTTACTTATTTTCATATTCTGGCATAAAAATGTCTAAATCTAATTATTTTTATATTCCTGAATACAAAAAAGTCTAAATCAAGAGAAACTAATTTTCACATGAAAAACCCTAAATCTTAATAAAATGTTACTTATTTTCATATTTTTACATAAAAATGTCTAAATCTACTTATTTTTATATTCCTGAATTAAAAAAAGTCTAAATCAAGACAAAGAGGTTTTCACATGTAAAACCCTAAATCTGAAGAAAATGTTACTTATTTTCATATTCTTACATAAAAATGTCTAAATCTAATTATTTTCATATTCTTGAATACAAAAAAGTCTAAATCAAGAGAAACTTATTTTCACATGAAAAACCCTAAATCTGAAGAAAATGTTACTTATTTTCATATTCTTACATAAAAATGTCTAAATCTAATTATTTTCATATTCCTGAATAAAAGAAAGTCTAAATCAAGAGAAACTTATTCTGACATGAAAAACCCTAAATCTGAAGAAAATGTTACTTATTTTTATATTCTTACATAAAAATGTCTATATCTAATTATTTTTATATACCTGAATAAAAAAACGTCTAAATCAAGAGAAACTTATTTTCAAATGAAAAACCCTAAATCTGAAGAAAATGTTACTTATTTTCATATTCTTATAAAAAAATGTCTAAATCTAATTATTTTCATATTCCTGAATAAAAAAAGTTTAAATCAAGAGAAACTTATTTTCACGTCAAACCTTAAATCTGAAGAAAATGTTACTTATTTTCATATTCTAACATAAAAATGTCTAAATCTAATTATTTTCATATTCCTGAATAAAAAAAAGTATAAATCAAGAGAGACTTATTTTCACATGAAAAACCCTAAATCTGAAGAAAATGAGACTTATTTTCATATTCTTAAAAAAAAATGTCTAAATCTAATTATTTTCATAATTGTGAATAAAAAAAAGTCTAAATCAAGAGAAACTTATTCTCACATGAAAAACCCTAAATCTTTTGAAAATGTTACTTATTTTCATATTCTTACATAAAAATGTCTAAATCTAATTATTTTTATATTCCTGAATAAAAAAAGTCCAAATCAAGAGAAACTTATTTTCACATGAAAAACCCTAAATCTGAAGAAAATGTTACTTATTTTCATATTCTTAAAAAAAAATGTCTAAATGTAATTATTTTCGTAATCGTGAATAAAAAAAAGTCTAAATTAAGAGAAACTTATTTTCACATGAAAAACTCTAAATCTGAAGAAAATGTTACTTATTTTCATATTCTTACATAAAAATGTCTAAATCTAATTATTTTCATATTCTTGAATGAAAGAAAGTGTAAATCAAGAGAAACTTATTTTCACATGAAAAACCCTAAATCTGAAGAAAATGTTCCGTATTTTCATATTCTTACATAAAAATGACTAAATCTAATTATTTTCATATTCCTGAATAAAAAAAAGTCTAAATCAAGAGAAACTTATTTTCACATGTAAAACCCTAAATCTGAAGAAAATGTTACTTATTTTCATATTCTTACATGAAAATATCTAAATCTAATTATTTTCACATTCCTGAATAAAAGAAAGTCTAAATCAAGAGAAACTTATTCTCACATGAAAAACCGTATATCTTAAGAAAATGTTACTTATTTTCATATTCTTAAAAAAAATGTCTCAATCTAATTATTTTCGTAATCGTGAATAAAAAAAAGTCTAAATTAAGAGAAACTTATTCTCACATGAAAAACCCTGAATCTGTAGAAAATGTTACTTATTTTCATATTCTTACATAAAAATGTCTAAATCTAATTATTTTTATATTCCAGAATAAAAGTCGAAATCAAGAGAAACTTATTTTCACATGAAAAACCCTAAATCTGAACAAAATATTACTTATTTTCATATTATTGCATAAAAATGTCTAAATCTAATTATTTTCATATTCCTGAATAAAAAAAAGTCTAAATCAAGAGAAATTTATTTTCATATTCCTGAATAAAAAAAAGTCTAAATCAAGAGAAATTTATTTTCACATGTAAAACAATAAATCTGAAGAAATTTTTCTTATTTTCATATTCTTACATAAAAATGTGTAAATCTACTTATTTTTATATGCCTGAATAAAAAAAGTCTAAATCAAGAGAAACTTATTTTCACATGAAAAACCCTAAATCTGAAGAAAATGTTACTTATTTTCATATTCTTGCATAAAAATGTCTAAATCTAATTTTTTCATATTCCTGAATATAAGAAAGTCTAAATCAAGAGAAACTTATTTTCAAATGAAAAACCCTAAATCTCAAGAAAATGTTACTTATTTTCATATTCTTAAAAAAAAATGTCTAAATCTAATTATTTTCATAATCATGAATAAAAAAAGTCTAAATCAAGAGAAACTTATTCTCACATGAAAAACCCTAAATCTAAAGAAAATGTTACTTATTTTCATATTCTTTTATAAAAATGTCTAAATCTAATTATTTTCATATTCCTGAATAAAAAAAATTCTAAATCAAGAGAAACTTATTTTCACATGTAAAACCCTAAATCTGAAGAAAATGTTACTTTTTTTCATGTTCTAGCATAAAAATGTGTAAATCTAATTATTTTTATATTCCTGAATAAAAAAAGTCTAAATCAAGATTTTCTTATTTTCACATGAAAAACCCTAAATCTGAAGAAAATGTTACTTATTTTCATATTCTGGCATAAAAATGTCTAAATCTAATTATTTTTATATTCCTGAATACAAAAAAGTCTAAATCAAGAGAAACTAATTTTCACATGAAAAACCCTAAATCTTAATAAAATGTTACTTATTTTCATATTTTTACATAAAAATGTCTAAATCTACTTATTTTTATATTCCTGAATTAAAAAAAGTCTAAATCAAGACAAAGAGGTTTTCACATGTAAAACCCTAAATCTGAAGAAAATGTTACTTATTTTCATATTCTTACATAAAAATGTCTAAATCTAATTATTTTCATATTCCTGAATAAAAGAAAGTCTAAATCAAGAGAAACTTATTCTGACATGAAAAACCCTAAATCTGAAGAAAATGTTACTTATTTTTATATTCTTACATAAAAATGTCTATATCTAATTATTTTTATATACCTGAATAAAAAACGTCTAAATCAAGAGAAACTTATTTTCAAATGAAAAACCCTAAATCTGAAGAAAATGTTACTTATTTTCATATTCTTATATAAAAATGTCTATATCTAATTATTTTTATATACCTGAATAAAAAACGTCTAAATCAAGAGAAACTTATTTTCAAATGAAAAACCCTAAATCTGAAGAAAATGTTACTTATTTTCATATTCTTATAAAAAAATGTCTAAATCTAATTATTTTCATATTCCTGAATAAAAAAAGTTTAAATCAAGAGAAACTTATTTTCGCATGAAAAACCCTAAATCTTTAGACAATGTTACTTATTTTCATATTTTTACATAAAAATGTCTAAATCTACTTATTTTTATCTTCCTGAATTAAAAAAAGTCTAAATCAAGAGAAACTTATTTTCACATGAAAAACCCTAAATCTGAAGAAAATGTTACTTATTTTCATATTCTTACATAAAAATGTCTATATCTAATTATTTTTATATTCCTGAATAAAAAAAAGTCTAAATCAAGAGAAACTTATTCTGACATGAAAAACCCTAAAACTGAAGAAAATGTTCCTTATTTTTATATTCTTACATAAAAATGTCTATATCTAATTATTTTTATATTCCTGAATAAAACAAAGTCTAAATCAAGAGAAAATTATTTTCACATGTAAAACCCTAAATCTGAAGAAAATGTTACTTATTTTCATATTCTTACATAAAAATGTCTAAATCTAATTATTTTCATATTCTTGAATAGAAAAAAGTTTAAATCAAGAGAAACTTATTTTCACATGAAAAACCCTAAATCTGAAGAAAATGTTACTTATTTTCATATTCTTACATAAAAATGTTTAAATCTACTTATTTTTATATTCCTGAATTAAAAAAAGTCTAAATCAAGACAAAGAGGTTTTCACATGTAAAACCCTAAATCTGAAGAAAATGTTATTTATTTTCATATTCTTACATAAAAATGTCTAAATCTAATTATTTTCATATTCTTGAATACAAAAAAGTCTAAATCAAGAGAAACTTATTTTCACATGAAAAACCCTAAATCTGAAGAAAATGTTACTTATTTTCATATTCTTACATAAAAATGTCTAAATCTAATTATTTTTTATATTCCTGAATAAAAAAAAGTCTAAATCAAGAGAAACTTATTTTCACATGAAAAACCCTAAATTTGAAGGAAATGTTACCTATTTTCATATTCTTACATAAAAATGTCTAAATCTAATTATTTTCCTATTCCTGAATAAAAAAAGTCTAAATCAAGAGAAACTTATTTTCAAATGAAAAACCCTAAATCTGAACAAAATGTTACTTATTTTCATATTCTTACATAAAAATGTCTAAATCTAATTATTTTTATATTCCTGAATAAAAAAGTCTGAATCAAGAGAAACTTATTTTCACATGAAAAACCCTAAATCTGAACAAAATGTTACTTATTTTCATATTCTTACATAAAAATGTCTAAATCTAATTATCTTTATATTCCTGAATGAAAAAAAAGTCTGAATCAAGAGAAACTTATTTTCACATGAAAAACCCTAAATCTGAACAAAATGTTACTTATTTTCATATTCTTACATAAAAATGTCTAAATCTAATTATTTTTATATTCCTGAATAAAAAAAGTCTGAATCAAGAGAAACTTATTTTCACATGAAAAACCCTAAATCTGAAGAAAATGTTACTTATTTTCATATTCTTACAAAAAAATGTCTAAATCTAATTATTTTCATAATCGTGAATAAAAAAAAGTCTAAATCAAGAGAAACTTATTCTCACATGAAAAACCCTAAATCTAAAGAAAATGTTACTTATTTTCATATTCTTACATAAAAATGTCTAAATCTAATTATTTTTATATTCCTGAAATAAAAAAAGTCTAAATCAAGAGAAAGAGTTTTTCACATGTAAAACCCGAAATCTGAAGAAAATGTTACTTATTTTCATATTCTTACATAAAAATGTCTAAATCTAATTTTTTTTATATTCCTGAATTAAAAAAAGTCTAAATCAAGAGAAAGAGTTTTTCACATGTAAAACCCTAAATCTGAAGAAAATGTTACTTATTTTCATATTCTTACATAAAAATGTCTAAATCTAATTATTTTCATATTCTTGAATCCAAAAAAGTTTAAATCAAGAGAAACTCATTTTCAAATGAAAAACCCTAAATCTAAAGAAAATGTTACTTATTTTCATATTCTTACATAAAAATGTCTAAATCTAATTATTTTCATATTCTTGAATACAAAATGTCTAAATCAAGAGAAACTTATTTTCACATGAAAAACCCTCAATCTGAAGAAAATGTTACTTATTTTCATATTCTTACAAAAAAATGTCTAAATCTAATTATTTTTATATTCCTTAATAAAAAAAAAGTCTAAATCAAGAGAAACTGATTCTGACATAAAAAACCCTAAATCTGAAGAAAATGTTACTTATTTTCATATTCTTACATAAAAATGTCTAAATCTAATTATTTTTTATATTCCTGAATAAAAAAAAGTCTAAATCAAGAGAAACTTATTTTCACATGAAAAACCCTAAATTTGAAGAAAATGTTACCTATTTTCATATTCTTACATAAAAATGTCTAAATCTAATTATTATCATATTCCTGAATAAAAAAAGTCTAAATCAAGAGAAACTCATTTTCACATGAAAAACCCTAAATCTGAACAAAATGTTACTTATCTTCATATTCTTACATAAAAATGTCTAAATCTAATTATTTTTATATTCCTGAATAAAAAAAGTCTGAATCAAGAGAAAATTATTTTCACATGAAAAACCCTAAATCTGAACAAAATGTTACTTATTTTCATATTCTTACATAAAAATGTCTAAATCTAATTATTTTTATATTCCTGAATTAAAAAAAGTCTAAATCAAGAGAAAGAGTTTTTCACATGTAAAACCCTAAATCTGAAGAAAATGTTACTTATTTTCATATTCTTACATAAAAATGTCTAAATCTAATTATTTTTATATTCCTGAATAAAAAAAAGTCTAAATCAAGAGAAACTTATTTTCAAATGAAAAACCCTAAATCTGAAGAAAATGTTACTTATTTTCATATTCTTGCATAAAAATGTCTAAATCTAATTATTTTCATATTCCTGAATAAAAGAAAGTCTAAATCAAGAGAAATTTATTTTCACATGAAAAACTCTAAATCTGAAGAAAATGTTACTTATTTTCATATTCTTACATAAAAATGTCTAAATCTAATTATTTTTATATTCCTGAATCAAAAAAAAGTCTAAATCAAGAGAAACTTATTCTGACATAAAAAACCCTAAATCTGAAGAAAATGTTACTTATTTTCATATTCTTACATAAAAATGTCTAAATCTAATAATTTTTATATTCCTGAATAAAAAAAAGTCTAAATCAAGAGAAACTTATTTTCACATGAAAAACCCTAAATTTGAAGGAAATGTTACCTATTTTCATATTCTTACATAAAAATGTCTAAATCTAATTATTTATATATTCCTGAATAAAAAAAGTCTAAATCAAGAGAAACTCATTTTCACATGAAAAACCCTAAATCTGAACAAAATGTTACTCATCTTCATATTCTTACATAAAAATGTCTAAATCTAATTATTTTTATATTCCTGAATTAAAAAAGTCTGAATCAAGAGAAACTTATTTTCACATGAAAAACCCTAAATCTGAACAAAATGTTACTTATTTTCATATTCTTACATAAAAATGTCTAAATCTAATTATTTTTATATTCCTGAATAAAAAAAGTCTGAATCAAGAGAAACTTATTTTCACATGAAAAACCCTAAATCTGAAGAAAATGTTACTTATTTTCATATTCTTACATAAAAATGTCTAAATCTAATTATTTTCATAATCGTGAATAAAAAAAAGTCTAAATCAAGAGAAACTTATTCTCACATGAAAAACCCTAAATCTAAAGAAAATATTACTTATTTTCATATTCTTACATAAAAATGTCTAAATCTAATTATTTTTATATTCCTGAATTAAAAAAAGTCTAAATCAAGTCACAGAGTTTTTCACATGTAAAACCCTAAATCTGAACAAAATGTTACTTATTTTCATATTCTTACATAAAAATGTCTAAATCTAATTATTTTCATATTCTTGAATACAAAAAAGTTTAAATCAAGAGAAACTCATTTTCAAATGAAAAACCCTAAATCTGAAGAAAATGTTACTTATTTTCATATTCTTACATAAAAATGTCTAAATCTAATTATTTTCATAATCGTGAATAAAAAAAAGTCTAAATCAAGAGAAACTTATTCTCACATGAAAAAACCTAAATCTAAAGAAAATGTTACTTATTTTCATATTCTTACATAAAAATGTCTAAATCTAATTATTTTTATATTCCTGAATTAAAAAAAGTCTAAATCAAGAGAAACTTATTTTCAAATGAAAAACCCTAAATTTGAAGGAAATGTTACCTATTTTCATATTCTTACATAAAAATGTCTAAATCTAATTATTTATATATTCCTGAATAAAAAAAGTCTACATCAAGAGAAACTCATTTTCACATGAAAAACCCTAAATCTGAACAAAATGTTACTCATCTTCATATTCTTACATAAAAATGTCTAAATCTAATTATTTTTATATTCCTGAATTAAAAAAGTCTGAATCAAGAGAAACTTATTTTCACATGAAAAACCCTAAATCTGAACAAAATGTTACTTATTTTCATATTCTTACATAAAAATGTCTAAATCTAATTATTTTTATATTCCTGAATAAAAAAAAAGTCTAAATCAAGAGAAACTTATTCTGACATAAAAAACCCTAAATCTGAAGAAAATGTTACTTATTTTCATATTCTTACATAAAAATGTCTAAATCTAATAATTTTTATATTCCTGAATAAAAAAAAGTCTAAATCAAGAGAAACTTATTTTCACATGAAAAACCCTAAATTTGAAGGAAATGTTACCTATTTTCATATTCTTACATAAAAATGTCTAAATCTAATTATTTATATATTCCTGAATAAAAAAAGTCTAAATCAAGAGAAACTCATTTTCACATGAAAAACCCTAAATCTGAACAAAATGTTACTCATCTTCATATTCTTACATAAAAATGTCTAAATCTAATTATTTTTATATTCCTGAATTAAAAAAGTCTGAATCTAGAGAAACTTATTTTCACATGAAAAACCCTAAATCTGAACAAAATGTTACTTATTTTCATATTCTTACATAAAAATGTCTAAATCTAATTATTTTTATATTCCTGAATAAAAAAACTCTGAATCAAGAGAAACTTATTTTCACATGAAAAACCCTAAATCTGAACAAAATGTTACTTATTTTCATATTCTTACATAAAAATGTCTAAATCTAATTATTTTTATATTCCTGAATAAAAAAAGTCTGAATCAAGAGAAACTTATTTTCACATGAAAAACCCTAAATCTGAACAAAATGTTACTTATTTTCATATTCTTACATAAAAATGTCTAAATCTCATTATTTTTATATTCCTGAATAAAAAAAAGTCTAAATCAAGAGAAACTTATTTTCAAATGAAAAACCCTAAATCTGAACAAAATGTTACTTATTTTCATATTCTTGCATAAAAATGTCTAAATCTTATTATTTTCATATTCCTGAATAAAAGAAAAGTCTAAATCAAGAGAAAATTATTTTCACATGAAAAACTCTAAATCTGAAGAAAATGTTACTTATTTTCATATTCTTACATAAAAATGTCTAAATCTAATTATTTTTATATTCCTGAATAAAAAAAAGTCTAAATCAAGAGAAACTTATTTTCAAATGAAAAACCCTAAATCTGAAGAAAATGTTACTTATTTTCATATTCTTGCATAAAAATGTCTAAATCTAATTGTTTTCATATTCCTGAATAAAAGAAAGTCTAAATCAAGAGAAATTTATTTTCACATGAAAAACTCTAAATCTGAAGAAAATGTTACTTATTTTCATATTCTTACAAAAAAATGTCTAAATCTAATTATTTTCATAATCGTGAATAAAAAAAAGTCTAAATCAAGAGAAACTTATTCTCACATGAAAAACCCTAAATCTAAAGAAAATGTTACTTATTTTCATATTCTTACATAAAAATGTCTAAATCTAATTATTTTTATATTCCTGAATTAAAAAAGGTCTAAATCAAGAGAAAGAGTTTTTCACATGTAAAACCCTAAATCTGAAGGAAATGTTACCTATTTTCATATTCTTACATAAAAATGTCTAAATCTAATTATTTTCATATTCTTGAATACAAAAAAGTTTAAATCAAGAGAAACTCATTTTCAAATGAAAAACCCTAAATCGGAAGAAAATGTTACTTATTTTCATATTCTTACATAAAAATGTCTAAATCTAATTATTTTCATATTCTTGAATACAAAATGTCTAAATCAAGACAAACTTATTTTCACATGAAAAACCCTAAATCTGAAGAAAATGTTACTTATTTTCATATTCTTACAAAAAAATGTCTAAATCTAATTATTTTTATATTCCTGAATAAAAAAAAAGTCTAAATCAAGAGAAACTGATTCTGACATAAAAAACCCTAAATCTGAAGAAAATGTTACTTATTTTCATATTCTTACATAAAAATGTCTAAATCTAATTATCTTTATATTCCTGAATGAAAAAAAAGTCTGAATCAAGAGAAACTTATTTTCACATGAAAAACCCTAAATCTGAACAAAATGTTACTTATTTTCATATTCTTACATAAAAATGTCTAAATCTAATTATTTTTATATTCCTGAAAAAAAGTCTAAATCAAGAGAAACTTATTTTCACATGAAAAACCCTAAATCTGAAGAAAATGTTACTTATTTTCATATTCTTACATAAAAATGTCTAAATCTAATTCTTTTTATATTCCTGAATTAAAAAAAGTCTAAATCAAGAGAAACTTATTCTCACATGAAAAACCCTAAATCTGAACAAAATGTTACTTATTTTCATATTCTTACATAAAAATGTCTAAATCTAATTATTTTTATATTCCTGAATTAAAAAAAGTCTAAATCAAGAGAAAGAGTTTTTCACATGTAAAACCCTAAATCTGAAGAAAATGTTACTTATTTTCATATTCTTACATAAAAATGTCTAAATCTAATTATTTTCATATTCTTGAATACAAAAAAGTTTAAATCAAGAGAAACTCATTTTCACATGAAAAACCCTAAATCTGAACAAAATGTTACTTATCTTCATATTCTTACATAAAAATGTCTAAATCTAATTATTTTTATATTCCTGAATAAAAAAGTCTGAATCAAGAGAAACTTATTTTCACATGAAAAACCCTAAATCTGAACAAAATGTTACTTATTTTCATATTCTTACATAGAAATGTCTAAATCTAATTATTTTTATATTCCTGAATAAAAAAAGTCTGAATCAAGAGAAACTTATTTTCACATGAAAAACCCTAAATCTGAACAAAATGTTACTTATTTTCATATTCTTACATAAAAATGTCTAAATCTAATTATTTTTATATTCCTGAATAAAAAAACTCTGAATCAAGAGAAACTTATTTTCACATGAAAAACCCTAAATCTGAACAAAATGTTACTTATTTTCATATTCTTACATAAAAATGTCTAAATCTAATTATTTTTATATTCCTGAATAAAAAAAGTCTGAATCAAGAGAAACTTATTTTCACATGAAAAACCCTAAATCTGAACAAAATATTACTTATTTTCATATTCTTACATAAAAATGTCTAAATCTAATTATTTTTATATTCCTGAATTAAAAAAAGTCTAAATCAAGAGAAAGAGTTTTTCACATGTAAAACCCTAAATCTGAAGAAAATGTTACTTATTTTCATATTCTTACATAAAAATGTCTAAATCTAATTATTTTTATATTCCTGAATAAAAAAAAGTCTAAATCAAGAGAAACTTATATTCAAATGAAAAACCCTAAATCTGAAGAAAATGTTACTTATTTTCATATTCTTGCATGAAAATGTCTAAATCTAATTATTTTCATATTCCTGAATAAAAGAAAGTCTAAATCAAGAGAAATTTATTTTCACATGAAAAACTCTAAATCTGAAGAAAATGTTACTTATTTTCATATTCTTACATAAAAATGTCTAAATCTAATTATTTTTATATTCCTGAATCAAAAAAAAGTCTAAATCAAGAGAAACTTATTCTGACATAAAAAAACCCTAAATCTGAAGAAAATGTTACTTATTTTCATATTCTTACATAAAAATGTCTAAATCTAATAATTTTTATATTCCTGAATAAAAAAAGTCTAAATCAAGAGAAACTCATTTTCACATGAAAAACCCTAAATCTGAACAAAATGTTACTTATCTTCATATTCTTACATAAAAATGTCTAAATCTAATTATTTTTATATTCCTGAATTAAAAAAGTCTGAATCAAGAGAAACTTATTTTCACATGAAAAACCCTAAATCTGAACAAAATGTTACTTATTTTCATATTCTTACATAAAAATGTCTAAATCTAATTATTTTTATATTCCTGAATAAAAAAACTCTGAATCAAGAGAAACTTATTTTCACATGAAAAACCCTAAATCTGAACAAAATGTTACTTATTTTCATATTCTTACATAAAAATGTCTAAATCTAATTATTTTTATATTCCTGAATAAAAAAAGTCTGAATCAAGAGAAACTTATTTTCACATGAAAAACCCTAAATCTGAACAAAATGTTACTTATTTTCATATTCTTGCATAAAAATGTCTAAATCTAATTATTTTCATAATCGTGAATAAAAAAAAGTCTAAATCAAGAGAAACTTATTCTCACATGAAAAACCCTAAATCTAAAGAAAATGTTACTCATTTTCATATTCTTACATAAAAATGTCTAAATCTAATTATTTTTTTATTCCTGAATTAAAAAAAGTCTAAATCAAGACACAGAGTTTTTCACATGTAAAACCCTAAATCTGAAGAAAATGTTACTTATTTTCATATTCTTACATAAAAATGTCTAAATCTAATTATTTTTATATTCCTGAATAAAAAAAAAGTCTAAATCAAGAGAAACTTATTCTGACATAAAAAACCCTAAATCTGAAGAAAATGTTACTTATTTTCATATTGCAAAAAAATGTCTAAATCTAATTATTTTTTATATTCCTGAATAAAAAAAAGTCTAAATCAAGAGAAACTTATTTTCACATGAAAAACCCTAAATTTGAAGGAAATGTTACCTATTTTCATATTCTTACATAAAAATGTCTAAATCTAATTATTTTCATATTCCTGAATAAAAAAAGTCTAAATCAAGAGAAACTCATTTTCAAATGAAAAACCCTAAATCTGAACAAAATGTTACTTATTTTCATATTCTTGCATAAAAATGTCTAAATCTAATTATTTTCATATTCCTGAATAAAAGAAAGTCTAAATCAAGAGAAATTTATTTTCACATGAAAAACTCTAAATCTGAAGAAAATGTTACTTATTTTCATATTCTTACATAAAAATGTCTAAATCTAATTATTTTTATATTCCTGAATAAAAAAAAAGTCTAAATCAAGAGAAACTTATTCTGACATAAAAAACCCTAAATCTGAAGAAAATGTTACTTATTTTCATATTCTTACATAAAAATGTCTAAATCTAATTATTTTTTATATTCCTGAATAAAAAAAAGTCTAAATCAAGAGAAACTTATTTTCACATGAAAAACCCTAAATCTGAACAAAATATTACTTATTTTCATATTCTTACATAAAAATGTCTAAATCTAATTATTTTTATATTCCTGAATAAAAAAACTTTGAATCAAGAGAAACTTATTTTCACATGAAAAACCCTAAATCTGAACAAAATGTTACTTATTTTCATATTCTTACATAAAAATGTCTAAATCTAATTATTTTTATATTCCTGAATAAAAAAAGTCTGAATCAAGAGAAACTTATTTTCACATGAAAAACCCTAAATCTGAACAAAATGTTACTTATTTTCATATTCTTACATAAAAATGTCTAAATCTAATTATTTTTATATTCCTGAATTAAAAAAAGTCTAAATCAAGACACAGAGTTTTTCACATGTAAAACCCTAAATCTGAAGAAAATGTTACTTATTTTCATATTCTTACATAAAAATGTCTAAATCTAATTATTTTCATATTCTTGAATAGAAAAAAGTTTAAATCAAGAGAAACTCATTTTCAAATGAAAAACCCTAAATCTGAAGAAAATGTTACTTATTTTCATATTCTTACAAAAAAATGTCTAAATCTAATTATTTTCATAATCGTGAATAAAAAAAAGTCTAAATCAAGAGAAACTTATTCTCACATGAAAAACCCTAAATCTAAAGAAAATGTTACTTATTTTCATATTCTTACATAAAAATGTCTAAATCTAATTATTTTTATATTCCTGAATTAAAAAAAGTCTAAATCAAGAGAAACTTATTTTCAAATGAAAAACCCTAAATCTGAAGAAAATGTTACTTATTTTCATATTCTTACATAAAAATGTCTAAATCTAATTATTTTCATATTCCTGAATAAAAGAAAGTCTAAATCAAGAGAAATTTATTTTCACATGAAAAACCCTAAATTTGAAGGAAATGTTACCTATTTTCATATTCTTACATAAAAATGTCTAAATCTAATTATTTTCATATTCCTGAATAAAAAAAGTCTAAATCAAGAGAAACTCATTTTCAAATGAAAAACCCTAAATCTGAAGAAAATGTTACTTATTTTCATATTCTTACATAAAAATGTCTAAATCTAATTATTTTTATATTTCTGAATAAAAAAAGTCTGAATCAAGAGAAACTTATTTTCACATGAAAAACCCTAAATCTGAACAAAATGTTACTTATTTTCATATTCTTACATAAAAATGTCTAAATCTAATTATTTTTATATTCCTGAATAAAAAAGTCTGAATAAAGAGAAACTTATTTTTACATGAAAAACCCTAAATCTGAACAAAATGTTACTTATTTTCATATTCTTACATAAAAATGTCTAAATCTAATTATTTTTATATTCCTGAATAAAAAAAGTCTAAATCAAGAGAAACTTATTTTCACATGAAAAACCCTAAATCTGAACAAAATGTTACTCATCTTCATATTCTTACATAAAAATGTCTAAATCTAATTATTTTTATATTCCTGAATTAAAAAAAGTCTAAATCAAGAGAAAGAGTTTTTCACATGTAAAACCCTAAATCTGAAGAAAATGTTACTTATTTTCATATTCTTACATAAAAATGTCTAAATCTAATTATTTTTATATTCCTGAATAAAAAAAAGTCTAAATCAAGAGAAACTTATATTCAAATGAAAAACCCTAAATCTGAAGAAAATGTTACTTATTTTCATATTCTTGCATGAAAATGTCTAAATCTAATTATTTTCATATTCCTGAATAAAAGAAAGTCTAAATCAAGAGAAATTTATTTTCACATGAAAAACTCTAAATCTGAAGAAAATGTTACTTATTTTCATATTCTTACATAAAAATGTCTAAATCTAATTATTTTTATATTCCTGAATAAAAAAAAAGTCTAAATCAAGAGAAACTTATTCTGACATAAAAAACCCTAAATCTGAAGAAAATGTTACTTATTTTCATATTCTTACATAAAAATGTCTAAATCTAATTATTTTTTATATTCCTGAATAAAAAAAAGTCTAAATCAAGAGAAACTTATTTTCACATGAAAAACCCTAAATCTGAACAAAATGTTACTTATTTTCATATTCTTACATAAAAATGTCTAAATCTAATTATTTTTATATTTCTGAATAAAAAAAGTCTGAATCAAGAGAAACTTATTTTCACATGAAAAACCCTAAATCTGAACAAAATGTTACTTATTTTCATATTCTTACATAAAAATGTCTAAATCTAATTATTTTTATATTCCTGAATAAAAAAAGTCTGAATCAAGAGAAACTTATTTTCACATGAAAAACCCTAAATCTGAACAAAATGTTACTTATTTTCATATTCTTACATAAAAATGTCTAAATCTAATTATTTTTATATTCCTGAATAAAAAAAGTCTGAATAAAGAGAAACTTATTTTTACATGAAAAACCCTAAATCTGAACAAAATGTTACTTATTTTCATATTCTTACATAAAAATGTCTAAATCTAATTATTTTTATATTCCTGAATAAAAAAAGTCTAAATCAAGAGAAACTTATTTTCACATGAAAAACCCTAAATCTGAACAAAATGTTACTTATTTTCATATTCTTACATAAAAATGTCTAAATCTAATTATTTTTATATTCCTGAATAAAAAAAGCCTGAATCAAGAGAAACTTATTTTCACATGAAAAACCCTAAATCTGAACAAAATGTTACTTATTTTCATATTCTTACATAAAAATGTCTAAATCTCATTATTTTTATATTCCTGAATAAAAAAAAGTCTAAATCAAGAGAAACTTATTTTCAAATGAAAAACCCTAAATCTGAACAAAATGTTACTTATTTTCATATTCTTGCATAAAAATGTCTAAATCTAATTATTTTCATATTCCTGAATAAAAGAAAGTCTAAATCAAGAGAAATTTATTTTCACATGAAAAACTCTAAATCTGAAGAAAATGTTACTTATTTTCATATTCTTACATAAAAATGTCTAAATCTAATTATTTTTATATTCCTGAATAAAAAAAAAGTCTAAATCAAGAGAAACTTATTCTGACATAAAAAACCCTAAATCTGAAGAAAATGTTACTTATTTTCATATTCTTACATAAAAATGTCTAAATCTAATTATTTTTTATATTCCTGAATAAAAAAAAGTCTAAATCAAGAGAAACTTATTTTCACATGAAAAACCCTAAATTTGAAGGAAATGTTACCTATTTTCATATTCTTACATAAAAATGTCTAAATCTAATTATTTTCATATTCCTGAATAAAAAAAGTCTAAATCAAGAGAAACTCATTTTCAAATGAAAAACCCTAAATCTGAAGAAAATGTTACTTATTTTCATATTCTTACATAAAAATGTCTAAATCTAATTATTTTTATATTCCTGAATAAAAAAAGTCTGAATCAAGAGAAACTTATTTTCACATGAAAAACCCTAAATCTGAACAAAATGTTACTTATTTTCATATTCTTACATAAAAATGTCTAAATCTAATTATTTTTATATTCCTGAATAAAAAAAGTCTGAATCAAGAGAAACTTATTTTCACATGAAAAACCCTAAATCTGAACAAAATGTTACTTATTTTCATATTCTTGCATAAAAATGTCTAAATCTAATTATTTTCATATTCCTGAATAAAAGAAAGTCTAAATCAAGAGAAATTTATTTTCACATGAAAAACTCTAAATCTGAAGAAAATGTTACTTATTTTCATATTCTTACATAAAAATGTCTAAATCTAATTATTTTTATATTCCTGAATAAAAAAAAAGTCTAAATCAAGAGAAACTTATTCTGACATAAAAAACCTAAATCTGAAGAAAATGTTACTTATTTTCATATTCTTACATAAAAATGTCTAAATCTAATTATTTTTTATATTCCTGAATAAAAAAAAGTCTAAATCAAGAGAAACTTATTTTCACATGAAAAACCCTAAATTTGAAGGAAATGTTACCTATTTTCATATTCTTACATAAAAGTGTCTAAATCTAATTATTTTCATATTCCTGAATAAAAAAAGTCTAAATCAAGAGAAACTCATTTTCAAATGAAAAACCCTAAATCTGAAGAAAATGTTACTTATTTTCATATTCTTACATAAAAATGTCTAAATCTAATTATTTTTATATTCCTGAATAAAAAAAGTCTGAATCAAGAGAAACTTATTTTCACATGAAAAACCCTAAATCTGAACAAAATGTTACTTATTTTCATATTCTTACATAAAAATGTCTAAATCTAATTATTTTTATATTCCTGAATAAAAAAAGTCTGAATCAAGAGAAACTTATTTTCACATGAAAAACCCTAAATCTGAACAAAATGTTACTTATTTTCATATTCTTACATAAAAATGTCTAAATCTAATTATTTTTATATTCCTGAATAAAAAAGTCTGAATCAAGAGAAACTTATTTTCACATGAAAAACCCTAAATCTGAACAAAATGTTACTTATTTTCATATTCTTACATAAAAATGTCTAAATCTAATTATTTTTATATTCCTGAATAAAAAAAGTCTGAATCAAGAGAAACTTATTTTCACATGAAAAACCCTAAATCTGAACAAAATGTTACTTATTTTCATATTCTTACATAAAAATGTCTAAATCTCATTATTTTTATATTCCTGAATAAAAAAAAGTCTAAATCAAGAGAAACTTATTTTCAAATGAAAAACCCTAAATCTGAACAAAATGTTACTTATTTTCATATTCTTGCATAAAAATGTCTAAATCTAATTATTTTCATATTCCTGAATAAAAGAAAGTCTAAATCAAGAGAAATTTATTTTCACATGAAAAACTCTAAATCTGAAGAAAATGTTACTTATTTTCATATTCTTACATAAAAATGTCTAAATCTAATTATTTTTATATTCCTGAATAAAAAAAAAGTCTAAATCAAGAGAAACTTATTCTGACATAAAAAACCCTAAATCTGAAGAAAATGTTACTTATTTTCATATTCTTACATAAAAATGTCTAAATCTAATTATTTTTTATATTCCTGAATAAAAAAAAGTCTAAATCAAGAGAAACTTATTTTCACATGAAAAACCCTAAATTTGAAGGAAATGTTACCTATTTTCATATTCTTACATAAAAATGTCTAAATCTAATTATTTTCATATTCCTGAATAAAAAAAGTCTAAATCAAGAGAAACTCATTTTCAAATGAAAAACCCTAAATCTGAAGAAAATGTTACTTATTTTCATATTTTTACATAAAAATGTCTAAATCTAATTATTTTTATATTCCTGAATAAAAAAAGTCTGAATCAAGAGAAACTTATTTTCACATGAAAAACCCTAAATCTGAACAAAATGTTACTTATTTTTATATTCTTACATAAAAATGTCTAAATCTAATTATTTTTATATTCCTGAATAAAAAAAGTCTGAATCAACAGAAACTTATTTTCACATGAAAAACCCTAAATCTGAACAAAATGTTACTTATTTTCATATTCTTACATAAAAATGTCTAAATCTAATTATTTTTATATTCCTGAATAAAAAAGTCTGAATCAAGAGAAACTTATTTTCACATGAAAAACCCTAAATCTGAACAAAATGTTACTTATTTTCATATTCTTACATAAAAATGTCTAAATCTAATTATTTTTATATTCCTGAATAAAAAAAGTCTGAATCAAGAGAAACTTATTTTCACATGAAAAACCCTAAATCTGAACAAAATATTTCCTTATATTAATAGTTTGTCATTTTACTACATTCATAACTAAAAAATTTCCCAATTAACAAGTCTTAATCTCATGAAAATGTATCTTTTTTACATATTTCTAAACAAAAAAAATGTCATCCTGAAGAAAATGTAGTCTTTTTTCCTATTTATACATAAAAAATATATTTAGAATATATATATATGTGTGTGTGTAAAAATGCACACTAATATTTAGTAGGTAGTTTGCATTCCTTCCATATTTATTGAACAGGAGCAGAGGTTTATCCCATTTAGGATGTGGCTTGCCGCTTCCTTTCTTCCATGACTTTAATGATTTAACTGTCTTAACTTATTGGCGATCTAAATGATCTGTGGCTGAAACTTTTATGGGCACCTAGTTGGCAGTTTTGTGATTGCTGCATTCCGACTGGTAGTAAGTAGCCTAAACTATTTAGTAACACTTAGAGAGCCAATTTATAATATCAGGGTATTTCCAGGTAGGCAACCCCGAGGCTACATTATGTTTTAGTCTTTGCCACGTTCATGTTGATTTGTATTGCGATAAATGATTGGCAGTGATAATTCTTTGGCATTTTTCTTCTTAAAAATTAAAATATTCTCATGACAATTAAAAAAAAAAGGTCATGTAGTGACACATTAATGTGGAGAGTCCAAGCATGTACACCTGAGCTAAAAACAAAAATTGCTCAAGCCCATACAACCGTCTGTTGCAGTAGCCTTAGTGCAAGCACCAATCCCTCTCTCTTGTGCAATGAGAGGGCGCGGTTACCCAGGACTGGGCACCTCTCATTATAAGTTTCCTCTGTTGCGACTGTCCTTTGACTAGCCACCGCTGAGTGCACTCTGCCCAAAGACAGAGATGCAACTGAGAGATGATAAATAAACGTGTTAAAAATTACTTTAGAGTAATTCACACATAAAAGTTCAATATCCGTATTATATATTATCTACTTCTAGGCAATACCACTCTTCAGGTTTAAGTAATTTGCACATTGATTTTAAAAAAGTTTATTTCATTAATTAACTATCCTTCATTACTGTTCTTTTATTTGAGGACTGTTTTGATTTCCATGTCAAAAACAGTTCTGTTTAGGAATATCGTCTTATATAGTGCAGAAAAGTTTTTGAAATTTGCATCTTACTTGGCCTTCAACAAGTTAGCATCTATTTGTAGAAAGTTCCTTAATGGTAACAAGCCAATTTATGAATGAAATGTTCATTTAAAATGTTTATTTCAAAGATTTCAAATAGTGAAATATATCTTACTTTGAAAGGCGATAGTGAAGCGGGTGAAGCCTGCTAGTCTAAGATAAATTAAAGTGATATTCTTTATTATTGTTCCAAAATTTCAGTTAATCTAAGAAATTTAATAACTTTAGTTTTGTGTAACACGTAGCTAACCCAGTCTAGCCTTGCAATGTTTCAACTCCGAGTTTGGAACTTCTGATCTAAATATAATGTAGGTGGAGCAGTTTCCAGTCCAAGATGTCACAAACCAGCAACTGGGATAACTAGCCTGATACTCTTGACTACAGTGCTATATCTCATGCCATGACCAAGGATTCTTAACTGAGCCTATCACAGAAATACACACTCTTTATAGTTATCATTTTACCTTTTCTCCAATTCACAAAGATACTAAATTTAATGCAGATAAAAATCTTACCCTTTTCATCTTGCTTGGATCGAATAGCAAGTGTATCATTACTGAGAGAGGCAGTCAAGTTATTCATGAGTTCTGCCCTCATTCCACTGTACTTGATAGGACTAACCAGACGGCCATCATAAGAGTGAATGCTTACGTTTAAGCCATCAACCAACAAGAAATGTCTGCAATACAATTATCAAGATCACTTTAGAAAGATATTCTTTCATTATTAAAAATATTACATCTAATCAAACTAGGCTTCATAGTTCATGAATAAGTATTTACAATAAATCAACTTTACTCAATTAAAAGTATAAGTTTTAAGAGGAATATTCTAATGTAAATAAATATTGGGTAATTCAATGGAGAGTAAAATAAAAAATTTTAAATAAATATATATAAAAATTTAAACATGCAGTTAGCAATCAATTATTTTAATTACATGTAGAACAATACAATTTTAAGTTAATAAAACTTACTTTCAAAGATCTCTAATATTTCTTATGAGGGAAAATAAAAGTGCATTTAAAGATCTTTAAACAAATTGATTCAGTAAATACTTAATTTTTTAATCTAATATTTTAGAAAAGCTCCAAAATTACTTTTCAGCTTGGACAATAAGGGTGACACAGCCTTCTTTGAGATCAAATATTAGTGGTGTGTTCCAGTTCTTGATACTGAAAAATTATTCAAAATATGTTTTACTGCAGTGCAGTGATATTAACAAAACAAACACATTTTTGTTCATTTCTTATTTCACAGAATGCTTTTAGAATTAACCATTTGTAATTATTTTACTACAATCCAAAATAAGGCAATTATTTTATGATTATATTTGTATGCTTGCAATTTTGCATATAAAATAGGAAAATAAATTTTAATTTCTTTTCATGAATAAAAATAAGTATAGAATTCTGAAACAGATTTTAAAATTATTCAGAGATTTTTCTTCTTTTATGAGCTGTGCCTCTTCAGTGACCTCCACAACTTCCTATAATTTGTAACTAAGTTTTTAATTTGAAAATCTAGTTTTCTGTTGGTTTCAGAGTTCATGATTCAGTAGTTCTTTCTGGTAGGATGAAAATCTGAAGCTGTTATATGAATCACTGGAGAGAGAAGTGACCAAAAATTACACCTTCTTGTTGATACACACTGGAATGTAACTGGAATTGTGTTGTATGTATACAGAATATCAACATTTCCATCAAATTGTTTATCTGGAACCAGCTATGTTTCTCTAGGGAAGGATACATGATTAACAAAGCACCATCTGTCAAAAACCTTAATAAATAGGTTCATTATATTCAGGATTTTCATCTGTAAAGAAAGCAGTTGAAAAATACATTTGCTGAATAAAATGAACAAAGATGAAAATGTTAATCTGAATAACTTGTGAAATAAATGACTCATCTTAGAATTTCTGACAAGGAAGCAAAAGAAATGAGTCACTGAGCTAAAAAAAAAATCAATTTGTTTAATGTTCTGCCATTCTTCTTGACAGTAAATCAAATGCTCTAAGTTATTTAGTTTTTTGTTATACACACAGATTTTCAACTCTCCCCGCATAAAGTTTGATGATGTTAAGGCCAGGGCTTTAAGTGGGTTGATCTTACAACATTGATGAAAAAACTTTTTTGTTGCACATAATACCTGGCAAGATGTTTCATCATGTTGGAATATTTCATCTTCTGTCATATCTAGTCATAGGTGGAATCTTAACAAATAATGTATTTCTATTATTCCATCAACATTTATCAAATTTCTTGCTGCAATGATTTTGATGTAGTCTCAAACCACCAAGTTTTATATTCTTTATTGTATATCAACAATTGCTTTTTTGCATCAACTGGTCTTTTGATATCCTCTCTGGTATTAGAATGTAGTTCAAGTTTTCTTTCATCACTAAATATCACTTGTTATTTACTAAGAACAAGACCACAAGTTTGGAGCATCTAGTAAGGAGCAAACTCACAACTTGGTTACTTAGTAGTAATGATCAACATGACAAACTAGTTAATCACTGTTGCCCATTTTTCCTTCTCCCACAGCAAATGTTCTTTTTATGTTGATTGTGTTGTTGTAATGCATTCATTTAGAATATCTCTACATTGTTTGCTTACACCTCACAATTTATATTGCTTTCATCTATTAACTGACTTTAGGTTGGATACTGATAATCTAATTTGGCCTTCTTTGATACCTTTTTGTTTCATTTTGAAGGTCTATCCCTGTTTTTTCTATCCAAAATGCTTCCAACATCAGCATACTTCTTCTTGATCACTAGAATAGAGTAACTCAGCTCCTTGGCAATTTCACATTGACTCATTCTTTCTGACATTTCAAAGATTTTCATCCTCTTCTTCAAACTCACTCTTCTCATTATGAAATTTAAAACTTGGTAAAAATTAAATTTGATTCTTCAGGTCAGCTATTGTATTATTAAGATTTCATAGCTATTAGAAAACTGAAACAGAATGAATTGATCTTTATGAAAAAAGATAATTACTAATTATTTTAGTAATATTTTTCTTTCTCTTCAGTGATGAAATAGGCATTTTTATTTTCTGAACTATTACTGAAATTAAAATAAAATTTAAAAGAATACTAACAATTCAATTTATATCATAATTTTTCTAGTTGCAAAGCATGATATTAAATTTAGTGATATTTTTAATCATATTTTTCTTTGCAAGAAAGAAATATAAAAGGATTATAATGACAGATAAAGAGACATAATTGCTACTGACCTACATTCTCGCAACGATTTTCATTGTTCAAGCACTTGTACACCTTAACCACCTAAAGTGATGGTTCTTTCTAAAATTTTTATTGAGTATAAGCTAGAATATTCTGTACAACCTTCAAACTTGATGAATATCAAAATATGCTAAATTTAGGATGTTGGTTAATATTTGTTAGTTGATAAATCATTTAGGTAGTGTACATGCATGGATCAACACAGTATTATTTACATGTACAAATATATACACATATTCATTCAATCATATACACAGAGGATAAAATTAATACAAGAAATATAGGTAATCTAGACACTATAAATACTCCCTCTATTATATCTAGGAATCATGCAATTTTGACCAAAGTATTTATTTTTATCAACACATTGTCCATCTATTTTTTAAATATATAAACTATACATTTTTGTTTTTTGTTAAATAAGCAAGCAGATTTTCTTTTTGTGTTTGTTTTCACTTTTCCATTCAACTTTATTATCATATGATGATATTTTTATTTCATTCATCCTTTCTAAAAGAGCAATACAAATCCCTTCTTGTTGGTTTTAAATATGTGAATAAACATAAAAACCTTATATTTTTGCATATTACTATTTACCAATGAAATACTGGTTATCTACAAGTTTATTTCAAATGATTTTCTTTCTTTTCAAAATTACCTCATCATCATATTTATATGACATTCAAATAAATACATGAATACACTCCAAAGTTTGTATAATTTGATGTCTATATAATTAAATTGACACCATCCTATATTTACAGCTACTACAAAGTATAATAGTTAAGTAAAAGAGCTGTAATTTTACTAATATTTGAAAATTTAGATTAACAATTGAAAGTAAAAGAAATAGGAACTAGCACCAGATTTGAAAAGATAAATCTCTTTCAAGCTGTTAAATTGTTCACCAAATGTATCACCAGTGTCATGTCAATTTGTTGGGGGCCAGAATTCAGTTTATGGGTGCAAGAGACACAACTTGGTAGCTGGTTGGAGCATATTTGCCAAATTAAATTTGTGCATCCCTTAAAAGAGTTTAAAGGAACAATATAACTTCTATTTCTCATGTATTCTGCTCACTTGCATGAAAAACAGGACTGCCAGTTATCTAGACAATTTCAAAATAAATAGTTTCTCTTTGTTAAAAAGAAATTTATAATTTTGGGATGTGTTACTATCATTCCAAAAGTTATTTAAAAGTACATATAGTGATAAAATAATAATATTATTATAGCTATCTGCCCTTATTAATGGATTATTCTCCTTCATAGAAGAGTTCTAAAATCACCATCTTTTTTTACACCTTGTGTGTCTTTTTGAGTTGAATAAAACCTTTATCACCTAAAGGTATTTTCTTCAGTCTTGTTATTTGTCACAATTTATTCAACTCAAAATTATTCAAAATAGACAAAGTATTAAAACTGGAAAAATTCAGTCATGACCCCAATTCACCAATCGCTGCTAAAAAGTGGAAATTTTGGTACCGGACATTCAGCACCTATCTGCACGCTCCTCAGACAGATTGCTAACGCTGGATAAATTCAGTGTTTTATAAAGTCACATAGACTGTTCAGTGTATGACTACATAGAAATCTGTAATATATACAAGGAAGCCATACAAATACTAGAAAATATTTATGTTAAGCCAATCTAACAAGATTTTTGCATGTCACCTCATCACAGGTTGTCACCAGAAACCTGATGAATCAATTGACCAATTTCAACAGGCACTGTGCGAGTTTTCTAAAGACTGTAACTACAAACCAGTAACCACAGAAGTCTACCAAGAGGAATCCATTCGTGATGCATTCATCAATGGCCTGGACTCGATTTGACAGAAAATCCCCAAGAATAGAATGCTTACAGAATGCTTATAGCCAGGCTTGTTCTCTCAACCTTGCACAAAAAAATGCTGTTGCATTTATCCAACAAAATCCATCCACACCAACCATGAGTGCAGATGCCAAAGAAGAGAGACCATCTGCAGAAACCTCATTAGCTGCAACAAAATCACAATGTTGGTTTTGTGGAAATCTATGTCACCCACAAAGCAAATGTCCTACAAGGCAAGTGACCTGTCATAAATGTTCCAAAGCCGGACATTTTGCAAAAATGTGCCACTCAAGCAAGTCCAGTACTCAGTCAACTGCAGTTGTCAATGCAGTCCACACAATGTCAATCAATAACAGCCCCACACTTTCAAGTATTTATTCTGCTGCTACTGAAACTGGATTTAAAGTATCCACTAATATATACTCATAAAAGGACAAAAACTGAGAGCCCTAATTGACAATGGAAACACTGACAGAAGCTTCATAAACCAAAAAGTCACCAAAAAGCTTAAATTGAAATAATACCCAACCTCGGGATCAATCTGCATGGCTGCAGGAACACACATCACAGAAATTGCAGAATATTGTATTGTGGACCTCAGCCTTCTTGGATGTGAGTACACAAATGTTCATCTAAATGTAATTAGTGATTTGCGTACAGATATAATTATTGGAACTAATTTTCAAGAGCAGCATGAATGTGTTGTCATCAAGTATGGTGGCAGGAAACCAACCTTTTGCACCCTTACAACTATTAATGTCAACACTCCGACCCTATCCGCTAATTTATCTAAAAATTGCAAACCCATTGCAACCAAACCACAAAAATTTTCAAGACCAGACCAACACTTCATTGATTCAGAGATGCAACATTTACAAAAAGAAGAAATCATTGAACCAAGCATATCACCATGGAGGGCACAACCATTAGTTATGAAAGAGAATGGAAACCATAGAAAGAGAATGGTCATCAATCTTGCTTCTTTTAGCTTTGACATCCAGTACTGTGAAGGTAAAGAGAATGTGGTAGCGGACACCCTCACATGAACCAGTTGTGCTACTTTCTCGGACAACAAACTGTTAAGATTGCATGAATCCTTGTGTCATCCAGGTATAACCCGAATGATACACTTCATTTGAAGTAAAAACCTACCATAGTCCATTGAAGAAATCCACACAATGATAGCCAATTGCCAAACAGGTAACATAATTGAACTAAATTTCCACAAAACATCTGATCTACACCTAATCAAAGCCACTCAACCTTTTGACCATCTGAGCATCGACTTTAAGGGTCCACTACCTTTCTCATCTTGCAACAAGTATCTGTTAACCATCGTAGATGAATTTTCCAGGTTCATTTTTGCCTACCTATGCCCAAACATATAAGCTAAAACTGTAAATAGCTGCCTGTCTAATCTATTCTCCATATTTGGCATGCCTGCTCACATCCACAGTGACAGAGGATCCTCATTTCTTTTATAAGAAACAAAAACATTCCTACACAATCACTAGTAGAACTAAACCTTATAATCCAGAAGGTAAATGGCCAAGTAGAAAGATACAATGGTATCATCTGGAAATCAATACTTCTAGTACTGAAACTTTCCAGAATCACATTGGGAAGAAGTCTTGTCTGAAGCTTTACAAACTAGTTGTTCATTGTTGTGCACTGCAACTAACTGCACACCACATGAACGACTATTCAAGTTCAACAGATGATCAACTAATGGGACCACCTTACCCACATGGTTAAGTCAACCCGTATACTGATATATAGTATACTGATGAAACAATATCCCCGGAATAGCAAGCATAAACCACTGGTTGATGAGGTGGAACTCCTGGAAACAAACCCACAATATGCCCACATCAGGAAATTAGATGGTAGTTAGGCCAGTCTCACTTAAACATTTAGCCCCAAAAGGAACTGAGGACAGCAGCCTTGCTGAATTATGACAGGTTCATATTCCCATGGAATTAACAATATTAACCAAGCCTGGAAATCAGTCACCTAAAGACAGTGATCGTGAACTGTACATCCAACAAACTATGAACAATTCTACAAAAGGACATATAAACAGCCCACAAATGCTGTATCACTCTCTAAAACCACTCAACCGCTTAGACCTTTAAGGACTCAATTTTATTTATTTATATTTTTTATCACAATGTATATACACTCAATTTCTTTTCCAATGCGGCAGTGATTGTGATAAAATAATATTATTATTATAGTTATCTGCCCTTATTAAGGGCAGATAACTATGATAATTTCAGAACTCTTCTCCTTTATAGAAGAGTTCTAAAATCGCCAGCTTTGTTTATACCTCATGTGTCTTTTTGAGTTGAATAAAACCTTAATTGCCCAAAGGTATTTTCTTCAGTCTCATCATTCGCCACACATATCTCTATTATTTGTTGTTACAGCAACATAATTGCCTAATCCATTCTACAGTCCTTCTCAAGTTGAAATCTATATGAAAAAAAGTCTGTTTCTGGTGTCAACTAATGGGTGTAAAAGAAGAAAATGACTATTTTTATTTTATTCTATTTGTAGAATGGCACTGCCAAAACATGGATTAAAAAAAAAAAAAAATGAAATTGATAGACTAAACAATCTGGAGTTTTATAAGGATTTTAATAAGCTGTAAAAGTATCAGCTGAGAAATTGTTTTGTACAATATTTTCTTTATGGTTTAAAAAAGATCTTTATAATATCATATAATTCTACATATATATATATATATTAGGTTGGTGCAAAAATAATTACGGTTTTTGATGTATTTTTTAACGTCAAAAACCGTAATTATTTTTGCACCAACCTTATATATATATATATATTAGGTTGGTGCAAAAATAATATAAAATATATATATAAAAATATATATTTTTGTGTGTATATATATATATATATATATATATATATATATATATGTTTGTATTTATGAATGTAAGAAAAATTATATGCATCTTTTCAAAAAGAACACTTAAATATGTTAGTCAATTTGTGTGTGTGTGTGTGTGTATATATATATATATATATATATATATATATATATATATATATATATATATATATATATAGAGAGAGAGAGAGAGAGAGAGAGACATATAGATATCAGATGAGAGAATGTATAACCAGGATGCCATATCAACCATTCCACAAAAATAAACCACTAGTACATTTCTTATACAAATATGTTGTTTACTACCATTAAATTGAAGACATCATAGCTAACAGATTATTTAGGCACTACTATCTCTGGTTGTTTTGATGGATATTTTAAAAGTCAGTAAAGGAAAAAAAAAAGAGTAATGCAAAAATGATTTATATTCTTTCAGGAAGCTGGGTGGGGGGATCACTCGCAAAAAAGAATGACTGTCAAATATAATTATATTGTTAATAGATCTAATGCATATACAAAAATGCCCTCAAAAGTCACAATAAAAGTGTCACATTACAGAAGTGGAATTGGATTATGACAAATAGGTTAGCTTTAATATATGTCACTGACATATGTGTAGCTATCTTATTTAATATATGTTTGGATGCATTTTCCTATGTATTTGTAATAGAATTTAGATTAGCCGTAAATGCAGGTAAATCTTTATCTGTACTAATTAATGATGTATAAGTATACAGATACCTTTTTCTAGAAACTGGTTTAAAAGAGGATGAAAGTGTATGCAAAATGAATAGCTCATTTTTGTACTTGACATATGGTAGACTAATAATTACTGATCCAGTTCATTTCAATACTGGATAAAAAGCTTTTCAGTAAAAACTGCCAATGAAGATGGTATTTACATTATTTTTATCTTTGAAAGTAGTCACATTTTTACTTTTAACTACAGAAAACAATACCTAAATGAGTAGACTTAAACATAGCTAAGTATTAGTGAAGTGAAAATTAGTAGAACAGAAAAATCTGCTAAGTAATTTAAATCTTAGTATCAGCTCATTTAATTGATACTTGTTTATGCAGAAAATATGTATTTCCACTATTATTTACTAAAGTTCTGGTTGTTATTCTGTTATTACATTCCTGTACACTTCAGTAATTGTAGAGACAACACAAATCTATATACTTTAATATAACAGAATAATCAAATATGTGCATGCAAATTTAAGATCATTATTTTAATTTTCTTTCCTGTGTCATACAGAATAAAATGTTCAATCAGTTTTCTTCCTAGAAGTTGATGTAAAAATGCCTCAAATTATAATAATATTTATTTTTCCCTTTCTTGTGTCTACTTTTTCTGATCTGCCAGATCCAATAAATAAATGACATTATTCAGATGTAAAAGAACCACAAGAGGATGGGGGGGGGGAAGTGTTTGCATTTAACATTTTCTTTTTGCAATTTAAACTTTCAGACAGATTTCATCATAATTGCAGATGACATATAAAGAATATTTGAAAAGCCTGTCGAGTCCTTTTATGATCTTTTAATAATGTCAATATTCTAACTGACCTGTAGATATTGACAATGTTTGCTTTTATCTTTGTAGCAAACATACTATCAGTCATGTTGCAGTTGGACTGATATCAATAATAACATTTCATGACATCATCTGTCATGTTACATATTTCAATGATTCACTTCAGAAGCTGAAAAGAAACTTCAATATGGCTAACTGCATCACTAGTTTTGAAGATGCCATATTCACATCAGATGGCTGTTTGCTGCTCATCCAACTGAAATCAATGCTATCATGCAAATTATATTTCAAGCTACTTCACACACTGTTAGTGAAAAAGAAGCAGCAATTAGATATTGCATACTTTATTTGAATGCCATTTCAACAAAGTTGAAAAGCATTAACTCACACATTTATTCAAGGAATTGGTCATCACTTGAACCTCAAATGCCTAAAAAGCCATAAGATAACAGTCAACAATACCAGCAAATCAAATCAAGCAATATAGTTGAAAGAAGAAACAATTACTCCAAACAATAACAGAACACATAATAGATACAGATAAAAAAGGCAGTGAAAGAAACCTAGGAAATGAATATGTAGATAGACTGACAAACAATAGTCTCCTGAATCTTAAAATAGGAAGAGTGAAAGCTAATTTTGTGCATTCTATCCAAGTGGATTTTGTTTGAAATTAAAGATGCAAAAAATATAAATACTATCATAGCAGAATATTTTGGACATTAAATACTCACTTGCATAATTATAATGCAATCTAGTTTGCAATCCATGCTTGAATTTATGCAAAATTGAAAAATTGTAAATAGTTATATCATAACTATTTAAAATAATAATGACATTTCTGAAATATTTTTTTAGTTTTCCATTTTATTTAATTAGTAAATAATCTGAAATTTTTCTCAATAAAAATATCCTGATTTATATAAAACAATTCATAAAATCAAACAAAAAGTTTTTTCATGTGTATAGAATATGGATATATTTTTACTCAGAGCACTGTGTTTTCTTCCCCGCTATTAATTGTTATATCACCACACACACAACAAAAACAAATTTTAAATATGCCATATTTCAATCTAAAATAATTTGAGATTGTTTCTACTAACTAGAGATGTAAATCGGATGGGACTAAAGTGGAGATCATCGTCAAGGGTGAATTCTTGATTCAAGTTATCTTTGTCTTGTACCAAAGCATGGATAAAGCATGAGTTAGGTAAATGCCTCTAGCATACAAGATAAAACAGAGAATTTATATGCCCACTTTCAAATACAAAATGGATAATTCTCAATTAAAAATAATCACCTAATACTGCTTATAATTCTGTTGTCAGGAATATTTTTTCTTGCCATGACTGAGTTTGGTTACTCAATGACTAGTAAGTTGTTACTATAAATGTATATATTTACTAGTAAGAAACAAATGATATTGATAAAATTTTACATTAAGCAGATTTCTATTTTAGTATTGTTAACAGCAAATCATTTTTATTAAAATACTATTCAGAAGAACATTAATATTAATAAAACAATATAATTTTTCTTCAATTAAGGCATAATAATTTTCTGTTTAATACTATTAAAAAATATTTTCATTACTTTTATACAACATGACACTAACTATATTATACACCTTCACATGTTACTGGCTTAATGTGTATTATATATAACAAGATGAAAATAATGATACTAGATTCAATGAAAGAATCTAAGCATTAATTTTTCTGTGTTAAAATAAGTTATACCAACTTCACTTAGCATTGTAAACATAGTTATAATCATTACTGGAATACTGATGTTAAGTTTATTAATATCTATATACAAGAAATTCATGTAATAACTTTGTAGTGAGGCCCACTGCTTGAAAATATCATCCCATAAGAATAAGTACCATACATGTATAAAACACATTTGATCAGTGTTGAATCTATACAAAATTGTTTTATTTTGTATTTTAAATTAATGAAATTAGCAAGGAACAGAATCAAGTTTGATATTCTCATAAAATTTTCTGTTAAAATTATTGGATTAATCCAAATGATTATTCTATGTTTGCAGTAAGATGGCATTAGGAATGTCTAATGTTAACTTCTTAACTATTAGGTAAGCTAAGCTTGGCTACATGAAAAAGTCCAGTCTATATTGAAACAAACAGCTTGTATGTTAACAGAAAATGAATTAAATGAACAAGAGAAATGTGACTAACTTACATTTTTCTTACCAGATTTATTTAATGTGTACAGTGAAATGATTCTAATGGAATCAGGACATGCCAGACTTTCTTATTGGTGGATATAATCTAAATAACATGTTACACAACCTGTGTAGCATATGTTACATTTGATGGCTGATTCAAAAAAAATATATTAGACTAGGTAGTCAAGGAAAGCAAAAACTACTAAACAATAATTGTAAGACAGAAGCCTAGTGTGACACAAAAATTCAGTATGAGTTATACATCAGGAGTGTTAGACTCAAATGGATATGGAAATCAGGGTAGTGTACAAGGTGTTGAAAAGTTTCAAACCTGATCAAGAAAAAGAAATCTGACATTTGGTTATTTGAACAGATTTGGGGAACTGGGTTGGATCAAGAACTTTTCAACAAATTCTTGTAATTACAAGCAATGCAAAGTGGGACACAAAAATTCAAAGATGCATATAGAATAGTAAAGAATATTTTACAGAAGTGGAATAAGGTAGGTATGACCATGGTTTTGTTAAATATAATTTTAAAGTATATTGCAATAAATAAAATATCTTCTTTAAAGCTTTATTTTTGTTTTTAATTACAAGAAAATAGTATAAAACTAGTTGATAAAAAGAAAAAAAATATATTTGTGCATTAGCATGCTCAAGGGCCCTCTTTCAGCTTTTTGGACAAATTGTGTGTCAATTCCCTTTTTGTGTCAGTGTGCACAAAAACTGGGAAAGGCCAAGTATATGTTCATAAGGAAATGGAAGCATGTGATAAATAAGGAAGTCTTAATGAGAATAGAAGGTTCAAAGTAACTGTTGCTAATAATTAGAAAGACAGTTGAAATCTTTGGGACATGTAATGAAGAATGAATTCTTAGAGAATTTAACATATTCAAGGTACAACTGAAACCAATAAAAAAGATAGCTGTTACAAGTGAACTACTTGACAATTTTATGTAAACAGATGGAAGGAACCAGGAGCACAAAGAGAAAGTGTTATGAAAGAGTAAATATTGTTGAAAACAACAAAAGATAAAAAACTGTAGAGAATCATGACCACCCACATCCTGAATAGACTTGGTACATAGAGAGATAGATTTAATTAATTTCATTTCAAAATATTATTTTGATTGTGTGTGACAGTCATTATACCAGCAAGCATTTTTAAAAATAACTGTCAAAATTATTATATTTTTTTTTTATTCTAGCATTGAAGGTATATTTTGTTTCCTTAAGAAATGTGACACAAATGCAAAAAAAGATTGTGCACTGTTAATAATCAAAAAGTTTAAGGTTGTATTAAAGATATCTCACTGAATGATGATCCATGGTTAATTAAACTAGTTCATAATGATCAAACCAAGATGCTATTTGACAATGTGGGAGATTATATAGTCAAAACAATTTAAATATTCAAATCAATCATTGAAAATCATTTGCACCAGTTTAGTTATGCTAAATACTTTAATGTGTGGATTTCACATAAATAAAAAAAAACACAACTGGACTATACTACTGTGTGCTACTTAAACTTTATGAAATGTGGAATGTAAAATTGTGGAGTCAGTGAAACGAACCATTTCTAACCATGCCACAGGCTGGTTTCCAACTAAACAATATTATAGGTTTGGAGGGTGTCTTCCAGAGAACCAGACAACTGATTTAATCATATACAGCTCCCAATGTGATCAAAATAACAATCAACAAAAAGCCTATCTAATTAGTTAAGAAAAGGAAATATTCTACAAGAATAATATTAGTCATAGCTCACAAGGCCAAAATTTGTTACATCTTGGTTGAAAATGTTCATTCATCCATTATATACACCAGATATTATTACTTTCAGATTAATGTTTATTCTTTTCCTGACAGAATTCTCTTAATACAATTTAACCCTCTGTTGGCCAAGAACAGTTCTTTGCAGAGAAAGATAAAAAAAAAGTTGGTAGAGGATGAACTTGCCTGAAAAATGGCAGAAAATGGTAAGTTTAATGAAGTTAATGCAGGCATATTTAAAAAAAAAAAGAAAGCCTTTTCATTTCATTTAATAATCTAAATTAACTATTTAGTTACCCAATAGTAACAGTCAATTAAAAAAAAAAAAGAAATCAGAAGATATTTCTTACCTGTATATATAACACTGGGAAGCAGTAGCAACCACAAGATGGCCAAATGAAAATGAAACTTTGATAATGCGATTCCGAAAATCCAGCATTTCTTTTGTATCACTGAGAACATTTCGCACATTGATTTGATAGTTGCTAATGACAGTTGCATCAAAGTTTTTCCACTCTAGGTGCCTGATATTCAGAAAGCAAATACATTTTTTTTTAAATCAATATTCAAAAGAAAAAAATATAAACAATTTTCAATTTGTTAATGCAAATTAAGCTCTGTTTAAGAAGATACATTTAAATGAATAATGAAGCAATAAAATGTTATCGGTTCAGTAATGTCAAATAATGATTAATCGTTTAAGAATTAAATTTTTTCTACAAAAGCAGCAAACTTTCAAGTGGTAGGTGTTCATAGTGAGTAGTTATTTGCAACTAAAATCTATTGCTTTATTTTTTTGAAAGGTAATGACAATTTCAAGTAAAAATAGTATCTTGTCAGATTTTTAATCTTTTTAAATCTTTAATCTTGATTAATCAATGTGAAATAATTAAAATGCATTAATTTAGAACATATATGTAAGCACATTCAATTACTTATTGAACAATGAAACATAATACAGACCCTGGTTTAACCAATTAAATAATTAAATTGATAAAAAAAATACCAAAATTTTCCCCAAGTACTTTCAATCTCATCTATGACCATTTTCAGGATGTATTTTTGCATTGTTCATTTTACTACATTTTGCAGTGTTCCAGGGTCAAATTCAAATTCAAGAAGATTTTTTTTTGTTATGCAAGGGACAAAACTTTTATATATATATATATATATATATATATATATATATATATATATATAACTTTTGTGCAACAAACATTTAAGAACTTCTTAGATGAAAATTTTTATTTTTGGCTTTAAATCTCAAATATAAAGAGCTTCTATAATTTAAAGATTTTGCTTCATTTTGATAGAGTATTAATGAATTTCTACGAATATCTGTGAATATGGATATGTCATCCTTTAAATGCACTGTGATTGAAGGTTATCAACAAATATTGCTGTTGTAACACCTATATATATATTAACATTTTTATCAGTCATGCAAACAGCCAAGAAATATATAAATTAATATATAATGTTAGTCTATCGCAAAATGCTACTTGATGGAGAAGATTTGTTTTGGGTGATTAAGTTGGGTGTATCACATACAGCAAAGTACATGATTGATTTTACGTTTTTTGCTTACATCAGAGAGAGAAATATTAGTCTTATTAGAAATTTTACATTATGATACATACATTATATATAAGAGAGATGGTGGAGTAATGGTAAGTGGCTCGGATTGACGAATCGGAGAGCTGCACTCAAATTCCAGTCTATCCCCCTTCATCTGGACACAAGTAGAGGCTCACACCTTGTTTCCTGTCTAAGAAGGGGTTCCCAGTACTCTCTTTCTCTCTCACTCCCTCTTTCTCTGGCCTCTGTACAAGTGCTGATGTGTTTCTCCCATGACATGTGCAGTCTGTGGCATTGACTCTTCATTTTGAGGGTACACCGTTGACAGTTCACTGGTTGCTGTTTCCGACTGGTAGTTAGGAGCGTCTTGCGTAGCGTCTTGAGCGGCCACTCTGATCAACAGTTGTATAATACCAGGGTGTTTGTAGTGCCATGTCGCGCATGGAATGGTGTTCCTGCAGTTACCTCCGGTGGGCAACCCTGAGGCCACATTATGATGCAGGCCGTGCCAACTCCTCTCTGCTCATGTTGCGGTCGATAACCGTCTGCTTCTCTTACTTCAAGCCTTCTCATCCTCCAACTTTTAATCCACATGAAGACTAAGGCCTGAAGTACTTCAGGCCTTCTCATCTTCCTGCAATTACTACACATGAAGACTCAAATGAACCAAAAAAGTAAACCTAAACCAGCCACTCAAAAATCACCTAAACCCTTCAACATTTCGTTCAGCAACATCCGTGGCATTAGAACAAATTTCTGCAATATGGAATCTTTCCTCACTGCAAACAGCCTGAATATAATGGCCCTGTACGAGACAAACCTTGTCCTGTCTATTTCCTCCTCTGATCTCTCAATCCCCGGCTACCTTCCTATCCTCAGGAAAGACTCTCTAACCCACATGCACGGCCTTGGTGTCTATGTCAAGGATCATCTCCCCCTGGCCAGAGAGTTGTCTCTCAAATCACCAGACCATTCGTACATGTGTCTTCGACTATCTCTCCTCAATGCCGTAAGCTATCTCTTCTTCCACTATCGCTCTCCATCCTCTCAAGACTGCAGGATACTCGACAGCATATCGGACAGCATAGACAAGGCCCTCTCTCTCCACCCGTTTGCTCACATATTCGTGTTTGGTGACTTTAACGCCCAACATACCAAGTGGCTCGAGAATGCTACTACTGACCGGGCTGGCATTCAAACACTTAACTTCTCAATTTCTCAATCCCTCACGCAGATAGTCAACTTCCCCACGCGTTTTGCCCCCAACCTGGCAGATAAGGCCTCTCTTCTAGATCTGTGTTTTACCTCCATCCCCGAATCCTGTAGCGCCACACAGCTCTGCCCTCTTGGTAACTCTGACCATGCCGTGGTATCTGTTAACATTTCCTTCAACTCCACACCCCGCAAAGAACCTCCCATTACTAGAACCTTGTTCTACTACCAACGATCGGATTGGGACTCGTTCCGTGACTTCCTCCGCGATGTCCCCTGGGATGTTGTCTTTACACTCCCTGTCCATGAATGTGCT
>OZ010579.1:67331739-67344239 GCA_963932145.1 Acanthosepion lycidas
TCCCAGCAAGAAGGTCTCTCCATTTACGAATGCATTTGACTATGGCATATGCTTCTTTTTTGACTATATGAAGTCGTATTTCAGAGGGGTTTAGCGACCGAGAAAAGAATGCTACAGGTCGCTCAGTTTGTAAAAGAGTGCCTCCAATAGCATTTTCTGAGGCATCGGTTTCAATAGTAAATGGCACTTCATCATCAATAACTTTTACAGATGACTCGGCAATGTCTTAAGTTTTTCGAAAGAATTTATAACTATAGGAGGCATAGGGAATTGTTTATTTTCGACCAGTGGACGAATTTTGTGTGAATATTTAGGTATCCATTTCGCATAGTAAGCAAACATACCAAGAAACCTTTTTAACGAATTTGAGTCGGAAGGAGGAGGCATTTGCAAAAGTGGCTTCAAACGCTCAGGATCGGGTTGGATAGTTCCGTTACAAATTTGATATCCAAGCACGTTAATAGAACGAAGTGAAAACTGATTTTTCCCGGTTTATTTCGAGGTTGTATGTCAAGGCAGCCTTCAAGAAACATTCCAAATTGACGTCATGCTCCTCCTGGGTTTTACTGCAAACAGTTATATCATCTATATACGAAAAGGTTCCAGATAATTTGTTATCAGAAATGAAAGAATTCATAAATCGCTGAAAGGCAGAAACCCCGTTAGTAACACCCATGGGTATTCGTTTAAATTGGTACAGATTATTTCCAGCTTGAAAGGCCGTATAGGGGCGATCTTCGGGGCAAATTTCAATCTGATAGTACGCTTTGGACAAGTCAATTATACTATAGATACGATACTGGGCTATTTGGTTTACGAGATCTTCAATTCGAGGCAAGGGGTAGGCATCAAGTAAGGTGAACCAATTAATAGTCTGGGAGAAATCGACTACCAATCGTTTCTTTTTATTAGGTGACGAAGTTACAACAATTTGAGCACGCCACGGAGAGTAACTTGTTTCAATTATATCATCCTCAAGCAGTTGTAGAATTTCTTTTTCAATGAACTGAGCATCCTCCGCACGGTAATTTCGGGATTTAGCAGCAATAGGTTTGCAGTCAGGGGTCAAGTTTCGGAACAACTTAACAGGAGCACAACTGATCTTGGTCAAAAGTGCAGATTTTTAGAATATCCTGAGATCCACCAAAAGAAATAGTGATACTCTGGTGTAGTTTTAAGAAGGGCACTCCGAGTATAATATCTATACAGGAATCAGGAAGTACTGTAAAGTCAATTTGTTTATATTCGTAACCATTGAAGATAATGTCCTCAGTACAATATTCAGATAGTTTGAGGGAAATGGCAGATGATGCCATGGAAATTACAGAATTCCATTTAGAAGTAGACAGTTTCATTGTTTTAACAATACGGGCACTGATAAAGTTATCAGAACTACTGGTGTCTATGAGGGCAGTTAATCTCTTTCCTTTTAATTCTAAAGTTTTAGTAACTGGAGGAGACCTATCATTGTCTTAAGCACGGGCTCCTATAATAGCTGAGGTAGAACGTGAAGGTGCCGGCATGGTAGAATGGCAAACTTTAGAAAAATGACCGAGTTTACCACAGTTTCGACATCTCTTATCACAAGCAGGACAATAGCGACGATTATCCTTAAAGTGACGTTTCCCTCCACAGTTGTAGCACTTGCCACGAGCAAGGGCAGCAGACAATTGTACAGAGTCACAGTCCGTACGAGAATCAGTTATGTCAGAAAGCATATTTTTAGTAATAGTAGTGGAAGTGGCCTCCTCGGCAGAATCAGTAAACACATTTTTAGTCCTAGTGGTAGTAGCAGCGGCTGATCCAATCTGAGAAGCGTATGATTCAGCATGAAAGTGAGCCTGTTCTAAGGCTTTAGCACATTGAGTAGCCTCCTTGAGTGTTAGCGTATCATTTTCAAGCAGTCTAGCATGTATTACGGGGGGCCGGAGACCACGTATAAATGCTTCATGGACAGATTCATCCCTGTAAGTAGTATCAGTAACATCTTGGAAGCAACAGTCAGCAGCAAGTCGATTCAAGGCCTGAAGGTATTGGTCTACAGACTCATTTTCCTGCTGCAGACGTGTAGACAAATGTCTAGCATGAATAACACTTGGAGACTTGTCATAAACACTTTTCAGCAATTCAACAGCATGTTCAAATCCAGAACAACCCTCAATAACATCAGCAACGGTAGCACCGATGTTTAAATAAAGGACTTTGAGTTTGTCCGGGTTTAAAGAAGCAATAGTTGATAAGTAATAATTAAAATTACGGTACCATAATCTCCAGAGCTTGCTAGCCTGAGGGTCTGCAGAAGATATATCAAACTTGTCCAGACGAATAATCTTGTCCATGAGGAATTAAGTTCAGTAAATTGTTACGTAGTACAGAGAAGAAAGCTAGAATAGAATTGTTATGTAGTAAAGAGAAGAAAGCAAGGATAGAATAACCTTTTCTTAAGGCTTTACTGAACTTAATTCACAGCAGTCAGTAATCAACAAAGGAAAGAATTCAGAATGAAAAGGAAGAAGAATGCAGCTTTTAAAGAGGAAAGGGAATGTCTGAAAAGTCACGTGGACAAGAAAGCTAGTTTCCTTTTTTTTTATTCTTTTTTTTTTTTTTACGAAAATATAACAGCATGCATGATTTCAGACTGTTTTTGTGTAGTTCATTACTTATTGTACACTTGGTTACTTTAATTCCTAATGCACACAGATGTTCCTGCAGCTCTTCTTGGGTAACCTGTGGATTTTGTTGGATCTGGCGTCCTAATATCCTTGCTGATCTTAGAGAAATCTTCCTCGGAGCACCTGTTTGTCTTTGGTTTTCGACGATGTTACGAGTTTTAAACCTTGCAATGAATGAAGCAATTGTAGTAAAAGATTAGAAATTGTTCTGTAATTGTTCCCATCTTTTCAAAGAGACAAAATGTGTTGTTTTTCTAAAATAGTCAATTCTTTACCTTTAGGTATTATTAGAACCTTCTCGTAAGACTAGAAATTGCAGAATGCTCTGATAATGGCTAATAGCATTAACTATAATTACTGATAACATTACTGGAACATTCTAGGATATACTTTTTTCATAATTAATTGATTATTTTATTCTAATAATTGATTTGTACAAATACTTTTTTCACCAGCTAGGATTTTAAAAAATGCATTAATTTCTGTTAGAATAAGAATTAATTAAGTTTATTATTATTTTTAATAGTATGTGTCTTCATACACAAAACGTGCCGAGATTTGTTTTATTTAAGGCTTTTACATTTATAAAAATACAATTTTTCAAGTTTACGAATATTCATTTCCCCCCACTGTGTGCGTGTGTGTGTGTGTGTGTGTATGTATATATATATATATATATATATATGTTTTGGTGGATACATATGTGTTGAATATATGGTTGTTGCTAAACTACATTTTCTAATTAAATGTAAATATTTCACAAATATATCTTAATTAAGTCACAGTATTTTACATTTGTTTTTTTTTTTAGCATATTTGTATCTGTTCTTAAGATTTTGACCAGGGGTTTATCAGAAAATGTTTCTTTAATGCATATGAGGTTGGATAAAAAGAAGTAATCTAACTTCCCACCGATACATTCATAATACAGTTGCTTTACACTTCTTCACATCTTTCTCCTCCCTTTCAATTACATCCAAGGTTGTGCGTTTGTTTTTTATTTTTGAAAATAATAATGTAGCATTCCTTAGTTTTTTGGAAAAAAGGAAAAAGCATTACGTGGTCATTTAATAAAAAAATCATCTGCGGATATCCTAAGGTTGAATGAAGCACTTTTTAATACTACTATTTCCTTGCTTCATTCAACTATTAACCTTTTATATATTATGTGTGTGTATATATATATATATATATATATATATTCTACAAAGGATAAAAGCATTTTACATATGTTGTAAAATCTTTTTTGAATTAAACATTATAACATTAACAAAATTCACCTTTATCCTTTTCATAAACAAAAGTTATTTTTGCTGATTATTCAGTACAAGTAGCCAGATATTTTTTTCAGATATTTATGAGTTACCATATCTGAAGAAAGCCAAACACACCATCCAATATTTAGTTATGATAAAAGTGAGGATGAAAAAAATAGTAAAAACAAATCTTAGAAGAATCCCTTTTTAGCATAGTAGCTTTACTATCTTTTCAAAATCAAAATCATAGATAAATGTGTCCAATTGAGTTCACAAGAAAATTAACTGTACTTTGAACACTAATGATGGGAACCCTTTCACATTATAAACAAGGAATGTAATCCTAGGTAGCAGTTTAAGAATTTCATTGTGTGAAAAAAAATTTTAAAAAATGCAGGTACATTTTTCATATGAAAATTCTCAATTAATATGAAGCACTCACTGATTAAAATTATCCTATAAAGGAGAGGAAAAGAATATGACAAAAACATAAGTAAAATCAATTAACTTAAAATAGTATTTTGCATCTGACCATGTTAAATCTGGTTAAAAATAGATATGCTAAACATTCTTTTTTGATTAGCTTTATACTGCTTGTTTGCTTGCTTTGTGTTAAGTAAAAATCAATTTGAATAGAAGGTTAAATAGAAAAAAAGGATACTTTGCTGCAAAAGTAATTGGAACAATTAAGTAGAAGCTACTGTAATATTTTATTTAATGTGAATAGTTATTTATTTCTATGCTAATACTTTTTATCAATTATACATGTGGCCTGATTTTAATGGAATTTTATGTTACTTAGACAAAGACCTATAGCTTTCCATTCTGAAATTCCAATAGTTACTTTTAGAAAGAAATCTTATGACACTTAAATATGAACTCCAAAACTAAACTAAGTTTAACAAATTACACATTATTCTTTAATTTCCTTCTTATAAATATAAGTAATGTGAACTTACTCAAAAAAAGTGACTGAAATCAATTTCAACAACACAAATACAACCATGAATAAACTAATTCTTAGAGAAAGACAAGTATTTTATTGAATAAAAATGTACTCTTCAAAGATATATTCTAATTCAGCATACAACCATTACATGCATTAGAAGAATTTAATTTTTCTTTTACATACTTCTGATTGAAACAAACTTTATTTTGTAGCCTTTTTTTTCTAAATATTTGCAAGATGCATTGTTTAATGATGTGGAAACTTCATAAAAACAAATAAATTTCTCCACTTAAACAATTAATGTGTGCAGACAAGATAAGACAAAATAACTAACTGTAATGATGAATTTGGTTCATAGAATTGTTTCTAAGAATTACTATTTTGTTTTTCCTTCCTAAATTTACAATATTATTAAAATCTGACTTATAAAATTTTTATGCAACAATATAAACTTATTAAAAATAGTCAATGAATGATAGTAAATAATATATACAAAATAAGGTAAGAAAAAGATAAATAAATAAAAATAATTTTTTGTGAATGTTCCAGAGAGTAATAATGTATAATTAAGTATAATTCAGTGAGATTAGTAAAAATAGTTTAATGCATTAAACTTAGTTGTATTTCAAAATGTATAATGGTAGGTTTTTAATAAGTATTTTGTATTGTAACCAGCTTATTATTTTATACCTGAAACTACTAACAAATACATGAAACTTTATTAAATAATATGAAAATCATTATACTGATTCATTATGTTTAACAATTATTTTCAATACAATGGTAATTAATAAGGAACCATATGCACAATTCATAAAGCAATGCAAATATCTTTTTACCTGTCAATTAAGTGCCCAATGATAACATGACCATTACCACAAGCTCCAGAGATTTGAGTTCCATCTGACGACCATGCTAAAGAGAAGATGCTTCCTGTATTTGGTTTCTCCAATGTATATGACCACTACAAAATTAAAAGCACAAGCATTCAAACTTCAAATGTTTATAAATAACAGAAGTATAACAAGTTAGTTGAACAGAGTTTAATTTGAATTATACTGTTAAAATATTCATTTTTTTTCTATTTGAGAAATTAAATTTATTTATATTTCTCTGTAAATCTGATCAATGTAAGATAATTATATTTCACATAACACTTCATAAAAAGGAAGTTGAATATTTTAGAAAACTTCCAGATATTTGATTTTCAAATATTTATTCAAATATACAATAAAAAAATTACAATTCTGAAAATTTCTGGATTTCTCAATAAAATTTATAATTTTATTATTTGTTTACATGTCAAATGAATGTAAAAATTTAAAATAATGATAAAACATTTGTTTGATTTCATAATTTAATATCATGACATTTTAATATATTAGGTATTAAAGGTTCAAGGAGCAAACACTTCAAGATTAATCCCCATTCACATTGAAACACATTCACCAGCCAACTCTAAAAGAAATAACAGAAATTTACTTCATTTATATAGTCTCCAAAGGAAGATTCCATTTCCAGAGAAGTGAAATAGAATGTTTCCACAATTCAACTTTTATTTGGTAGAAAATTCACAGGAAATGTATACAAAAGTATTAGGCATATTGTTTAATAGATATATATATATATATATATATATATATATATATATATACACACTAGTTATTATCAAAATACTTTCTATGACTTTATGTCCATGTTTCAGATACTTTATATATCTTCTTAATGATTTTGGCTTCAGCAGAAAATTGTCAATGGAATTTTGAATATCAAAGATATATTCAATTTTTTGAGCAGATGTGTATTGACTGAAACAAATGATAAACTTATGGTACCAAATTTGGTGAATAAGCAGCATGAGAAAGACTTCCGATCCCAATTTCATTTAGATTTTTGAGTCAATAAAGCAACATGTAGATAAGCATTGTCATGTATAACTTTTTGGCTTCCCTGTATTGTAGTCTTTTCTCATCAATTATAAGCTCCAAATTTGAAGGTAATTACTGTATGTAATACACTGCAGTAACAGTTTCAGGTTTCAGTAATTTGCATACACCATAACTTTCATATCCCACCAAATGGAAAGTAATAATTAATTTCCAAAAAGGTTAAGTTTTGTTGATGCTGCAGATCTTCAACCCTTCAGATTATCAGAGTGAAGACATTTTTCATCTCCAAAGACAATCTTCCACAAAAAATAATTTTTTCATGTAGGTGGTGAGGCAATCTCCACTGCTTCAATTTGGTAATGTTTTCCTAATTTTTAATCTTCCCTATATTTTGTAAACATCTTACAACTATTGAGTCATTATCCAAAAGAGCTTACAAGTCATCACTTCCAGATTCTTGTGGTTTACTGCAGTGTGTTTTGTCCTTCAGTTGGAATTAACATTTCTTAAACTTTATAAACCAGGTTCCAGTCAAACCATCCTCATTGGTTTCAATCAACATCTTGGACACTGTTGTTTTGCCTTACTTGAAAAGGAACAATATACAATCTTGTTTTTCTTGATTGCTATAATTTTTCGTATTTTTTCTCCCCTCTCTCAAAACAAACTATAAAAGAATATTGAGTACAGGACACTCAAAACTGGTTTTTAACTATGTATTCAGTCTCTAGTTTTCAAAAAAGATAAGATATTACGAACCCTTCACTTTTCTGGAAATGCTCTTTATCTGGAGACTACATAAATGAACTGAACTGGGGAAAGAGATCATTGGGAACAAACTTAATATATATAACAAGAAATGAAAATAAAGTGATATAGTCCTTTTACCATAAAGAGAATACAAAATCTAATTCAATTAAAAGATTGAAATGTAAAAACTGTATGGCTTTCACTCTTGTCTACATCAACTGTTGATGTGTTAACAGTTATTACTGAAGTTTTCTATCAAGCTTTAGGTTAAAATAGCGAGGCTCAAGCTATGGCTTTAGGTATCTCAGAAGTGTGACAGGGTTTGGCATGCTAACCTTCTTCACAAGCTCAAGGGCTATGGTGTCTCTGGACAAATATCTGATCTTGATTCAATCTTTAACATATTGTGTAATGAAAGTCACTTGAATAACCACCCTTCTAGATCCTTTCACATTAATGACAGCATCCCCAAGTCTCTATCCTTGGACCTATGTTCAATATATATGTTCTTAATAGTAACTCTAATAAAAGTAAAACTGGCATCTGGTCTTGAAAGTGACCTTCAATAAGTTGTTAACTGGAGTAAGAAATGGCTTGTAAATTTTAATGCCTCCAAAATGAAACTGCTATTTTTTAGTCATCATAGTGAACTATTTTTATTTTCCATCAGCATAGTTGATGCTATCAGAAGAGAAACTCATTGCACCATCTTGGTCTCAAGTTTTTCACTGACATGAAGTGGAATGATCATATTGGATCAATTGCTAGATCCACTTGTTAAGGAAGCTAAGTTCACTGTGTCATGCCAGACAGTTTTTCTCAACAGAATTTATCTTGACTTTTCATAAATTGACCATTCATCTGTGCACTGAATACTGATGCCATATCTGATCTGGTTCTCTTGATGAATATCTCAATATTCTCTACAAAATCTAATGAAAGCTTTTGTAATATTATTGGTCCTGACCTGGCATCTCAACTTCAGTCATTTTCCTCATTGCAGTGTAAAAGGTGTGGTTTTACTGTTCAAACAGCTAGATGCAACCATAAGTTTTATTATAATTAGTTTATTTTCTCGCACTTCTCGTCTGTGAAACTCTGATATTCAAAAATTTACTGTATGTACTTGAGTATAGTACAAGTTTTTATGATCAGTTTTTAGGCAAAAAAGTTGGAAGTTGCATTATACAGAGGTAATTTTTTTTTAAGAGGTTAAAATTCATGCAAAAAAATTCAGAAGTCAGCTTATACACAAGTATATACACTAAATGCAACATTAATCTTCTGTCTTCCTGAATCCTGTTCTTTTATTGTCCTTTCTCCTCACTAAAGTCTTGTGAATTTTTTCACTCAGTAATTCCTTGGGCTTTAGTGGAATTATTGTGTATATATATATATATATATATATATTTTATTATATATATATTATATATTACTTTATATACCTAATTTAAATGTCTTCAACAGCAGAAATGACAGCACATGTAATTGATAAAAGGGAATGGTAAATAGTTTAATTGGGAAAGAAATCAGGTATAGGCCTATATTAAATTTTTTTTTCTAAACTAACTATACTAATTTATTTATTATTTACTTGATAATGCTACATAATTATTTCCAATCACAGAATAATTCTGAGAAATATTACATTAAGAATTAAAACATAAATTGAAGAAAAAATAAAAATAATTAAAAACAAGTAACAAAGTTGTTCAAAAATAACAGATGATTTTCCCCACTAGTCATTAAAATATTGAAAACAAAAGTTGAAATTAAAATTACTATTACAAAATCAATCATGCAAAAAAAAATAAATAAATAAATAAGCATACTTTAAAAACATGAATAAAATTTGTAATTATTGTCACCAACGTTAATCGTGAACTGACAAAAATGCAAGGAATTAAAATTTTTAAAGATGTTCATAATTAGTTTCATTAAAATCCTAGAAGCCATTTTTGGTAATTTTTCTAAAATTTTCAAACAAAAATAAAATATTCTGTTCTAATAGTTTTTTTAGATGATTTACCCAGGATTTTGAAAATTATTACCAACAGTGTAAATATTGGCGAGTATAATTTTAATTCAGTAAATGACAAAAAAATAAATGCTTTAAATAAGATGTTTTTGTAATTATTTTTGTATTAAATTATCAACAGAAAATTCTCTGTACAGAACAATCTTTTATATATTAAGAAAAAAATATATATTTAATATATATTTATATATTTAAGAAAAAAAATTTTAATAAAAAGGAAAGTAACTGTAGAGTTGTTTGGTTTGGCAATTTATGTTTTGGCATTGGTTTGTTTTTTTTATTCCTTGATATCACGGTTTTCGATTTAGTTTTTTGGTTTTTAATTTACTATTTTTGGTTTCTAAAGAAACCATTCATTTTCTTGGGTAATGATAGCATTTCCAGTTGATATCTGATTTTTTGAGATTGATAAATTTGCAACTTTCAACTCACAATATTTCATGTATTTATGGTAGAATCTTGAAAATATTCATATGCCTGGGAAGAAAATAAAATATTTCTAAATATGTAATTTGTATGTGATTTTATCCATTGAATTATTTTTTTCTTTACAGATAGTTAAAACGGTATTGATTTGAACAGCCGAAAATGCGAAATATCACTTTTTTTTCTGAGACTAAATTTTACAGGTTAATTGTTGTGCAAAATCAAAGTGACCAATCTTTATCAATATTCTTGAAATTGTACACTCAATTAGAAGACACCTTAAACTACAATCAGGAAGATGTTCATTTTTTCTCTGACTCTTACAATGGTATAAAGTGGTTAATTTTATTAACATCTGAAAGTCTTCTTCTTCTCAGTAGTGATAGCACTTAAAAAACTGAACGATTTCGGTTTCATAAATTTTGATGCAGTTTCATGGTGTGAAGATGAAACCGAAAAAAGTTGTTTTTTTTTGGTTAAATCACACATCACTACTGGAAAGTCAACAAACACATTCAAATTAGAGAAATAATGGTGAACATATATAAGAATTCATTTAAAGGAAGCATCTGAAAAATAGATCAAATGTATTAATATTAAAGAATTTAAATTAAAGACATAAAATCTTTTCAATGCAATTCATTGCAAAGCTGAAGACCAAACAAATGTTTATTAAAGGTTGAAATTTCCAGCAACCAAATAAATTTTTCAAGTGATACCATTTTACCTTAGAGGAAACAAGTAATAAAATGATCAATAAAAACAGTATAGGATACCAGAAAATACTATTTTAATTTTAGAGAAATAGAAAATCCCCTCAATATCATAATGCTATATTTAAATGATATGAATCTTAGTGAACTTCTAAGAGTAAACTTGATTAAACCAAGTATTACATTTTTCATAAAGCAGAATAATATAAATTTTAAGAAGATAAATGAGACTTTTTCTTGATGACAAAATTTAGTTTAAAAATGTAAATGAATTTGATATATCTCAGTTATTGATCAGAAGTAAGCCAATATTCAGTGAGATAAAAAAAAAAATGTTGCTATGTTGAATTGGCTTCATTATCTGCTTCATGGTTTTAAATTTTAAAATTTAATCAGAATCACATAAATATCTCTTGCAAGCTAACAATTATTAGAGACCTGTGCTCATTTATCATCAGAAGTCTTCTGTTTGGGTTAATTGATCTTTGACACATTTCTTGGACTAACTGTGAATTTGAAATGCAAATAAAACTATCTTTTTTATCTTTAAGTGCATATAAATTTCTTAAAATGTTTTTTCTGTAAGTGCATAATGCTTTTTTTTTATTTTAATAAAAAAAAACATTATTCAGACATTTATGGTCCTACACAGCTGAACCTTCTATACACTTTACAATTATAGCGAAGCATCTCTCTTTCTCTCCCTCTTTAACTGTGACTTTCACTCATACCCTATTAATTTGTTGAAGTCAGCAGTCAGATGAACAATTGGGCATATAAATGACAGACCCTAGAAACAGAATTGGGTGAGATCAAAGATAGTATCTCACATACATGCAGAATCATGTGATCTAATATGAAAAGTTGAGCGGAGTGAAAAAATATCAGAACAGTTGAATAGCAGAGCTTGTGTGATCAACACCCTTTCTTTTGTTATCATCAACCAAAGCCTAGTATAATGAAGCCTAGTCCTAACTCACATGCACTATACCCACATGTGAATATATATTTGACAGACCAAACAGTCCTAAACACTGTGCAATGGTGAATTACTTGACATGTTAATCACCTAAGAAAAATGCATGTGTGATTCATCCATTATTGAACTGGAGAAAACACCGGATATGGCATTGAATCTTCCCAACTGAAAAAGGAATTTTATATTGTTGAAGATGTGAAAAGGAAATCACCATCACTTTGGTGAAAACTTTCAACAGTGAAGAAAGAGAAACAGATTATAAAATATATTCCTGCACATGCAAATACTAAACCAAAGAACTGAACTGAAAGAAGAAAAAAAAAAGAAAAAAAAAAGGAGAAATATAAAAGAGAGAGAGAGGAAAGGGAAAAGAGAAAACTTGTTTTATTTCAGACAATGGACAAAAACTGTTTCTTTTGATTTTTTGATATTACATACACTGCACATATCTTTCCACACAGACATGTTGCCTACAATGTTCTGTTACATACATTAAATCTTATTAAATTGTATTTTGGTGGTTGTCACTATTGGTTATTTCTCCTTATTCATGTATTTGACCCTGAGAGAACCTACCACTAACAGAGTGGAAACCATGACCATATCCTGTAACAGCAAGTCATTTTTTTTTTTTTTAACATTTTTATTTTTTGTGTTGCAGCTGTTGGTTCATAACACATTGAAGCAGGTTTTATCCAGCAAAAATATATAAAATATTAAATAATTGTAGAAATTATTTACATTATTCAGATTATTGTCCTCGTCTTTGTTGCCATATTTATTACAACATTTTGGCCGTTGTATGCTCTGGCCTTTTTCAGGTGGTTG